>CM022704.1:48105015-48562515 GCA_012295165.1 Asparagus setaceus | reverse complement strand
ATCTATCATATGCAATTTCTACAAAAAGTATAGGCACTGGATAAGAAGATTTTAGTAGAACTCATTGTTGGAGAGAAATTGAATTATAAAAGAGGGTTCTCAGATTAATGACAACTGTATATAAGCAATCTAGATTTGAGTTATTGCTTGAGTATCAAAGTGTATTCAAGCATCATGTTAAGAAAATGTGTATTTCTCTACTCAGCTAAAAGATATGGGGTATATGATAAATCTTAACACTATAGCAGATAAGTTTCTAAAATTTTCTCAATAAAAATTTATTGCGTAAACTCTAAACACTATAAAAATTATTTTCTAATTAATTTTTGGATGAATGGTAAATCCTAAAAATAACAAATAATAAATTTTTATAATATGATAAAACCCTAACCCTATAACATATAGGTAACAAAAGATCAAGTTTGGAATAAAATACCTGTCATGATTCAAGTTGTCATGATTCACAATGTCACCATTCACGTTTTCCTTCGACTTCATTCTAATCAATTTAGGGTTAATCACTTATTTTGGAGGGAGGGAGACTTTTTCTCTTATTTTTCTCATTCGTTTAAGTGGAAAAGAATGATTTTTAGGTATCTTCTTATATTGTTTTTTGGGTTTTTCATTTAATAGGTATTCTTATATCATCATTATCTTAGGTTCTCAATAATTAGTATTTTTGCATATTTGTTTTAAAATACAGGCTTTATGGAATAGAAAATAATTAATAAAAATTAAATTGAAAGAAATAGAATTAAGAGGAACTCATAGATTTTAGAATTGGGTAATTTTGTCCTTCTAAATTTTATTTAGCGGAAGTTTTAACGGAGAGTTAAAATAGGACTAACTCATGATCTAATAAGGGGTACGAGGACTAAGTTGAGAAAAAAAAAGTATAAGGACCAATTTGAGTATGAGGCCTTAGTAGAAGGACCAAATTGGACATTTAGCCTTGTAGATTTTACAAGTATTAAGTGATGTAGGACAAAAAGTTTTGTAGGATGGAAAAGTCAAAGTGTCAGAGTGGGCCGAAATTTGCACAGCTCAAGTGAAACGGGCCAACCAGCGGATCTCAAGTCAAAGTGTCAGAAAGGACCAATTTGGACTTTTAGCCTTGTAGATTTTACAACGTACGCAAAGAGCTCATGATTCTATTTTCGTAGTGGTTGATCGATTTTCAAAGATGGCGCACTTTATCCCGTGCAAGAAAACTTCAGATGCTGCTCACATTGCTGGGTTATTTTTCTGGGAGGTGGTTTGTTTACATGGTATTCCTAAATCCATAACTTCAGATCGATATACTAAGTTTCTTAGTCATTTTTTACGTTCATTGTGGTATATGTTTCGAACTGAGTTGCAGTTTAGCAGTTCTTTTCATCCCAAACAAATGGGCAAACCGAAGTGGTCAATCGGACTCTGGGGTCGATTATTCGATGTTTGTGCAGTGATAGACCCAAGCAGTGGGATTTGGCTCTCTCTCCTACTGTGTTTGCATTTACTAACGTAGTCAATTGTACAACTGGTAAGACTCCATTTGAGATTATGTATCAATGACCCCCACAGCATACACTTGATTTGATATCTTTACCGAAATTGCCAGGATATTGTATTGCTGTTGAACATATGGCTGCAAAGATTGACGAAATACAGACTGAGGTTGTACGTAACATTGAAGCGTCCAATGCTAAATATAAACAATCTGCTAATAAGAGTCATCGATCTAAGGTGTTTGTTGAAGGTGATTTGGTTATGGTGCATTTGTGCAAGGAGAGGTTTCTTGCAGGGACATATGACAAGCTGAAGCCGAAGAAGATTGGGCCTTGCAAGATTTTGAGGAAGATCAATGATAATGCAAATGTTGTCAACCTTCTAGATGGATGGGCGATCTCTCTGACATTCAATGTTGCTGATTTGGTCCAGTACTTCCCTGAGGAACCTCTTTATCCTGAAACAAACTCAAGGACGAGTCCTTTTCAAGCGGGGGTGAGTGATGTAGGATAAAAAGTTATGTAGGATGGAAAAGTCAAAGTGTCAGAATGGGCCGAAATTTGTACAGCTCAAGTGAAACAGGCCAACCAGCAAGACTCATCGCTTTGCCATGAGATCCGCTGGTTTTTGGGCTTCTGAGGTCATTTAGGGCCTCAAATTTATAGTTTACTGTTTAATGATTCTATGTTGGACAATTTAGTAATTTTTTTAACTTCTTTAAGGGTTTTCCTTTAAATACTTTATAATTTGACAGTCGCCGTCATCTTTGAATTGAATAAAATTTCTTTTGAAGAGACCATAGCCAGTTTCGACATTTTTCTTTGAGGAAGTCCTCGTGGTAAGGCTTTCTTTGATTTCACCGCTGCGTCATTAAGTCAGTGTTGGCACGAATTGTTTTAATTTTTTTGGTTTATATATATTTGTTTATACACCCATCGAATACGTTAAGCTATCCTGGTGTAATGAGAGAGATGGTGATTATATTTCTTTGAAAACTATAACTCATAGATAGTCTATTAACTAAGACATTAAATGCTTATGAAGAAAGAGACAATGAGTACCTCTTTACTATGTTATGAGAAGAAGAGAATAGAATAGAGTTTTTATTAGTTAAAGTAGATAGTTTGAGTGTTAGGGTTTTGCTTAGATAATAAATTATAATTTTATGTTTAAAATTCAAAATTGGATAGCTTAATCATCTATCTCCTTTACGAATCTAAATAAAAATATATGCTTTTTAAAAACTAAAAAATGACTGGGTTCAACGTCTCGTGATTTCAATCAATGTTCATGTTTAGTTCACCCTGGATTGGGAGACGAATGAGATTAGGACTTTCATCTAATATCCAAAGTAGATAACAGGAATTCCACCATCACCTAGTATTAAGCACACAGGACTTTCCATGACCACGATACCCTCCCACCTCATGCATTCTCCATACTAATTATATATTATAATATAATATTATAATATAATATGCTAAACTAAGGAACCATTTGTAATTTTAGAAGTTTTTGGGATCATGTTTGTAAAGTTTTATGGGTTGCTTGTAATTTTTGAAACTTTCAAGGGGGTGATTGTAAAGTTTATGGGGGCTATTTTATCAAACTTCCATAGGATTATTTGTAATTTACCAAACTTTTAGGGGCATTTTAAAAATTTCTTCAGAGGTGTTGCAAATTTGGACACTTACAACAGGTTGCTTGGCAAATTTTAAGAGTTCTTTATAATATTTAAAATTTTCAGCATAATGTTTGTTACTTTAGCAACTTTCACGGGTGGTTGTAAAATTTTTAAATGGTTGTTTTAAAATATTCAATGAGATATTTGTAATTTTTAAAACTTTTAAGGGGTTAGTTGTAAAACTTTTATGGGTCTATTTATAAAACTTCAGGGACTATTTATAATTTGTGAACTTTACAGAGGATTGTTCATAATTTTTAGATTTTCTAGGAATTGTTTGTAATTTATAGATCTTAAATGGGCATTTTATAACTTTTGAATATTATGGTGTTATTTGTAATTTTTAGATATCACAGGGGTTTATTTATAATTTTTAATCTTAAGGGGTTGTTTGCAACTTTTAAGGGCCAATTTATAATTTTCATATTTTTCTTAGGGGCGTTTGTAATTTTTGAAAATTACAGGAGGTATTAGTAAAATTCTTAGGGAGTTTTTGAAATTTTCAAAATTTTTAACAGGGTGTTTGTTATTTTCATAATTTTATAAGACTAATTGTAAAATTCTAAAAGGTTATTTGTAAAATTTTCAAGAGGATACTTATAATTTTAAAACTTTCAAGGGGTGGTTGTAAAATTTCCAAGGGATTGTTTATAAAGTTTCTGGGGTTTATTAGTAATTCTTAAACTTTTCATGTGACTTTTGTAATTTTGGGTTTTAGTGGTTTACTTGTAATTTTTAATCTTAAGGGGTTATTTGCAAAATTCTAATTTTTTTTTGGGACTATTTGGAGTTTTACATTTATCAAGAGGTTGTTTCTAATTTTTGGATCTAAGAGGTCAATTTTCTAATCTTGGAAAATTCTTTAATATAGAGTAGGACTTTGAGTAATAGAAATTTCAAATTATGGATAGTATTAATTAGGCAAATCTTCACTATACATCCTTAATGTATTAGCTAAATTTCATTTGGGTCCTTAATGTTTGAAAGTCATCAATAAAGATCCCTAACGTTTTCTTTGTCATCAAATTAGGTCCTTTTCGATATTTTTCATTATCTATTGCTGATGTGGCAGCTGATTGGACTGTCTTTTCTCTCTCTTTTTTTTGCATATAACCCCATATAATTTTTTAAAATTATAAATAACACCCTAAAAGTTTTTAAAAATTATAAATAACACCCTGTTAGTTTGGAACATCACAATATCCCCCTAAAATTTTTAAAAGCTACAAGTGGTCTGGTAAAAAATTTACAACCAACCCCTTAAAAGTTTTGAAAATTATAAATAACACCATGAAAATTTTGAAAAACTATAAATAACACCCTGTTAGTTTGGAACATCACAATATCCCCTAAAATTTCAAAAGCTACAAGTGGTCCCCTAAAATTTTACAACCAACCCTAAAAGTATTAAAAATTACAAATAACACCCCAAAAGTTATTTGTATTTTTTAAGAACTTCAGCGGTTGTTTATAAAAATTTTAGGGTCTATCTATAAAAATTTAGGGGTCCATTTATAGTTTAAAACTTCTAAGAGCTATTTGTATATTTTCTAAACAAGGGTCCCCTAAAAATTTTCTAAAGCGCCCCTAAAACTTTTAAAATTATAAATAACTCCCTAAAATTTTATAGAAAGCCTCCTAGAAAATATGCAAGCAACCTCAGAAATTTTGAAAACTATAAATGAATCTCTAAATTTTTACAAACAAACATTCAAAATTTTTATAGCCCCGTGAAAGTTCTAAAAATTACAAATAACTTTCAAGGTGCTATTTATAATTTTCAAAACTTTTAAGGGGTTGGTTGTAAATTTTTTACCAGACCACTTGTAGCTTTTGAAATTGTTAGGGGGTACTGTGATGTTCCAAACTAACAGGGTGTTATTTATAATTTTTAAAAATTTTCAGGGTGTTATTTGTAATTTTCAAAACTTTAAGGGGTTGGTAGTAATTTTTTTACCGGACCACCTGTAGCTTTTGAAAATTTTAGGGAGATATTGTGATGTTCTAAACTAACAGGGTGTTATTTATAATTTTAAAACTTATAGGGGTTTATGTGCAAAAAGGAGAGAGAAAAGATAGTCCAGTCAGCTGCCACATCAGCAATAGATAACGAAAAATCTCGAAAAGGACCTAATTTAATGACGGAGAAAACGTTAGGGATCTCTGTTGATGACTTTCAAACAATAAGGACCCAAATGAAATTTGGCTAATACATTAGGGACCTACAGTGAAGTTTTGCCTATTAATTTTATGAGAATTTTTTGAGAAAGAGGATTAGAAATGAGGGTTTTGATTATTTAAATTTTTATAATTAAAGAATATTTTAATTTAATTAGTACTCTTAGATGAAGATAGGATTAAGTGTCAACATGTCAATTTCTGATAGGATAGTTGGACATATGGCAGTTTTTTTGACACATCGTGCCAATTTATATATAAAGATGGATGTTATTATGAGACTTTTTTTAATTATGGATAATCATAATTTGATTAGGATTATAAAATATTTGATTATTATAATTTTCTAAGGGGGTTTACTGGTTAAAATTATTGATTTGGACTCAGATTTTTTCTTGAATTCCAATTTCGGGTGTTATTCATTTCGGACTAGAATTTAGATTTAAAGTTAAGGTGTTAGTGGTTAGGATTAGGGTTCGGATTTGATTTTAAGGTGTTATTGGTTTATGAGACTTTTTAAAATTATGAATAATTATAGTCAGGTAAGGATTACAAAATATTTGATTATTAAATTTTTTAATTATGGATAGTTTTAATTTGATGAGGATTCTTACGTAAATATAAGATTAGGTGTCCACATGTCACCATCTAATAACATAGGGGACACGTGGATACTTATGATATGACACATGTTATTTTTTCGTTTTTTTATAATATGACACATGCCAATTTTCTATGCCTCTAGAAATTCCACCAATTTCTCTCTATATATAAAGGAGGGATTACTTTCTTACTTAATTTATCTGCTTGATATTTATGTGATCCTAGTTGTATTTGTTGAGTTGAATTCTTGGTAGACAATAACGAACCCCAATATTTTTGCAATCTCTAAAGTGGGAGGAGTATCCCTAGAGCATACTGAGGCGCTTGCAATTATTTGTGGTGTTTGATTTGCTATGGACAGTGGCTTTCAAATTGATGTTGTGGAGTCTGACTGTTTGGGATTGTTTGCCTTCTTTATTCAGAGGATATTGCTCACAATGTGTTGGGAGATGTCCTTCGAGAGGCTCAAGACCTACTACACGCTTTTGGTTCACCATCTGTGAAGTTTGCGCGGCGGGACGTAAATAAGGTTGCTCATCATTCGGTATTATATGGTCGACGATATGAGATATTGCTAGGTTTTGGTTAGAAGAAGTTCCTCCAGAGGTTATGTCTCTGGTTGTTGATGATGTTTATGGCTAGTTGTGGGTCACTAATTTGTTGAGGGTCCTAATTTTAAAAGAAGAAAAAACTCTTTGTTTCTTTATTAACCTTATTAGAACTCTTGGCTTCGATTACTTATATTATTGGATTCAAATAATGAGACAAAGCAATCTCTAGGACACTGTTATATTTCTGTAGATAGATTGAAAGTACTATAGGTCAATTATGCAAAATTTGAAAAACGGGAATATTGAAAAATTCATGTTAGCTGTTAATTTTAATACGCTTGAAAACAATCATAAAGACCATCTATTACTACTTTGTATCCCGAAGTCGTTGTGCAAATTATTCTACCATCTAAAGACCATCTATTACTACTTTGTATCCCGAAGTCGTTGTGCAAGATTATTCTACCATCTATTGAATATTTTGTATTCTACCAAGCACACACTTGCAAAGGATGACAACATAAACTTTTGACTATTCTACCATCTATTGAATATTGTGTATTCTACCAAGCACACGCTTGCAAAGGATGACAACATAAACTTTTTGACTATTTGTATATAGATAAATTTGACAGGTTCAACAGATGTAGGTCAAACAAAAAGTTGTAAGCTTTTCTTTTCTCGTTATAAACAAGTCCTACTACCTTTTAGCTTATGGCAAGCAAAATCATATTGCAAAATGTAGATGTATAATTGGTGTGAGTACAGAGCATTGTCAACACAATTTGATATTGAAAGAGAAAAAAAGAAGAAAAGAACAAAGAAAAAGAAATTTGAGCATTATTATTACTTATATTATCCAGTGAAAGAGTAAAAATTCTTTTAGACATTTCTAATTTTGTTAATTCTTCCATTATTAAATTGACAACATTTACACTAGTGTGTGATTTTTCAAATGAAATGAAATAAATAACTCATTAAATATTTGCCAACTATCATCAATCTAGTGTGTTGTGATACATAAATAATCAATTTGTGCTTTACGTGTCCAAATATCAGAAGTTAGAGAAAATCTACAATTTAAACTTTGAAAATACCCAATTAGATATTTGCCAACTATCATTAATTTTGTTTTTTCCTCTTGAAAAAGTAAAGAGAGAGTATTAAGAGAGAAGAGAATGATTTTCGGATGAGAAAATGAATGAAAACCCCTCTATTTATAGAAGCAGCCTCATAGTCAAATGACCAAAACACCCTCAAAATGTAACCGTTTTAAAGGTATTTTGGTCAAAATACCTAAAAAATAGTCACTTTAGTCTTCTCGAACCGGGTCGGGCCGGGCTGGTTGCCCGATCCCAATGGCTAGGAGGGCCGTGCTCGGGCCAACTCAGTTTTGACTCGATTCGGTCCCCAACGGCTAGATTTCTAGCCGTTGTGGCGGACCAGTCCCAGGGCAACTTGGGTTTTGACCCGAGCCGGTCCCAACGGCTAGAAATCTAGCCGTTAGGAAGGGCCGGGTCCGGGCTGCCTGGAACCGGCTCGGGGTTTATAGGACGGTGCTCACCCTGTCCCAGGCTGGGCACCTTGGTGCCCGGATTCGGGCCCGGAACACTGCCGAGCCCCATTTTCCAGGCCCCGACCGCGGGCTTTTTGGACAATCCTGCATTTAACCATGGAAAAGGGGGAATTTAAGTTTTTTTTAGATATGTAAGAGGTCCATCCACATCCAATAACAAATGGATCAACATGATGGATCCATATCCAGGTCCAATAAATGCACTTATGGATCCAAATCATATAGCCACCTCATTGCTTGCAACTTGAGCAAGTTGCATCTCCAACTTTTGAATAATTGACAGTATTTGAACCCTCCAGCTGTTGCTGTGGACTAAAGCCTCTTTGTTTTTTGTTTTATAAAGTGGTCCCTTTAAAATAGAAATAAAGAATACGCAAGGCCTCTTCCTCATTCTCTAACGCCAATGGCGAAATATCTTTGGAATACAGACAAAATCCCACACTGTAGATCCAACGCCAGTTGTTGAATCCTCCTGCGCTTGCATCGGGTCCTTTTCATGTGACCTCCCCCCACCTTCAATCTCTCTCTGAGAGCTAAGGCATCAATCGAGAGGGAATTGAAGATTTAGGGCAGTCTTTTTTGGGGGAGATTTGAGGTGAGTTTTGTGGTTTTGATTTATGGGTGTGAGATCTTGCATGCATTGTGGATTTTGGGATGGAAACGCTTTGAAAGATGAGATCTTTATCCTTTTTGCTTGATTTTTAGATGCTAGATTTCTTGTTTCTTAAGCAAACCAAAAAAAAATTGTTTTTTTATACGCTGATTTTGAATTCATAGCAAACTGATTACTTTAGATTGAAGAAAGAAAGTAAACATGAATTATTTTCGCTCTTTTATATAACTTGCTTGAATGCCAGTAGTTTACCAATTATATGTTTAAGCAGGTTAATGTCTTAATTTATTATACTTGGCAACTTTTTGTTCTTTTAATTTTGCTTGTATATAGGGTTCTTGATTTGAATGGTTTTATTGTATCAGGAAATAGTAAGCTTCGTGAGAGTTAATTGCTACTACAGGATTAGGTGCAATCTGTTGAGATTTTCCCTCATTTTTTTAGTTTTTTTTATGGACCTCCTTGTCATCAAATTAAGGTTTATAGACCACCTGAGCATTCCACAAATTTGTCTGTAAATGAAATTAATAAACCAACTTTTGTGCAAACTGGAAAACATTGCATTTTGATATCCAGTATCAGTATGTATGGTCGTGGTAGCTACTGATAGAATACATATATGCCTTCATGCTTAATGGCTGAGCATATGTTTCTTGCAGAATCTGCATTAGATTGGTTTCATTCTTTTTTTATTGATAATTAACTTCGTTCCGCAAAGCATGTTCCGCGTTACCTGTCCTTCTAACTGAATGCTGTTATGTTATATTTGTTGCCAAACATCTTGTGGACTTAACAAGGTTAAGTAACGGATATTTGATCTCCTTGTTCTTATTGTCACAGATATTGCAATGGTGTTGGTAGTAAAACAGTACCGCTGCATGCACTCTCCAACGTGCTTATGCACAAAGGGTCATCTGAGTGAAGATGTAATTTTCCTTGTATTTCAACGTCTAAACTGGAATCCTAGATTGATTGCCTTGATGTCATGTGTCTGCAAATGGTTTGATGACATTGCGAAGAGGGTTTTGTGGAAAGAATTTTGTAGGACAAGGGCTCCTAAAATGATGTTAGATCTTCAATCCAGTGGAAGCCATAGTGTTGATGGGAACTGGAAAGCACTTGGGAAGCTACTTGTTTATTGTTCAGGAAGAGGTCTATTTAGTAGAATCCATGTACCAGACCACTTTGTTTATAGGACAAGGTTTTCCAGAACATCTGGGAAAAGTTTTCTTATTCCGCAATGTCGAACGGATGTTTTGTATGTGTCAGACCCTTGCGAGCATCTTGACCAAGGAGAGCAGGGTGATGTGGGATTTTTTCGTGGGGTTTTCGTGTCATTTTCTGCATCAAGAGTTAGGAAGATGTTAATTGATCGAGATGCCAAGTTACATCCTACTGAGGTGTGTCCATATTGCAAGGCAAAGCTTTGGAACATGCTGCAGGCAAAGATGATTCCTAGAAGCGCTTCCTGCAGATTGGGTGCCTATGAGGACTGTGTGGAGTATTATGTGTGCCTCAATGGTCATATGCTTGGGATTTGCACTCTTTTACCCCTTTCAGATTCTGATGAAGTTTCTGAATTGGAGTAAGGCATGGAAATTGTTTCAGGTATGCCATTTTAATCACTTTTAATTTATTTTTTCGTATCAATTGCGTACAATAGGTTTTATAGACCATATTATGCTATTGTCAACTTTGTTACCTGGGAACTTCAATCATGAAGCCGTACACATACCCGACACTTCCTGTGCCCATACCCGTACCTGTCCGTACCCGATACTTCTTGGACACTCCTTAAATATATGCATACATTTATGCAGACGTGTACTTAGTTATACAATGCATGTTTTAATTTTTTTTAAACACTCATCATACACTCCTTGGACATATATCCTACATTTGACATCCATTTTTGAAACATGTTGGACAAGGATCGAGTTTGTATCAGCCTATATTCAGTTAAAAACTATGACTTCAAAGGATTGTCTGCGTATCTAGCTCAGAACTATAATTAAGGCCCGTGAGTTTTAGCTGTGTCCCCTTGCCCTACCTTTTCCAAATTTGACGTGTCCCATACCCGATGCATACAACTTAGATTATCATTTTCACTTTACTAGGCATAGGGGGGTCTGCCAACATTCTTTATATATATAACTCTATTTATTAATTCCTGAGGGTGTATATGTTTCTTCAGTATTCCTCTATATTAATTCCTGAGGGTTTATATGTTTCTATTTACTTATTCCTGAGGGTTCATATGTGTACAACTTAGATTATCATTTTCATTTTACTAGGCATGGGGGTGGGGGGGGGGGGGTCTGCCAACATTCTTTTTCAATGATCAAAAGGACTTGTTGCTATATATAACTCTATTTATTAATTCCTGAGGGTTTATAGGCATAGGGGGTTCAGCACATGATTCGTGATTTTTCTCTTGGTATTAACACTAGTTTCTTCAGTATTCCTCCATTTTCTTTGATATTTGCAGGAAACATTTTCTGAAAGTCTCTACCTTCCCTCCCCCGCTTCCTTTCCTTCTTCTCTCTCTCCCCTCCCCCTCACCTTCCCCTTCCCTCCCCCTAATACTAAAGAGCCAGAGCCCAAAGGCCCCT
The DNA here is from genome assembly GCA_012295165.1 of Asparagus setaceus. Taxonomy (NCBI): domain Eukaryota; kingdom Viridiplantae; phylum Streptophyta; class Magnoliopsida; order Asparagales; family Asparagaceae; genus Asparagus; species Asparagus setaceus. Next base: position 48,551,210 of record CM022704.1, on the reverse strand, counting down.
AATGCTAAAAGAGTGCCAGAGGAAAGAAACAACATACAACATGTGTGATTTGATGGAACAATATTCTAGATTATCTTTGTATTTTGAGCTTCATGAATCTGTGATCACACCTGCAAGTTTTTTTTTCCAAGTATTTTGTTGAATTTTTTAGTGAAGTACAATAGTGAAACTACATATGTTTGAGGTTGGGCACGTGCCCAATCTCAATTAGACACCTATTTGCATTTTTTTGATTCATATTCACTTATTACGATGTGTAAAGAAGTGTGCCTAATTTTAATTGTGATCTTTTGTTCTGCAATGCCTCCCACTATTAAAAATGAGTTCACTACCTCACTCATGAAACATAACCTTTCTCAATGTTCAAAAATATTAATATAATTTGTTTAAGTCTTAATGACATACAATGTGTTCATGCTTTGTGCTCATGTCTTAATGACATACAATGTGTTCACTACCTCACTCATGAAACATAACCTTTCTCAATGTTAAACCAAATATTAATATAATTTTATTAATATAATTTTGTTTAAGTCTTAATGACATACAATGTGTTCATGATTTGTTATTTCACTTTGTGACAAAGTATCTGATTTAACGTATTCATTGTATTAATGGTGTAACAAAGAGGTATTAACCCTTTGATAGTGCACAAATTTCCATGTCCAGTAATCCAAGTGCTGCTATCCCTTTGATGCTCTACTGATGCCATGAACCGAGTGCAATGAATATTTTCTTTGCAATTACCCATTTGAATTTATGTTATAGTTGGCATAACTATCACGATGTGTACATATCTTATTATCATATTGACTTTACTCTTAGTAAAGTATTTTCCCCAAGGTTTTAAATATTGGATATTGGTGAAATATTGGATGGTCAAGATCCATATCGGATTGCGAATATCGAGGAAATATCGGGGATATGTAGTAAATATCGGAGTGCCATATTGGATATTTGGATGATGTGCATATATAATATAATGTCCTAAAATGTAATCTAAACATATTAATGATATCTAAGCATGCAAAAATGTAAGTAATATATGTTTAAGATCCCTAACCAATTGTAGAAACTTACGGAGAAAAGACCCTACTAGAATTTTGCTAAAAAACATCATAGGGATTGAATTTTTTTATAAAAAACTAAATTGTTCTGCAACAATGTATATACATGGATATATCGACCATCATATCGGCCAACATATTCGCTAATATATCTGCCATGCCGGGGATATATTGCCCAAAGATTGCCAAAAATCGGTATAGGATATTGAGACCATATCGTTTTGCAGAAAGCCTTATAAAAGGATATATCGGCTGATATGTCGGGCTATATTGGGGGTATTTAAAACAATGGCCCTACCTAAATAGAATTCATGGATCCACCCATGGTGAAGTACATCTTTTAATTATCTAATTGTTGTAGCCAACATCCCTTGTAATGAACTAGGGAGGTTATAGCTCGCCATATACCTTTTTGCTCTCTTTTTTTTTAATTTATTTTTTTGCTCTTCACGTTGAGTGTGTAAATGCTCATTAGCAATGTTAAATAAAGCGAGCACTTCAAGATGATAGGCTCGGCCCCTAGACGGAAAAGCTTTTATGTTTTTAATTAAAATAAAATTTTGAAACTTTTGCTCACATCACTGCCAGTGTCTGTCACAACGCTTTCTGGTCAGTCTCTGCCTCTCTGTTGCCTCCCCTGGGTCCCAAATACCCTGCAATAACCGATAGAGAGAAGAGGGTTAGAGATGGAATCCCAACTCATTTATGTAAAGCAGATCGGTCCTACATGAGACTCGTCTGGATTCAGCTTATACGAAGTGGGTGCTGGCCGAGCCATCTTCATATAAATGAGTTACAGTTTGTGTCCTAATCAATTTCTCCTTTTTTCTCTCTTGAGCAGTGTGAGAGGGCTGCTGCAGAATGATGTCCAATGTCAGAGATGACATTGGGTGACAACAATGCTGTGGGGAACAATGAACTCTGTTTTTTTAGCAAGGAGGTATAAAACATTGGCGTTTAACGCTTGAGCAGGCAAGCTAGGGGGTTGCTTTCTGGGGTGGTACCTTGATACTTTTTAAAACACCGACTTATCACCTGAACTCCCCTCTTTACTACGCATAACCGCTGCTTTTCCTCATTAAAGATTTTTAAGGTCTTACATTTAATTGAAGTTCTTTGTCTCTTCTTTTGGTGTTTTACTCCGACTAAATTCTAATCATGGCTGTTGCTTGTTAAGGGCAATGGGTATTTAGTTGGCCGGTGCATAATAACATTCCTATTACTCCTGATGTTTGTATTTCTTTTCCATATAAAATGTGCCTTCCACAATTGAAGGTACTGATCATCAATCTACTGGCCAAACATTTCAAGTTTTGTGTTTAAGAACTTTGTATGATTTGTAGACAGAACCATATATCGTATTTGGCATGGAGAATAGGACAGAGAAATTGTCTATAATCCAGACACAAAGAGACAACTATATATGTCTATTTCTTGAAATATGCCTTCCACAATTGAAGGTACAGATCATCAATCTACTGGCTATGCATTTCAAGTGTTTAAGAACTTTTTATGATTTGTAGACAGAACCGAATATCATATTCAGCATGGAGAATTGGACAGAGAAGTTGTCTAAAATCCAGACACAAAGACACAGCTATATATGTATATTTCTTTTGGTTATATGCATATTTGACACATAAATATATGTATTTGGCTATTACATACAGACAGACAACAGATAGTCTACACATATATACATATATGCACACACATATACAGGGTTTGATAATTATGAGCTGGCTGCTCATTGAGCAAAATGAGCTGCCAAGAGAAAGAGGTGGTGAGGCTCACACCATCCAATGTGACTAGCAGGGTGGGCCTCACCACTAGCCTATCTCATGGTAGCTCATTTTGCTAAATGAGCCACCACCTCATGCTCAGTTTGTTTCCATTTATATGCACACATACACATACTGTTTAAGGTGTGTTGTTTTAGATTTGCAAGAAAGCATGTGTAATTAAACTAATACTTCTATTTTAATAATAATAAATCCCAACAGTTTTAATGTTTTATTTCCCTAAAAGAGACTTCTTACTGGTCCCCTCCAAAAAACAGACTTCAACTATAGATCCCATTTTTCTACTCTTATACCATCAACTCGAAAAAAAAAACCCTTAAAAACCATTGTGTTTACAGTTTTATACTCAAAAACATGCATTACCCATTCGATATTTTTCATCTCTTTGTGAAGCTTCACAACCTTCCATGACTTCATAGTTTGACAAGATATCCATGTGGATGGAGTAATTGTGGAGGACTTTCCGATCTCTATTTTCTTGATCTCATCTTAGAGTTGGTCACATGACTCCAACAGCTCAGCATTGGTAAAGTGGTGATGTTCTCACTTCTCGAAGTGTGTTGAATGGATGAAGAGATATTAGGCAGGGAGATAGCGAAGATGGAAGAGGGTCTTGTTGAGGTTAAGGTGAGAGAATTTAGTCTGGAGGCAGTTAATGTAATGAGGGTGGAATAGTAACAGCCTGTTTTTCTTCAATAGAAGAGAGGGGATCAGTTTTAGGGATTTTGTTTTGGTCCAATGATTTTAAATTTGTAGATGAGCACCAATAATGATAAGGGGAGTTTCACAAGCTTGTAACAATCTTAAATAAAGGGCCTATATGTGTGTCACATCAACATCACATTAGCTAAAGGTTGGTGTGACACACAGACCTCATTTTCCCCTATTTGGAATGCTGTACAAATAAATAAATAAATGTTAGCTTCTGACATTGGAGGAATGACCAACTTCATTTTGTATCCATTGCCACAATGATTAGAGGCTTTACTCATTGGTGACTGTTGGACATGTGCTCTGGTGTTTTAGACTTGCCAATTTTTATTAGGGGGAGTGCCTTACATATCATAGTTTTTTTTTACCCACCCAAACCAAAAGGCTGAGCAACTAACAACCGGTATGATATCTTACTAAAGTAGAAAGCTTGTGTATTCAACAATCATTAGTGTCTTATGGGATGGATAATGTATATTTTGTGAACCAATTTATGATTTGTTTTGGCATCTGCCACTCCTTTGGGTTTTGCATGAAAACATAGCTAAACATGTCTCAGCAGATCCTATAATGTAACTTAAAATTAAGTGTACATTAAATTTTTGGTCCAACCATAGTAATCGCGGTTTCTATTTTGAAGTTTGAAGGATTCACAAATAAAGTTTCATATTCTTTGAATCTTCCCCTTCTTATTCAATAGTTTAACACATGTCGTTTCTTTCGAGCAGGTTGCCAAACATTTCTTTGACTGGAATTTGTTGATGCTCTTGTAATCATTGTGGCTGACTTGTTATTGCTGAAGGAAATAAGATGACACATAATCAGAGTTGTTGATATCCACCCTCATATGTTCATAAAAATTAGAGAGGTTTCTCCTTTGGCTTCGTGCAGACTGAAGTAGCTCTTCAGTTTCTCTACTTCTTTGTCCTCTATCAAAAGGTTACATGGTTTCAGCCTGACTCCGATGTCACGGAGTTGACATTTTCTTTACCTACATGCACCTGTATAGAGTTTGCTCTGCACAGAGAAGTATACTGCTTTCTTAACTACCTCTGTATAAAATGTGCTTCTGTTATTGTTATTATGTACGCATGTTGATCATAGAGTTTAATTATATATTGAAATGTTCATGATGGTTCATTATATGTGCCAGTTGTGTTACTGTTTGTGGTCTAAAATTTTTCTCTTTTGTCCTGAATATATCCAAGTATATAGGAGTTGCTCTTCGTCTGCCTCAACTGGCCTTCTAGATTTTAGTTCGGGCTCCTCTCATGCACTGAATCATGATATCGATGTATATTGATTGGGCCAAGAGTTGATGGGAACTCGTATGTGATAACTCCTTCTTTTATCCTTCTAGATGCCCATCAACCTTTGCCATGTTGCTCCATAGAATTGCTGTAAATGGTTTATTCCTCTTTTATCATGTAATATTTCTTTATGTGTTTCATTTTGTACTCTCTGGAATTTTTCATCTCAAGTCTATGTATGAAGTCAATCGAGTCTGACTTAGCCTTCTCTGTTCTTTTCTTTCTTTTTTTACCCCTTAATAAGAGAAAGTTGGTTTGCTCTAACTAACGTATGTGGGTCTGTTTGGTTGCCCAAAACAAGAAAACAGCACTAAAGAGGGGTTATTCATTGGTGTATTTTTGGGATAAATGGAATAATTTTTGGGACATTGCTTTTTGATGTAATTCATTGGGCCATTGGGATTGGGACTCACTTTTATTGCTAATGATTTGTTGGAAAACTAGTGGGACAAATATCCCAGCTGGGATAAAATTGTCTCCCTTATATAGAAAAAATTTTGTACCCAACTCAAAATTTGCCTCATTCTTCATGTTGGAGTAATTTAGGGGCTAGTGGGATAATTTAGAAGCATTCATATATGCAACCAACTAATATATGTTAATTATATTAATACTTAAAATAATCAAATAGTATATGTTAGATAAATGTTAAATATTTAAATAATTTATAATATTAAACTTATTATTATGATATTATTATAATATAATAAATACTTTACTTTATGGTATAATATTATAATATATTATATTGCAATATGATATATTATAATATTATTTTCTTATCTTATAAGTTAAAACATGATATTTATAAAATAATATTTTATTTTTAAAATATAATGTTATATTAAACCTATTATTAATATATTATATCATATTACATTATAATATAATATATCATATTGTACTTAACTTATTATTAGTATATTATATTAATTATGATATATACTTTAATATATTATAACATATATACTATAATATTATGTAACATGTTGTTAATATATATTAATTATAATATATTATGATACAATGTAAAACATATTATGATATAATATAATATAATATTAAGATATACTATACTATATTAAACTATAATATAGTATACTTTAGATATTATGTATATATTATAGTTATTATAATATAATATTCTATTTATAATATAATATATCAAATAATATTATATATAAATAAAATAGAATATTTTAATATTTTATATTAATGAAATAATAACATATTATAAAATATTTTATTATATTATGAAAAAATATTATATTGTACATAACATGTTAAGAATATTTATTATAATATATTATAATACAATACATTATAAATTTATAATCTGTGATATTGTGTTGTGATATATTGAATTACAATAATATTATATATATATATATATATATATATATATATATATATATATATATATATATATATATATATATATATATGAGTAAGGCTCTATGAACTTAAGTTCTGATGAATAGTGGTGCACCAACTTTTTATCCACTCATCTTGTCTTGAGATTTGTGATGCACAAATCTCAAAGTGAGCTTTATATCTTTCACGGATCCCAAAGCAAGATGAGTGGTTAGAAAAGTTCATTCTGTAATAGATATGATATACTCTCTCTCTCTCTCTCTCTCTCTATATATATATATATATATATATATATATATATATATATATATATATATATATATATATATATATATATATATATATATATATATATATAGGGTAAAATGGATCTAAGGTGGCTCACTAGGGGCATCTAAGGATCTGACATATCACCATCCGTTCCTCTATTCTCAAATAAATCTCGACCCTCAGTTCAAAATTTTCATCCCCTCAAAACTTCACTCATTTCCCCCTTCCTCATTTGACTAAATTTCATCAGCCCCCTCTCCTCCTCCCCATCCATCCATTCCATTCCATTCCATTCCATTCCATTCCATTCCATTCCATTCCATTCCATTCCATTCCATTCCATTCCATTCCATTCCATTCCATTCCATTCCATTCCATTCCATTCCATTCCATTCCATTCCATTCCATTCCATTCCATTCCATTCCATTCCATTCCATTCCATTCCATTCCATTCCATTCCATTCCATTCCATTCCATTCCATTCCATTCCATTCCATTCCATTCCATTCCATTCCATTCCATTCCATTCCATTCCATTCCATTCCATTCCATTCCATTCCATTCCATTCCATTCCATTCCATTCCATTCCATTCCATTCCATTCCATTCCATTCCATTCCATTCCATTCCATTCCATTCCATTCCATTCCATTCCATTCCATTCCATTCCATTCCATTCCATTCCATTCCATTCCATTCCATTCCATTCCATTCCATTCCATTCCATTCCATTCCATTCCATTCCATTCCATTCCATTCCATTCCATTCCATTCCATTCCATTCCATTCCATTCCATTCCATTCCATTCCATTCCATTCCATTCCATTCCATTCCATTCCATTCCATTCCATTCCATTCCATTCCATTCCATTCCATTCCATTCCATTCCATTCCATTCCATTCCATTCCATTCCATTCCATTCCATTCCATTCCATTCCATTCCATTCCATTCCATTCCATTCCATTCCATTCCATTCCATTCCATTCCATTCCATTCCATTCCATTCCATTCCATTCCATTCCATTCCATTCCATTCCATTCCATTCCATTCCATTCCATTCCATTCCATTCCATTCCATTCCATTCCATTCCATTCCATTCCATTCCATTCCATTCCATTCCATTCCATTCCATTCCATTCCATTCCATTCCATTCCATTCCATTCCATTCCATTCCATTCCATTCCATTCCATTCCATTCCATTCCATTCCATTCCATTCCATTCCATTCCATTCCATTCCATTCCATTCCATTCCATTCCATTCCATTCCATTCCATTCCATTCCATTCCATTCCATTCCATTCCATTCCATTCCATTCCATTCCATTCCATTCCATTCCATTCCATTCCATTCCATTCCATTCCATTCCATTCCATTCCATTCCATTCCATTCCATTCCATTCCATTCCATTCCATTCCATTCCATTCCATTCCATTCCATTCCATTCCATTCCATTCCATTCCATTCCATTCCATTCCATTCCATTCCATTCCATTCCATTCCATTCCATTCCATTCCATTCCATTCCATTCCATTCCATTCCATTCCATTCCATTCCATTCCATTCCATTCCATTCCATTCCATTCCATTCCATTCCATTCCATTCCATTCCATTCCATTCCATTCCATTCCATTCCATTCCATTCCATTCCATTCCATTCCATTCCATTCCATTCCATTCCATTCCATTCCATTCCATTCCATTCCATTCCATTCCATTCCATTCCATTCCATTCCATTCCATCTCCGCCCGCCGCCTCCCCCCTCCGCCTCGCCCGGCACCCCAGGCCCCTCGTCTCGGATCTGATTTAAGTCCAGAAGTAGGTGTCCTCGATGCCTCGACCTCCTCGAGGCGCTCAGATCTGATAGACAAAAGCAACACACGAAGTTTCCTCCCATCCCCCCAACCACCACCACCATTACAAAACTAGGAGAACCCATATTTGCTTCCTCTTGAGGTGTGACAAGGCTCCCAAGCAAACAGAGGTTCAATCTTTGTTCTGCCCTTTTTATTTTTTTCACTGAAATGAATTTTGTTTGTGGTGATTTTTGTGTTGTGGGTCTGTAAATTTATGCTCTGTTCTAGTGTTTTCTAGGGAGGAGGTGACATGGGCTATCTTTAATCCCTTTAATTATTTGATCTTGAAACCAAATCTTGAAAAAAAATATAACTTTTTTATGGTTAAATTAGTTCATATGAATCACTAAGCTCAGTTCTTGTTTCTTTTATTCTCTTGCATTTTTCATTAGCACTTGTGATGCCTTGTAGGAGTACATTGGTACTGTTTCATCTTAGCTTCTTCAGCTTTAAAGTGCTTTTATTTATCAATATTAATGATTCATTTTGTAATTCAAGAAAGAAGTTTAAGAGAAAATATTGAAAGAATTGATCTTTTAGTCCTTTTATTGTTGTAGACGTTCTTATCAAGAATCTGATCAACGCCTCGACGCCGCTCGACCTCAGATCCCCTCATCGACTTTGAGGCTTTAGATCTCCTCGACGCCTCAACCTCCTCGATCTTTCGAGATCTAATCGACACCTCGCGCTCCTACAAGCTCAACCACCCCCAATTTTGAGGCCTCGACTTCCTCGACGCGCTCAGATCTGATCGACGTCTCACGCTTCCACAAAGCTCAGATCTAATCTTGTAATTCTTGTTTATTTTGGGATATGACTTATGAATATAACCTTTTGAAGAAATGTATAATATCAGGGATTATGTTTGAGTTTAGATTTTGGGATAGGTTTATTGTTAAATTGGACATGAACTTTAAATTTGGTTTTGAAGAAGCGTATAAAATTATGTATGGATGGATGCAATTTTGTGTTCTTTAAACCATGTGCTTATATGGACTTTAAGTTTGTGAGTTGATAATGTGGTTGTAGCTTATATTTTATATGCTTACTCATGTTTTGTAACTAGTTATCCCAATTTTATATCCAGTTAGTAGAGTTTTGTAGCTCATAGTTCGGAAAAATTTTGTTTCAAACATTTTGTAACTACTTATTCATGTTTTGTAGCAGTTACAAAATTTTGTAAGTAGTTATAAAATTTGAGTAAGTAGTTATAAAATTTTACAAGTAGTTACAAAATTTGAGTAAGTGGTTACAAAATTTTGTAAGTAGTTACAAAATTTGAGTAAGTAGTTACAAAATTTTATAACTTATCGATTTTATACCAGTTACAAAATTTTGTAAGTAGTTACAAAATATAAGTAAGTAGTTATAAAATTTTACAAGTAGTTACAAAATATGAGTAAGTAGTTACAAAATTTTATAACATGAGTAAGTAGTTACAAAATATGAGTAAGTAGTTACAAAATTTTAGAAGTAGTTACAATATGAGTAAGTAGTTACAAAATTTTATAACATGAGTAAGTAGTTACAAAATATGAGTAAGTAGTTACAAAATTTTAGAAATAGTTACAAATATGAGTAAGTAGTTACAAAATTTTAGAAGTAGTTACAATATGAGTAAGTAGTTATAAAATATGAGTAACTAGTTACAAAACTCCACTAACTGGGTACAAAGCTGGGATAAGTAGTTACAAAATATGAGTAATAGTTACAAAATTTTTGAGCCAAAATTTTCCGAACTATGAGTTACAAAACTCCACTAACTGGGTACAAAACTGGGATAAGTAGTTACAAAACATGAGTAAGTAGTTACAAAATTTTTCAACAAAAAATTTTCCAAAACTATGAGCTACAAAACTCCACTAACTGGGTACAAAACTGGGATAAGTAGTTATAAAACATGAGTAAGTAGTTACAAAATTTTTTTCAGAACTATGAGCTACAAAACTCAATTAACTAGGTACAAAACTGGGATAAGTAGTTACAAAACATGAGTAACTAGTTACAAAATTTTTGTATAGAACTATCAAACTCTAATAACTGGGTACAAATTTCATCACACTCATCATGGCACAAGCAATTTTGTTCTGCAAGTTTCATCACAATCATCATTGCACCAGCAATATCAAAATCACCACAATGAATAAGGAATTACAAAACCCGAAAAGAAATGCTATCGAGCTACAATTCAACTGATTTTGAATCAAGCTACAATTCAACTGTTTATTCGTACATACACAAAAAGAGATATAACATCTGAATGAATTCTAACACAACAAAAGCGCAAAATAAAACTTCCAAAAATAGGTGAATTACATAGTCTGAACTGCGTTTTTACAATCGTCACAAATATGATGAATCGTGTGCATACAAGAGAGCTGCACAAAACCGCCTTCTTTTCCTCAACGACTTTTTTCTTGCCTTTACCCCTACTACCCTTCTTCTCATTGGATGTCTTATAATTCTTTACAATTTGGGTGTAGATTGTATTAGGCGCTGCTCCACTCATTTTGATTGGAATACCCTCCTTTGGCAAACCAGTAATGCGATAAACATCATCGATACCAAACACACAATCTTTGAGTGAAGGCGGCACGTCGAAGAGAAAAGGGGAAGAAATAATGCCAAAGCTTTATCCCATTAGACTCGATCAATACAAGCCAATAATGAGACCAAAGCTTTATCCCAATAACATTTTATTACACTTTGCCAACATCCACCACAAACAAAGGCAAACAGTTATTCATTAACCTGCGAGACCAAAACAACATTAAGAATTAAAAACTAGATTAAAAACCCATGTCCCTCATAACGATCACAAAATCTAGTATAAAAAGTCAGACAAAGATTACAGATTATTGTCATATTTTAGCTTCTGATGAACTGCATGTCGATCTCTACGGGGAATTTTAAATAAATAAAAGGAATTCCAATCGTATAAAAGCCCAAAGGACAGATGAAATTTAATTCAACTATTGTTTAAGGTAAGGGGAGTGATTTTACATCCAAATACCACTATCTATCATCAAAGTTTTAGTAATTTAAAGTTTTGGATCCAAATTTTGGCCCCAAAATAAAATCACACGATAGTGGAACAAAATCCAATCAAACAAGCACACATTTAAGCAGCAATATCATCACCAAGAGAATAAATCGAAAACCCAACAAAAAGATCAAACCTTTCCACAACAAACAGATTCAGAACAAAAAACCCCATGTCAAATTTGCCATCAAGATAAGATTTTGAAATAAAATCAAAGAGATCATTCAAGATCACAGTTTTTTTTACCCATCAAAACTCGCTCTTTGAGATCCAGTGCTAGCTCTTTAAATCCAAATGCAACAATTAAAAGCGTTGCCAAATCGTCACGCTAGGGGTCAAGCGCAACGCTTACAAACCGTTACCACTGAACCGTTGTCATAGAGCAAAAATGTGGTAGTGTGTAAACATATATACATGAAAATACATAGAAGAAATTACCGAGAACACCCCTAAACTAATTTTAGGATCTTGCTAATTATTCAAACGATTACATCACGTATATATTTTAAAAGCCAAATACTTAAACAAAAGAGAGTTTTCTTTCATTTATTTGGATCATCAACTATTATAGCAAGCAATTTTTTCCCGAACACTGAACGCTTTGCTCCTCTTGGACTATACTCTACACTTTTCAAATTTAATAATGTATCATCTCAATTGTGTTACCAAAATGTTTGGATATAAATATGAACACATTATAAACAAAAAATTACTTACTTAGATGGAGGAAGCTTGAATTTAGAGGAGGACGATTTTGATTTTGAAGAAAATGTGGATGTCGACCCCTTCATTTTGTTCGAAGCAAGAGAGTGCGAGGCGACGAGCTTTGAGGAGGAGTGAGGGTCGGCGGAGCTTTGTGGAGACCTGAGGGATTTGCCGTCGAGGACTTGAGGAGAGTGTGAGGAGACGCGATCGAGGGGAGTTCAAGGCTGTCACGTGGTCGAGGAGAGTTTGATGCGACAAGGTTGAGGGGAGCCCAAGGCTATCACGGCGGGTGAGACGAGGTGAATGGGGGGGCTAAGGGGGCGGCGAGGTGGGCGGCGATCTCTGGCGGCGAACTGGGCTGGTGGTGAGGCGACGATGGCGGCGACAATTCATTTTAAACGGCAAGGACGGTGGAGGGAGGCAATGGAGCGGGTGGCGGGCGATGGCAAGGAATTGGCTGGGTGGAGGGAGGTGGACGGTGGAAATGGTGGTGGAGGTGGTGGAGGGTGGATGGAGGAAGGGTGGAAGGTGGTGGAAGGTGGAATGGAAGGAAGGGGACACAGGCGGGAGGTTGGAACGCTGGGTGAAACGCCGGGCGGTGAGGGGCTGAACGCCGGTGGGCGGGCGGGCGGCGACGGCGAACAGGCACAACGATGACAGTGATGGATTTTGGGGAGGAGAGGGCCTGAGATCTGAGATGGGTTTTGGGGAGTACGTTTTTTGGGGGCTGAGATTCAAAGAAAAGAGAGGGGGTGTGAGAATAGGAGTAGGTTTTAAATGGAGGGGTGTGATTAAAGGGTCGGACGGTCAGGATTATGCATCCTTAGGTGCAACCTAAGGAGGCACCTCAGATCCATTTTATCCATATAGGGAAATATGATTCTAAGGAGTCACCTTAGATTAAATCTAAGGATGCACCTTCAAATTTACATTATATGCAATCAATTTACTTAATCCACTCTATTCATTTTGATCTATATGTTTTGGATGGTGTATAAATAAAAAATTAGGCATATTGGGTTGTAGTTACTCATGCATCAAGTGATTGTGAAATTAATGATTTTACGACAATACAACTAAAGTGACAATGAAAAATATGTGTTAGAAGTATTGAAACATCATGATTTTTATTTTATAGATGTTTTAAGACATTTAGATCATGATGAATGAAGCGGATCATCCATTAAAATAGCCCAATCCATGCATTAAGAGGTGCATCATTAGATTCAATCTAAGGTGGCTCCTTAGAATCATATTTCCCATATATATATACTCAGCCTGGAATGAACCCAAGACTATGAGAGCCATGTTGGAACCTCCCAACCGTTCAGGTCACCCGCGGTGGGAATATGTTCCTTATATCTAAAAAGCTAAATCAGATCTCTGGATCATCAAAATTAATCTCAAATCCATTATTTTAAGGATCAAAACAAGTGCAATTATATGATAAACATATAATCAGATATTTCATCACGTGTTCATATCCATAATTATTTTCTATTTGATATAGATATGTGGTAACCATATCTATACCTCAATGGATACGAATATGGATATAAATATGTTTTGCAACCCTAGTCGTAAGAATTTTGAACCCAATATTAGCTGAGCGTGTCTACTAGGCTAAGAGTGTGTTTGACAACTCCAAAATAAAACCGGTTTTTTCTTAAATAGGGAGTTTGGTCCATATGGGGGTTGATCCCAACAAAAAAAAAGAAAAATAAAAACACTAGTTTAAGGGTGTATTTCGCAACTTCAAAATAGAATTAGGCCAAAGTTAAACTATGTGAGGGTTGGTCCAAAAAAAAAAAAAAAGTTTAGCGGCTAGATTTTAAACTAGAAAGAATTGATTCAATTTGGGCTTAACCTTTGCCAAACTAAAAACAACGTATTGGACCAATGTTGTACCATCTAAAATAAATTTTGTGAAGTTGCTACATACACTCTAAAAGCTAGAATTTGACCGAGAAAAAAGTAGCTCAACTTGGGAAACTAAGGGTGTGTTTGGCAAACTACACAAAACTAACCAGTTTTCTCTTGGACCAGTCCCCTCTAGTCCGAAAGAAAACTGGTTTAAGGCCATATTTTGGCTTATTGGCCCTGTTGTTATTGGCCCTGTTGTTTGCCAAACGAAAACCCTTTCAATGCCAAACACACCCTAAAAATAAGGTTTTGGACCAAGTTTACATGGGCTCCAGCCTGCTAAATCACCCAAAATCGTTTTGGACCAAGATTGTATGACTGAAACAAAGTTTTGTGGATCCGTGAAATATACCCTATACTCACCTAGCAGTAACCGGACTCCATTCACTTCTCGCTCATCCCGCTCTCTCACTATCCCCAATTTCAAACCTCTCTGTCTTGTCTCTCCCCAAAAACGCCCCCAGATTGCTCCAATCCCCTTTCCAAAAACCCTAACTCCGAACACTATTTCTAAGAAACCCCATGGAAATCACGGAGGAGCAGCGTCAGAGAGCTGAGGCCAACCGCCTCGCCGCCCTCAAGAAGCGCAAGCGAGCGGCCGAGGGCTCCAACGACGACCCATGGCGCCTCTTCCGCTGCCGCAAGATCCCCAGCCCTACCCGCTCATCGTCCAAAGAGGATCCTGATCCCATAAACAACTCCGATCCTCCTCCTCCGCCGCCGCCGGCGGTTCGCTTCTGCATCGTCGTCGAGATCTGTTCTCCCACTGAGTTCTCCGTCACTCCTCAACCTCTAAATGGTTTCACTTTCCCTGGAGGACTCGAATGCTTTCAGAGAATTGAAGCCTGTCTCTCTTCGGTCTCTCCCTCCCTTTGCCTCTCTTGCGTTGAATTAGCGTTTAAGAAAGGTCTCATCTTTTCTCTTCTTGATTATTTCAGGTTGTCCCCTTTCGTGAAATTGAGAGCCAAGGCATCCGAATGACGGTGGCCTGCAAGATTAAGGACCATGAACTGGTGTTGAGATGCTTGAGGACGATATCGGGGGTAGAGCTGCAAGATATACCTCCCAGGACGCTGTCTGTGGCCAAACGGTTTCAAGAATGCGTTGGAGATCAGTGGAAACCTTTTAGTCAGGGATGGCATACTGATGAGCAGGTTGATGAGTTGTTGGAGAAACTGCCTAAGACTTTACGAGATGCTCTTCTTCCATTTCAACTTGAAGGTGTGAGGTTCAGTCTTCGAAGGGGTGGGAGGTGTCTCATTGCAGATGAGATGGGATTAGGCAAGACGATTCAGGTACCCTTTTTCTCTTCTTTGATATCTTTTTTCCTTTTGTAGAATTCTAAAGCTGAAATAATATTGTTTGCGGCATTAGCATTTTGCATTCTGGTCACGCAATGCTCATATATTATATCAGTAATCAGTGTCAGATGGAATATAAGCTAATCAGAAAGCAAGTCCAAAGATACTTAAGGGGAAAAAAACATTATTAGACATCTCCTGAACCATGTAAATGCTAATGTTAGAGAAAGCGCTAGGCGCTGCTAGGCGTCGGACTGGCACCTAGATGGATTTCTTTCTTTGTTCAAATGGTGGTGGTGGAGGAGGTTTTGCTGAAGGTTGAGGACGTATTCATAGTTGGTGGAGGAGGTTGGATACCGTGGAGGTTACAGCGGAGGAAATCAGGACCAAGACCAAAGCGGTGTAGTCCAGTAAGCGGCCCACGCTCCTCTAGGCGCTCTAAAGATCGAGGCGGCCGACCTAGGTACCACCTAGGCCTAGGCGGGCTAGGCACACTCTTTTTAAAACATTGACCATGAAACTTAATAATTTTTTGGTGCATCTTCAAATCTTGAACATGATTAGTTGGAAATTGAAGTTATGCCGAAAGGGACAAACCAACGTAGATGATGCCATGTCCAAAAGTGAGATAACCAATAACATAATCCACGTAAATATTAAATATAGAGTAGTTCGGATTTCTAAATGCTAGAATATCTGTAAATCTCACATGGTAGGGGTGCATTGGTATGGTTTTTCCTTACAAGTATATTCCAAGGCCTAAACTTCTAATAACCATAGACCATTTTACTTGACCAGGATGCCAAGGTTTATATAATTGGTCTACATGAGTATCTGTTAGAAATCAACAAGTCCAACGATTTCAACATAATTACCACAAAATTTCATAAATATCATCGTGATACATATATATCCAATAAAATATACATATGCAAAACAACTTCTAGTAAGAGTAACACAAGAAAAGTCAAACTGGAAAGTTATAAGGACACAAGCATGAGCTGACTGGTATGAGAAAAGCACGACATCAATAATGAGTTAGATCTTGATAATTTGATGAGTCGTATTGATCTTGATGAGTCGTATTCGTATAGAAAGTTTATATAGAAAGGTACAATATCATAATGTTTGAGACCAACGGACCAAGTTTGGGAAGAGTATATAGTGCCTTTTTATAGTGTGCAACTGTAATGGTTTTCATGATGATGTTCCCAACTGCGAAGGAAATGAGGTAGTGGCCTATCGCGTACATGAGTTCCAAGTATGATATGGACACATTCATATTCGTGTAAAAAATACGCATATTCATATTCATGTTCATTTTTAATGTATAAAGAAGTGCACAACTATGATCATAGGTCTCATAATCCTAAAGTCAAATCCCATAAGTTGTTGCCTCTAATATTAAGAAAAAAAATGAAGATATCTTACTTGTCGTAGTTGTCTATGATTTAGTGCTTGGTTCCTAATTGATATTCAAATTTTTATCTCAACAAAGAGTCTTCCTGTCTTATCCTTATTTTTCTTGTACTGTCATGAGCTTTCTAGCAAGGTAAATGTTGGTGAGGGAAAATTTGGGGATCACCTTTATCCTTTTATAATAAATGGAAAGACTTCCTTCTATCAAACTGTTCCTCTCTCATCTTAGTAATCATAATAATTTAGAAATCACTAAGATGATAATAAAACTAATCAATCAAGCCATTACTATAATCTAATACAAAATATCTGATAAATTTGAAAATTCACCTTTCACATCAAATCAACTCGAATCAATATAAGATACCTGATCTATATATAATCTTTATGAAGTCGATATCGGCAATCTTGAAAAACATGCTAGATAATTATTTCACGTTATGTTACGTAACAAATCTTAAAAGTTATGTAACATTTTGAAATAACCTAACATTTAGTAATGCTACACTATTACAATATAGCATATACTATTTCAATACATTTTATGCTATTTCAATATGACATGCACTATTTTAATATGACGTGTTATTTCAATATAATTTATAGTAGAGGCTTGAGAATATTTCTTTGTTTGCTTTGTTTAAGGTTTGATGTAATTAAGTATTTATTTTGGATTGTTTATTAAGCGTTGATGACTTCTTTCATTGTTGTTATTGATATATGATGACATCATTATGCTTGTGATTGTAAATTCATGATATATGTAGAATGATTTGAATATGAAATTTGTTATGATATATGTGAACATATATTTTGGTACTTGTTAGTAAATTAGCATAGATTGTACTTAATTGTAGAGTTTTTATTTAAATTTAACTTCTTATATTTTGAAATCATAATGGTCATTTTATTTTTGTTTTAAATTGAAAAATAATAAATCGTGTAATCTAAGTCATGCCTTATGTTATATGTGCTTTAATTTAGCAAATGGCCACGCATTACATTATACATGGTCGTTATTTTGAACATTTTTCATTGAGTTTTAAATCTGGGATTACAAACAATACTTTGAATTGTGAAAACCTATGACATAAAATGTCTAGAACATGGTAAATTTTGAAAAATATTTTTATTTCATTAGTACTTTAATTATGAAAAGTACACCTTTTCCATAACTTGATAAAATATACCGCTACGAATGGTGACTATTAATTTTAACATTCATATGATTAAGGCAATGGATCTTGGTTATCTATTTTTGTCGTATGAAATTACAATGTTAATTATGGAAGTTGAGAAAGATATTAATACCTTAGTATGTACAAAATTGCAAAACGTTCTAAGAGATTTATAAAATTGTAATTGTGAAATTCTGAGGAATTTTGTAGTTTAAAATACACGGTCGAATATGATGTCCATGTTTGAAAGGGGCATAGCTCCATGAATCATGATAAAAGTGCTTGCTGCATAAGTCAGCGAACAACTAAAAATTGCTCATTGTCATCTCCTTTCTAGCTGCTATCGTCTTGAGACTCCAATTTGTTGGGCATATGGATGTTATTGTAGTTACTCCCAAGTGTGGTGCCAGATATAGACTGGCTGTCATGCAAAATTTTATTTCTTTACAACTGACAATGGCCAATCTATGCTATGGAATTTAACATTTTCATTTGTTTCCTCATTTTCAGGCAATTGCTATTGCTTGTTGTTTCCATGATGAAGGCCCTATTCTAATTGTTTGTCCAGCTGTCTTGAGATATTCATGGGCAGAGGAGTTAGAGCACTGGCTTCCCATTCTATTACCAAAGGATATTCATCTTGGTAATTATTAACTTATTATGACAAGTTCTAGAAAATTTTCATCTGAAGGTTCGGTGTGTTAGAAGCTTTCTTTCACATCATTGTGATATATTTAATTAAGCTATACAGATGTTGCAGCATGTGTTTTTTCTTTTATTGCATCTAAGTGATAATTTAGAACTTCCTACCTTCAATTTCTCTAATGTTTTCACATAACACATAGGATATCATTCGATTAGCTTGGTATTAGATGATGTTGAGGATTATGATAATGATAGTAAAATTTTATTTTTGTGTTTGTGTATGTCAATGATCAATTATACAAAGTTAGAAAACTAAAGCAACAAAAATCTCAGATTTTATTAATTATTTTCAAGTTATATAAATCGATATATAGTTTAATAACCATATTTTGCTAATCATTGATGAATTAAATAGACACTCATGTATTTGACATTTAACTATTTAGTTTCTAGATAAATCATCAACGTGTTCTTGATATGTTTAGGATACTTTGAAAATTTAGGATACACAAGAGATGTGTCCAACATGTATCCATCAAGTATTAGTGGTAAGTATCAAATATGTATTTCATATGGGTATGTCCTTCAATCAACAGTGTCTTTGTAAAAGTTAATCCTAGTTTTGAACAGAATACTGTAAAGACTAGTGCCGTCTCTAATAGTAGATATTTGTATCATGTTTGTTTTAAGTATGTTAATTGAATATATTTACAGTGTAAATACTTGCCCATACTTTATGTTATTTGGTTTGGACTCAGTAGATATTTTGTGCAATATCGAGATCTAGATGTCTATGTGGGATATTTTGCTTCTGTTACATAAATGTTGTTAGCAATGTTGTTATGAATGTTTTATTTTATGGTTAGCATTAATGAGTTACGGTCAATGTGGAAATATTTTTTGTAATATGCATCAAATTTCCAAAAGAAATCAGGAAATTGTTTTAATAGATTTATAAAACTAAGAGGATAAGTTCAAGGGTTAAAGGGTTATTGTCAAACTATAAACTCTTTTGGGCCTAAACTAATTACATAAGCATGAAGACTACCTATTTCCTAAGTTTTTCAAAGAAAGATAAAATCAAAGTAACAAAAGTTTAAACAGAGTCTTGCAGGAGATTATACATGTGTTAAGTGGGTACTAAACAACTTATATTTTTTTTTGAACATCCCTCCCCAAAAGCTACCATAATATATTCCCGCAAATGTGTAAAACTTGAAAATACCCAGCAAAACCTCAAGTATTGTCAAAGAGACTCTACCTGTCATTTACCTGTTAAATTGATTGTTAAAATTGATTGTTGAAGACATTATTTGGTCAAATGTCCTTGACCGTTTACTAGATCTGGACTCTTGATCCATCTTCTCTTTCGTTTGCCTCTTTCAATTGGACCGTATCCCTCACAATAGCTCAGAACTTGCTCTTCCTTTTTCCTAGTTCTCTAAATTAGTATTGCAATCTAAATTCTTTTTGCATCAAGATCTGCTAGGACTTGCACGTGACCAAAAGTTTCAATTACATGAGCATCCTTATTTATCAACCCATTCCAATCCCCATATCACAACAAAAATTCTGATAATGGATTTCATTAGAATTTCGAATTCTAGCTTGTAACCCATACGGACAAATGGGAGGATAATATCAAATATCGGCTTAAGATATTAAAAGAAGATACTAAATGTGTAATCTCAAATATAGAAAAAAATAAATTAAGAAACATGATGATGAAGGATAATGGAGAAGAATATGAAGGAGCAATGGGGATGATGAGCTATTTGTTACCCGTCAAGCAATTGGTGGTGTAAGAATGGATTTAGTTGGATTAGTCCCAAGTGCATGTTAAGACAGTGGAAGAGGCTCTTGACGAGAAAAAGAGGGTAAACTAGAGAAGTAGAGATGATGCTAAAGCTATGTTAAAATTAACATTTACCAAAGAATATTCCTTAAATGTTCTTTATGATTAACTTAAGAGGTTTAATTTACAAACAAAGATGTGAGGAGAATGTGTCAAACTGTCAAATATTGAACATTTGAAAGATGGAGGGGGCGGGGTTTGTATGGCATTTAGGTAAATATGAGGTAGGTATATCTAAAAGACCAAAACCTAATCATTTGGTACACTATTCTAGGTTTAATGCACCAAAAAACAATTTAAAAAGTAGCAACCGCTGCTCCTATTGTTGCTACTGCTTTTGACCAGAGTAGATCATATTAAATAAATGCATAGTGATAATTTCTCCTCTTGCCAATGCTCTCCTATTTATTGTTTCCATGCTTTTAATTAGTAATAGGTAATGGTTATGGAAAATGGATGGGTTCTTAAAAACATAAGCAAATATGTGATTTTTCATGCAGTATTGCAAAAAGCGGCGCTTAAGCGGCTGATTAAGCGTTTTAGGCCCTTAGCTGCTTTCCACTTGAAAATCCCGCTCAAAATCGAACATGACACATAAAGCGGCCTAAAATTGGCCACTAAACCCGAAAACGTCCACCAAAAGCTTTCCCTTAGATAATTTACATTAACTCATTAACTTGTTGACTATTTGCTGTACATAGTTCACTACAGATTAGTTTGTCACATTACAAACGTCCATGATATTTTGTTAATATTACGTGATTGAATTTAAGTATTGTTACAAATCTATTTCATGCTATCTCTATGAATATCACATATGCATTTGTAGAGTTTTTTCCTCCAATTTTTGCTTGTTTTATAATGTTCAGATTTTTTTCGTATTTTTTCTTGATATTTGCCCATATTTAAAAATGAATTTTTTTACTTGGCGCTTTTTCCCGCGTAAGCGCAAAACAGCGTAAGTGTTACCTTGCTACTTCGCTCTACTTTTTGCTTTTCACCATCTTTTTTTTAAGATACATGGCTGCACAACCTGTTTAGGGTCAACTATTTGGTTTGTACATGTAAAAAAGTACATCACCCTATTCGATACGATGTTCGTCTGCATATTTTTATACGAGCATATGATGTTTCAGTATAGACCTTGTTTTCTAACTCTTAACTCTATGTCCCAAGGGTCAAAAGAGTTTGGGATGCGAAGACTACTTTTAAGTATTTTGTTTGTGTTTAATATTCTTACTCATCCTAAAGTTCTTGAATGCACAACAAACCACTTGTGATAAATGTATAAAATTATAGAAACACATCTTTCTAAATTAGTATTATGTCTATGCACATTGTAAAGTGAAATTTTAGGCATTCTTAGACTAGTATCTCTGCTTACATTTATTGAATGTTTGAAACATTGGGATTAAGGGGGTATATTGCTAGGTAGATAGTTTTTTGCTGGATGCTTGTATTTACTCTAACCTTGATTCACCATTTTTTGTCTAAGCAATAGTTGTCATACTGTTTTGTAAGATTGAGGAACACACCTTGATAAAAATGGGTGGCTGAATGGAAGTGACATCACTTGTGTATGTTGGACGTGAGAGTGCAACTTTTGTTGGCTTGGTGCATATTTTGAATGTTATCAAAACTCTTTATTGGAGGAATCCCATTTTGATGTGATGAAGGGTACAACTTTTGTTGAAGGTTCTGCAAGATTCTTATTGTGTCTGTTGGGCTTCTCTTTCCTTAGTTTTCAAGTATATACATTATTGTTTGTATTTCCTTAAGAAAGAGGCGGTTAATGTTTTAACTTTGATTATCAGTCTTTGGTCATCAGGATAATCTTAACCGTACAGAAAGATCTCCAAAGGTTGTGGTTATATCCTATACTATGTTGAGTCATCTTCGGAAGAGCATGCTGGAACGGAGATGGGCACTTCTAATTATTGACGAGTCTCATAATATACGTTGCACAAAAAAGAAATCCGAGTCGGTAGAGGTACTTCATTATGGGCCTATTGTGATTTATACATTTGAGCTGTATACACTTTGAATCTGCTTTTGTTGATAATTTGTTATATAATATGGTTGATTTATAGTTCTTGACCACCTCTTTAGGCTTCTTCTGTTTTATTTCTGCGTGCTAGTTACATAGCTGGACAGGTGATGACTTGTATTATCCTAGTGCTACTGCAAAAGTAATTATTTATGTATTCACATTTCAAGTGGAAGTCATTTCATTTATTTTTTGACATACTCTGTTCATAATTGATAATGGTAAAATAAAGAAAAAATAAATTCATGAATTATCCATATTGAAAGAATTGTTCATTAGGATGAAAATATGCGCAGGCATAAACTTGCTGATATTGGTAAGATGCCCTTTATTAAGGCCATAATATGCGAGGTAGTAACATGTGTTCAGGTATTGGGTACATTAAATATGTGATAAATCATATTTGCACGGAACACGATTGGTTCTTATTCACGGGGACGAGAATTGGAGCATGACCGCTTAATTGGAATCAGGGATGACAGGATAGGCTTGTGAAATACATTAGAGAACGTGGCACACTTTAGGTTCGATTTTAATTATAGGAATGTAACGTTCCGCAAGAGTCAGCTTCAAGAAATATGTAAGTTGATATTAGTAATGCTGAAAGAATCTTGAGAATCATGTTGTAATTAAGGTATGCATACTTCATTTTCTTAATTTCTCATGTTTTTTGTTTATTATCTCTCTGAAAAATAGTTATTTTTTTCTAAATTTTAACTGGTTTAAATTCTAAATCGGGTCGTCCGAGTTGGCGAGTTGGGTTACATTCCACCTCAATTCCAGGACGATTGAACCCCGGTCGCAAATGCTTACACGTCGTTTGGTACATGGGAATCGAGTCAAGTGAGAATGGAATGCAGTAAGGAATGATATGGAATAAGTGTGTGAGCTGAATGTCCGTTCCCATTCTCACGTTTGGGTACAATTAGAGAATGAAGTGGGAATGTCAGTCTTTTTCATTTTTGTTATTGGTTGCTAATAAGCAATCAAAGCATTATTTTAAATTTTTGATTCCCACTTAAGTGAGAATACTCATTCCCTAAGATTTGAAATCACTGCTTATATACCTAGTATTGGCCACAATTCACAAGAACATTCTATAGCATTATTAAGAGGAGGAAGGGTTAAGTATTTACCCGGTGTAAGATATCACATTATTCGAGGAACCCTAGATGCTGTCGGCGTAGAGGATCGTCAACAAGGGCGTTCTAGTGCGTTGTAGATTCTTATCCAAGACTTGTATCATTTGATGATACCATGTGAATCGCTAGAAACATGTGAAGCGTATGGCTAACCCAATAACGAAAGTTTCGTAAGGGGACTCGAGCCACTGTTTTAAAAGCCCCCTTAGTCCTTTAGGCGTGACGCTTAGGCCTGGCGGTACCTAGACCGCCTAGTCGCCGCTTAGCTTTGGCGTACCTAGGTCGCCCACCTAGATTTTGGGAGTATTTAATGGAGCATTGTCTCGCTACGTGGACTGCACCCTTTAGGCCTTGATCGTGATTTTGTGTTGAATATCTTCCAACCTCCTTCAAACTCCTTTAACCTCCAAATATGAACACCTCCACTATCTCCTCCGACCTTTAGTAAAACCTCCTTGACCACCACTTAAATGAAGAACCGCCTAGACACCAGTCAGGCACCTAAACTTTCTATAACGTTGATATTTACTATCAATTATTGTAATTAAAAATTTTTAAAAACCTCCTAGGCTTTAGGTGTCGGTCCAACGCCTAGGCCTCCTAGCGCTTTCTATAAACTTGTAAGTTATTATTTTGGCTA
Source organism: Asparagus setaceus (assembly GCA_012295165.1). NCBI lineage: Eukaryota > Viridiplantae > Streptophyta > Magnoliopsida > Asparagales > Asparagaceae > Asparagus > Asparagus setaceus. The sequence continues at coordinate 48,526,911 of CM022704.1, read as the reverse complement.
TTTAGTATTTAAGTATGCATGGTTTATTGTGGATCTAAGATTGCTATCTATTTTTATTTTTATTTTGCAAATTTATATGAATTTAATACATATTTTTATCAATTATTATAATTAAATAATTTAAAAATAGGCAACGCTTAGCGCCGCTTAGGCGCGCTTAACTGGCTTAGGCGCTGGCTTAAACGCCTAGTCCGCCTAGCGCCTTCTGTAACATTGACTCGAGCAGGCTACCATGAGACAAGATTTTTCTAAATGGGAATCCTCGTTTCCACATAAAGTGGCAATGAACATTTTAGTTTCTAAATCGATGTGGATACTAAACAAGGCGTTAGTGTCCCACATTCTGACAACTATGGGCTAAATATCTGTTATGGATACTAACTACTAATAGTCTGGGGCAGAGGGTGGAGGGGACATGTTTAGGCTGAAAAATATTTGATTATACATAGTTGGTTGTCGTTTTGTATCAATATTACTTTATAGATGCAACCATTTGCTTGTATAAGATTTGAGAAGAGGATACAGTCTTTTACATTTGCTATAACGATTCTTCCTTTCATACTAACCTAAAAAAGGTTTGTTCCACACATCATTGTTTTATGTCCGCTTAAAGTTTCCCAAGTTCAGTTGTCCCTCTTGACCGCGTAAAGCAAGGTAAAGATCAAGTAGCATAGTAGGGATAATAAGTTCATTTCCACCCAAATCAATTTGGTCTATGGCATCCTCTCATTATCGTAATTAATTGAATACTTTTGTCCTTAATTTAATAGGCATCTAAATTAGATCCCAGATTATTTAATTACTCTGGCTTTCTTCTTTGCGATAGTTATTCTTTGTGTTATCCAAGGCATGCGCCTCGCTGCGCCTTATGCGTTAGGTGATGCGGGGCGGTGGCAAAGCCCTCTGCAAATACAAGGTAGCATCTTTTCGCGCCTCGCAAGTGCCCTGCATTTCAACCAAGGCGCATTCGGGGCGTTGCCTTATATATTTTGTTCCTAAACATTTCAATCGGGTCTTTATACACGATAACCCGTAAATACCCATTAGGCCTTTTTAGAGCCCGATTGAGGACGCAAACTGGTTCTTGTTTCTCTCTCCCTCTCATGGTGCAAACTCTCTTTAGAATATTTGGAGCATGTGACTCTAGAGTGATTTCATGTGACTATTAGGATTGTTTCAAGTATCCCCGATATAGCTGATATATTCTTTTATAAGGCTTGCGGCAAAATGATATGTTCTCGATATCCTTAGCACTGTGTGGCAATATTTTGGGCTATATATCCCCGACATAGCTGATATATCATGTGATATGTTGTTCGATATGCCCTTTTATATGGCTTGTCGCAAAACAATATAGTTCTACAAAATTTATTTAATGTTTATTAGCACATATTTCAGCCCTATGAAATTTTTAGCAAAATTCTAGTTTCCCTAAGTAAGTTTCTACAATTGGTTATTAGTGATTCTAAATATATATTATTTACATTTTATATGCTTATATTTCATTAACTATGCTTAGATTTCATTTTAGGACAATATATTGTATATGCACATCATCCGATTTGGCACTTTGATAGTTATTACATATCCCCGATATTTCTTGATATCCTTAATCTGATTCGGACTTCATCCGATATTTCCCTCACATCCGATATTGAAAACCTTGCTCTGAGGTCAAGTTTCGCCGAGCATACAGGCATAGGTATGATATATTCGTCATTCTTTTTTCCTTCTGCCGCTTTGTTCTACCGATTTCAAATTATTTTATCTGTCCTTTTCTTGCTACTTCTTTCCATTATGGTTTAATTGTATATTTGCTTGTGAAAGAATTGGATCTTATACAATGTACACAACCAAAGGCCAAACCAAGTGATATGTTCGATTATATATTCAGAAAAATATGTTTGTGGTGTGCGTGCCTTGCTTCCTTGAGGCGTACGTATTGCATTGCTCTTCGCACATGGTGCAAATAGGGGGAAGTTGCACCCTGTATTGCACTTCGCTCCTTGATAACATTAGGTGGATATGTTTTTTGAGGGCTATGTTTATTTTACTTAGGCCAATGTGTATGTGTTATACTGGTAACTTTGGTTGTCAATTTGCTTTATTAGTCTAGTTCTCATCCATTTTTATGCCAAGTGATTGAGACATTAGTCCAGTAGTTGCATTTACTTATAATCATCTGGGTTTTTTTAAGGAAAATTAAGAGCTTATATTCTTGCATTGTACCTTGCCCAACTTTTAATAAATTGCAAAAGGTACGTCTGAAGAATGTTACAGGACAAATTTATTTAGCATAAGCGACCAACTTTCCACCGTGTCAGCATCATGTGTGAATGTTTGTTGATTTTAAAAAAATTGCAATTTTTCTAATACAAGGGATTGCCAATCCCGTGGCCTAGCAAATTTTAGTAGTTTATTAATTATATGTGATTGTAAATGCGGTATATTGTTGCTATTTCAACTTTAACCCAATTGCGATAGTTGGCCAAGTGATTTAAGCTGTTAGAATTAGGCTTTGATTTCCATGGGTGGGTGTGGGTTCAAATCCGGCTGTTGTCAAAATTTATTTATGTTTTCATTTATTCTGGTAATAAATTTATTCACTGCCAAACATAAAATCTGCAAATGTCACATGGGATTGTTGATCCTGTATGCTTAGAACTTCCAAGTTTCCAACTGTGAATGACTGTTGTTGATAAGTCAAAATTCTAAAAGATGGAAAAGAAAAAATAAATTCATCATTTGGCATGAGTGGATTCAAACCTATGCCCTTCAAACCAAAGCCTAAATCTAGAACCTTAAACCACTTAGCCGACTATTGCTCTTGTCAAAAGTTTTGAAAATGAACTATATTCGGGATTGTCAATCCCCTATACTTAGTAACATTTGATAATTATACGGGATTAATCCGTGTACAAAAATTGTGTTTTCTAAAAACCAATCAACTTTTGCTGCACAATGCTGACGTGGTTGAAAGTTGGTTGACTTTCTTAGATAAATACAAAATTTTGCTAAATAAATATTAGATTTGGTCTATTTTAAAAAATTGTCCAATATTATGTGATTAATAAGTTACTGAATGACTTAAGTAAGCTTGCCCTGAGGTCATTCCACCCAAGTTGTACTTGCACCAATCCTTAACTAGAGTTTTTTCTGTTACAATTCCTCCTTCCAAATGCTAGATACAATGAATTTTGACTTAGTTGGATAGCACCAAAGACCATTCACTTTGAGGTTATTACTCTTGTGACAGTTACTTCATCCAAGTTTTCTTTAGTCATCCTCCCCTCTTACTATCAAAAACCTCAACTTAAGGGCCCCCTTTCTGTGTTGAACCTCTTCCATGTATGTTTTATCTGCTGGAAGTTAGACTGAATCATTTTAAGTCACTTGTAATACCAGAGCTTAATTGCACAGTAATATATTATGAACTTGGTTTGTTGGTAAGAGTGTGAGAGGTATTGTTAAGATGATATCAGTTTCCTCAAAATAGGTCTGATCTTAATGATAATTTGGCAATTATTTTGTTTCTTTAGTATCCACAAAGTTTTATGTCCTCAATTATCGTCATCGAGGTACTGTTATTTTAAGATTTTTTTTGTCTCCTTGTGCCCTTGAGTTTAATTTCTTGGTCCTGAAGCACGGTTATGGTGTATATCACATCGTCGTGCATCTTCCTAGATTTATATGTTATGCTATCTGATGTAGTTTTTTAATATCTTATCGATTATTATGTAGATTTGTAATTTATAATAGTTTTTACCTTGTAGTTTTTTATTTGTTCTTCTGTGCATGGCAGACAGAAGCTGTACTTCAAATGGCAGCGCAGGTCGATCGAATTATTCTTCTCTCAGGGACACCTTCTTTGTCAAGGTGGAATATGAACTATCTTCTTGCTTTCTGTGCATGTTGCAAACATAATACTATGTTTTTCTCTTTTAGGGAATTTATAGTATAAAACAGGACAGTAGGCAAATTAGCATTAATTGGGTTCTGGTTTCATCATGATTCGAAGTTCCGCAAGTAAGTTTAAAAGGTATACATTCACAGCAGAAAAACACAAATTCACCATATTAATGTTAATTTGTAAGATCAAATTACATGAAATCCATCAACTATAAATGTTTATAGGAATTGGGAGTTGATGAAAGTTAGCTTCTGGAAAACCTTAAGATGTTTCCTAGTAGTATCTCCTGTTTTCATTCATAAGAGTAATATGTATGATGCGCCGGTGTGCAGAAGAACTTGTACTAGTTTTTTCGCTTATATAGAAAGAAAACATTTTGATACGTAGAGTTATCATGTCCCAAACCAGTTGTTTTACTTATGTTTTTCTTCTGTTATTCTCCTCTTCTTTTCTCCTGCTGCTTCTCTGTAAGCCCATGCTGCTTCTTTCTTCCTCTTCTCCTTTTCTTTATCTTTTCTGGATACAGCTTCTCCTCTTCTGTTTCCTCTTTCTTTTGTTGGTTAAAGGAAAGGATAATAAGGGGAGAAGCAATAAATATCCCTCTCCACCTTCTATTTGCTATGTGACTTGTGCCCCCTCTCCTCTTTGATGCCATTTCCACAATGCCATGTCCACAATGTAATTATCCATTGGACAAATATCCGCTAATTTTCAACAAAAGCCATCGTAATTTTTTGCACATTCTTTACCTATGCTACTATATAAAATCAATTGTGGGGTATGCAAAAGTGGAGGAATGGGTTTTTATCCCTTCAATTTCATATAGGAATTCGAGGTCATTTTAATAAAAATGGGATCAGTTTAGTCATTTGATACCATCTTATTGATGTAGGCTCCATCTCTCCCTCCTCCCTCACTCATTCTAGAAGATTTCATAACTTTTCATTCTTCCATCTCTATTTCAAATTTAATCCATCTTTTTAGAGACTTTCAGATTTAAAATTTCATTCCCTTTATGTAGAAGGTTTCAGTATTTTCATTCCTCAATCTCATTCTCAAATTTAAAATTTCATGCATGATTTTTATTTAAAAATCGTATAATTTAAGAACATAAAAATGCAACACAATGTGCACTAGGTAGTAATGTATTATAAATAAGAGCCTTATTTAACTTGTATTTAATATTTAATTAAAAATACTTTTTACTAGAAAAGTTCTTTTTATAATTACGTAATAAAACTATAAAATCTGGATGATTTTCTTATGTATAATAGTTTTGTTGCTTTAATCTAAAGTTAACCAAGAAGCAAAAATTTTAGAAAATAAGAAAATGGAATTTGTTTTATTTATATCTTTTAAAACTCAATAAACTACTATTTGAATTTTGAGCTTAATTTCATTCCTCTTATTAAAATGAAGGGTACAATAATAATTTTTAGATGCATAAACGATATACATATTTTTAAATAAATACTTATTATTTTGATCAATATTTTTACTAGAGATACAATAAATTCACATTTAATGATTATATCATAATTAACATGCATGATCGTGAACTCTTTAGATATCAAATATTACTTGCGTGCCAATATACTAGTTTTGTTATAAATACTCATATCAGTTTTGTTTGCAAATATTTATTGTAAACACACGCATCCATTAATTTAAATCATACTTGACAAATTAACATCCACAAAATCATAGTATTATTAGAGTAGATGATAGAAGACATACATAAGGACTGGGCTCATCTATCTTTTACGATCCATGAGTGGGATTAAATCACCCATGCTGCTTTTAGTTACTGACCATTACATTTTAACTACTCTTTACAATGATTAGATAAAAACATGAAAACATGATCACTGAGTCATTTTTGTTAGCAGATTTGTGTTGTTGTCTACAGGCTTTATGTTGTACCCTAAGTTGCGTAGACACGGGTACGGGTATGGGTATAGGACACATCAAATTTGTAATAAGGTAGGGTAAGGGAACATGGCTTAAACGCATAGGATGAACTCATAGTTCTTAAGTAAATATGCAAACAACTCTTACTTCTGAACTAAAAATGGGCTAAAAAATGGATGTGAAGTGTAGGATATACAACCAAGAAGTGTATAATGAGTCTTTAAAATTGACTGCCCGAAAAAATGAGTTTTTCAAATTAAAATATGTATTATATAATTGAGTACATGTTTGAATATACATGCATATATTCAAGGAGTGTCCAAGAAGTGTAGGGTACGGGTACGGGAAATGTCGGATACGGATACGGCTTCATGATAGAAGTACCCATGCAGCATAGGTTGTACTAAATGGTAGGAAGCACCAATTGTGCTGGATCCCATGGTGATCGACAGAAGACGACAAAACTCGATCGATATTGTTGATTTATTCATAGGAAAGGTAGAAGTTAAGGAAATTTCACTTGAATTACAATGATCTGCATTAATATATCATTTCATGATTAATTAGAGAAAGTAAAAGTCACTTAACAATTCTCTAATCTCCTTAGCTTCATAGTTCCTACCAATTTTAGAGGCTCTATGGACTATAGAAAAATATGATATTTTAAAAATATGGAAGTAAAATACTTGCTTAAACTAAACCTACTAAAAAATGTCTAGAGCATAATACATAATGAAAACTAAGATGTGGTCAGATTATGCGGAATCCCAATTTATCCTTCATTGACCTCATGTTTCCTATTTTGTATTGAAACCCTACAATCGAATCCCATCTTACGATAATCAGCTATTTGATCTACCCAGTTATTCATCTTTTCTTATATCCTAGATTCGTTCCAATTAAATAGCCTTGTAATTCATATCTACTATTCTTTTCATTTAGATACTTTTGGAATTATAACTCTTAAAAACTGAATATTTAACAATAACCCCTTAATTCCTTTCATTAAAAAAAAATCCCTTAATTCATACTATATTAGGGCCCTAAAACCATGAAGGTTTAGCATTAAGTAACAATGTTTGAAAACGTGGTTTTGTTATGTGCGCGGTTCGAGACCTCTTAATGATTAATCAGATTAAGTGCTGATTAATCAGATTATGCAGAATTTTATGTTTTTGAACATTCAATAACTAGTTAACTACTAAAAAATTCAATCCATAGATCAAATATAACTAGATAGTAGATACTCAAATAAAAGTCGTTAAATTAACTAGATACTCATACAAAAGTCGTTAGAGATTTGTCTTTTATTAAAACTGGATCGGGTTTGCGTAAAATGGTTCAACCCTCAATGAAAAAAAAAAACCGCCAGCATAAACAAATTATGCCGGCGCTTACTTAAAAATCGACTGATTAAGCGGATGTCCACATAATTGACTGTTTAGCTCAAATCCTGCACGTTTTTATCCCGCTTCCGCTTAAGCGGGTGCTTAAACCTTTTTTAAGAATAACTGTCAAGCTTAAACTATTTAATCTAAAAACACTTTAATGCTCATAAAAGCACTTTAAAGCACTCAAAAGTGCTGAAACCACTTTTCCAGCGCTTTAACAAGAGTGAATTTTTGAGGATTTTTTCCAGCGCTTTACTTGTTTACAAAGATAACTTCTGGTCCAACATAAAGCCCTACTCTTTTAGGTATCCATTATATGGTGTTGACTTTAGATTCCACAGAATTTTGACTAACTCAATAAATTCTTAAGTGTCTCACTGGAGTTGGACTTTTAGATTTTTCAGAATTTTGGCTAAATCAATAATAATTATTGCAAGTATGCTATTTTCAATACATTTGAGAGATAAACTCAGAATTTGAGAGATAAACTTAGTACTTTTTATATGAAGGTAGGAGGCCTGGATCATTTTAGCTTTGCATACAGATTTTACTTTCCTCTTCTTTTAGAACTTAACAAAGCATAAGCTAGTTACATGTAGTATAATGCTTAAAGGGACACAGGAAACTACAACAACCGAAGCTTCTCCCCTCTGTCAAGCTCACACACTGACAGACATCCCAAATTAACCAACATCGAATTGGATTAACTCGAAATGAGTATTTTGCTTGACTCTCTCTCTCTCTCTCTCTCTCTCAATCTTGGATATTGGTATTTTTAATTTCAGTGGATAATCATCTATCTCTTTTTTTCTGGGTCATTTGCTGTGCTTCTAGGTTCATGCTCTTGGTTAATATTTCATTTTGTTGATTTTCAACAATAGGTTTTCTGCTATTTTCTGGATAGATTTTATATAATCCATTTATAGGCTTTTATGTTAATGTCATATTTGTTTTCTGCTAGGTGTTAATAGGCCCTTTGACATATATCATCAAGTAAATATGTTATGGTGAGTTATCTTTTTCAGTAGCCTTTAAAGTTGACTTTCTTTCTAGATTGAACTTATAAGAGATCTTTCAGTCCACGTTTGCTAGGAAAGGACAAGTATGAATTTGCTAAGAATTACTGCTTAATGAAGGTTGTCCAAGGCTGTCAGGGGAAAACTTTCAAGGTATTTTTCTGTTAAACTAACCCCCATTTAGCAAAGTTGTCCGTGATATGTAGTTTGATTTTGTGCTTGAATTAACTATTTGTGGTTTGTAGGACATACCTCCTGGTTGCCTATTTTATATAGTTGGCTGACATAATAAGCATTCCACACTAGTGGAGGTTTCTTTTATTTAACAACTGAATAAGAATTATAATTGGACAAACTATTATTTCATCATATGTCTGTCTAAAATGTTGACTTTAGCTCAGTAAGACAGTAATAGTAATTGAAGAAAATTACAAGAAGTTGATAGGGCATTCATTTTCTTGCTGCTGTTCATAACATATCTAAAATGTTGGAAGTGCACAAACAGATATAAGCCTGCCCATATTATTTTTTGTAGCATTAAGTAAGCTTATAGACAGTTTAATAGTTTTATAATTTATTGGTTTTGACTATATTTTTTATGGTTAGTCATGCTACCATGCAATTGTTTTTCTGATCATCTTTTTACCATAGCATACTCTGCAAGCATTGAATTTTACATCTATAAAAAGTGCATGTGATTTTAGTTCATTTATCTGCTGTCCCTTTACTAATTTTACCATTGCCGTTCCTAATGGTTAAGCATCTTCTTCAGAAAGGCACCTCAGACATTGATAATAAGACTATATCATAAACCACAGGTCACACCAAAAATTTGAGGCTCTCCTGTGCCCATGTATTGCAGAAAATGAACTGAAAAATAAGGATGACATGATATTGGATTCTGTAAGGGATAGCTTCACTTAGAAGATGCCATATACTTCTTGAGCCAATGTCCCTTCTTTTGGCGAAGACACTGGTTTATACTTCAGCCTCACCCTTTGGAGTCAACCTGCTGTTAATGCTTAGTTCTCACAATAAACAAAGACAAATGACTCTTTAACATTTTGATGTGAAACGGGACGGGGGTCTATCAGAATCAGCAATCTAAAATCGAATAACGCACCGTTTCGCCAAAATTCATGATCTTCGGCAGGAAATTAAATTCAAAACGATTAATGTGACAGATGGATTTAACAAGAATTGCATCAACAATTATAGATAATTCCCTTCTCAATCAATTTAATCGCAATATTCATTATCATGCACAAGTTCTACAATCAAGATCAAATTTTAACAGTCACATGCTCAATTACTCTCAACTCACAAATGTAATCAAAACAAAGGAATATATGATAAGAGTTTAGAGATGGAATACTCATGCAATTAACTAGTAAAATGAGATTAACAGAAAAATAACTTGGTCGAGAGAAAACGACCTTCGTCTCCAACAGTGCTCGGGGAGGGACCTCTCGAGGTGGTGTGACGATGACGGCAATAACCGAACGACCACAACGGCCGAATCAATGACGCACGGCGTGTGTCCGGAAGAGGCACCGGGCCGCCGGGTGGAGGAGATCCGGGGTGATTTGTGGAGGCCGCGTGGTGCTTGGCGGGAAGGAGGGCGGGATGAGGCGCTGGAGGAGGAGAAGAGATAGAGGCGGGCCTAGGGTTTCACACCCTCGGCCTAGGGTTTCACACCCGAGGCTTCACACCAAAATTTAGTTAACAAAAATATTTCATTCAAATCTTTATTCCCTTTCAATGGCCTCATACAACCTTATTTATAAAGAAAACTACGCACATAACGTGCAATAAAATGGAAACAAACCACAAAAAAGATATAGTCAAATCCCTCAATAAAACCTTACCAAAATAGAAAATCCCTCAAATCTCTCACTATCAAATCTAAACCTAATTCAAATTCAAATCTAAACCGCCAAAATTAAATTACAATTCGAAATTCTAATTTCAAAATTAAAATAAAAATCAACTAATCAAAATTTGTCATTTCTTGTCCTCATCATTCTCCCTGGGAGAAAACTTCACCGCCGAAGTTAGTTGCGTAAACTTATCTTCAATATACTCATGCATCTTAATCTAGTCGGTTACTCTCATACATCTCAAATCATTAGCTAAATTGCATTGTAAATTCACCATCTAAAATATTATCAAAATTCACATTGTATGGGTGAATATATAGAAGTGGGGTAAATCGAAAGAACTCTTAGGAAAAAATAGGCTAGAGTCGGGTTTATATCGATTGAATTTGTCAATAAATATTGTGAACTGTTTAATCAATCAATATTGAGAATAGAACTATGACCAAACCGATAATATAAATGTTGCCATTAATTATTTCAAGAGTGGGAAAAGTTCATAAATATCATGTCAAATCTTGAACGACTATAAAGCGTATTGGACAAGTCCAAACCATCTCAATATCATCATTATGCTTTTAAATTATGTCACGAATCCATATCATACATTTGATTAACAATGTATTTATTCAAATTGGATCACCGATTCCCCAATATATGATCAATGCAAACCAAAACAAAATGATGCAAATCAACTCAAATGACTATGTATGAAATGCGACTTCGAATAAGGCGAACAATGGCGATGTAAAGTCAATGAAGTGTTTAACATGCATGACGTCCTCTATCAAATGGAATAGTTAGGCGTTCCTTCGTTAAAATGTATAAAAAATTTCCTGTTCTAGCAGTGATAATGAGGAACATGCACACAAATGCATGAAGGAGTGTTTGTATGCGCTTAACATGAAAGGGAAAGGAAATGAAAACACTCGTGCGCAAATTTGTATCCCTAATCACTATTTATTCCCAAAATTGACCAGTGTATGTGTGAGTGACTATCGGGACAATGCATGGGGGTTTGATATCTAATATGGTAGCTATTTCGCTATGCTCAGTTTGGATTCAACTTCCATGTAGATATCCGAGTGACTCACTTTAGAAACGTGTTGAGGTCATTTTTTTCCGAGGACTTGGGGAACATCAACAACGTTTTCAATCATTGGAGCTAGTTCGGAGGAGTTGGAGTTTCAATTTCAAGAGTTTTGGAGACAACATCAATGAACTCCGTGATCAAAGGGTAGCTTGGGAATAACCGAATGTTGTAATTGCATGAGACTTGATCCAACTCCTCAATTGTAGGGTTAGTTTCAAAAGAAATGAAAGTGCATGGTTCATCAATTTTAATATCTCGGATTTTCTTGTTAGAGTTAGATTTTGTCAAATCTACGGCCTGGTTAACGGTTTCCTCACGAATAGATTTTGATTCCGTTATAGGCGGCATATTAATTTTAACTGATGGGAGGTATTTTCTTTTTAGCTCGTTAGCCATTTCTCGCCAAGTTAAAGTTGGTAACTCACCTCTAATATACTTCAACGTTTCGAGGTTGGCCCAATATTGACAAGCGTGTCCGGTAAGCTTCATTATTGCCAACTTGACTTTTCGCGGTTCCGTCAGGGCGTGCCAATTAAAGTAGCAATCCATGCTCTTCAGCCAATCTAAGAAAGCTTGTGGGTTGAACTTACCATCAAAGGTTGGTGGATCAGGCACGGGTTGAGGTGGGGGAACGATGTGCCCATGACCTTGACCTTGCGGAGGCGGAGTTGCGACACACGCTTTTCCTAGCTTAGTCGCGTCTCGTTGGTTGCATTTTGAAGGCCTCGCGGCGCTCCGCTTCGGCTAAGTTACCTATTTGTCCCGTTAACTCATCGAGTTTCTTAAGAAGTTCGAATCTATCTTGCGACATCTTTGGACTCACTAGACGATTCACTTGACTCTCCTAATCGATAGGGTAGACTTGTGCAAGTGGGCATACACTAATAACTAGATGAGATGAATGGTAATAATTTTTTTTTTCAAATAAAGACTCAACTGAGCTAAAAAAAATAAAATAAAAATTTCCTAACCTAGAACTATGCTCTGATACCAAAAATGATGTGAAACGGGACGGGGGTCTATCAGAATCAGCAATCTAAAATCGAATAACGCACCGTTTCGCCAAAATTCATGATCTTTGGCAGGAAATTAAATTCAAAACGATTAATGTGATAGATGGATTTAACAAGAATTGCATCAACAATTATAGATAATTCCCTTCTCAATCAATTTAATCGCAATATTCATTATCATGCACAAGTTCTACAATCAAGATCAAATTTTAACAGTCACATGCTCAATTACTCTCAACTCACAAATGTAATCAAAACAGTGAATATATGATAAGAGTTTAGAGATGGAATACTCATGCAATTAACTAGTAAAATGAGATTAACAGAAAAATAACTTGGTCGAGAGAAAACGAAACCTTCGTCGGTCTGAACAGGCTCGAAGGGAGGGACCTCTGAGGTGGTGTGACGATGACGGCAATAACCGAACGACGCATAACGCAAATAATCAATGACGACCGGCGTGCCGGAAGAGGCACCGGGTCGCCGGGGTGGAGGAGATCCGGGTGATTTGTGGAGGTCTTGTGAGGTGCTTAGCGGGAAGGAGGGCGGGGATGAGGCGCTGGAGGAGGAGAAGAGATAGAGGCGGGCCTAGGGTTTCACACCCTCGGCCTAGGGTTTCACACAGAGGCTTCACACCAAAATTTAGTTAACAAAAATATTTCATTCAAATCTTTATTCCCTTTCAATGGCCTCATACAACCTTATTTATAAAGAAAACTACGCACATAGCGTGCAATAAAATGGAAACAAACCACAAAAAAAGATATAGTCAAATCCCTCAATAAAACCTTACCAAAATAGAAAATCCCTCAAATCTCTCACTATCAAATCTAAACCTAATTCGAAATTCAAATCTAAACTGCCAAAATTAAATTACAATTCGAAATTCTAATTTCAAAAATTAAAATAAAAATCAACTAATCAAAATTTGTCATTTCTTGTCCTCATCATTCTCCCCGGGTGGGAGAAAACTCGACTCCGTCGAGTTAGTTGCAGAAACTTATCTTCAATATACTCTGTCTGCATCTTAATCTGCCGTCAGTTACTCTCATACATCTCAAATCATTAGCTAAATTGCATTGTAAATTCACCATCTAAAATATTATCAAAATTCACTGTTGTATGGGTGAATATATAGAAGTGGGGTAAATCGAAAGAACTCTTAGGAAAAAAATAGGCTAGAGTCAGGTTTATATCAGTGGACTGTCAATAAATATTGTGAACTGTTTAATCAATCAATATTGAGAATAGAACTATGACCAAACCGATAATATAAATGTTGCCATTAATTATTTCAAGAGTGGGAAAAGTTCATAAATATCATGTCAAATCTTGAACAGCTATAAAGAAACTGTATTGGACAAGTCCAAACCATCTCAATATCATCATTAACAGTTTTAAATTATGTCCTGAATCCATATCATACATTTCAGTTAACAATGTATTTATTCAAATTGGATCACTGATTCCCCAATATATGATCAATGCAAACCAAAACAAAATGATGCAAATCAACTCAAATGACTATGTATGAAATGCAGACTCGAATAAGGCGAACAATGGCAGATGTAAAGTCAATGAAGTGTTTAACATGCATGACGTCCTCTATCAAATGGAATAGTTAGGCGTTCCTTCGTTAAAATGTATAAAAAATTTCCTGTTCTAGCAGTGATAATGAGGAACATGCACACAAATGCATGAAGGAGTGTTTGTATGCGCTTAACATGAAAGGGAAAGGAAATGAAAACACTCGTGCGCAAATTTGTATCCCTAATCACTATTTATTCCCAAAATTGACCAGTGTATGTGTGAGTGACTATCGGGACAATGCATGGGGGTTTGATATCTAATATGGTAGCTATTTCGCTATGCTCAGTTTTGGATTCAACTTCCATGTAGATATCTGAGTGACTCACTTTAGAAACGTGTTCGGGGTCATTTTTTTTCTGGAGGACTTCGTGGGGAACATCAACAACGTTTTCAATCATTGGAGCTAGTTCAGGAGGAGTTGGAGTTTCAATTTCAAGAGTTTTGGAGACAACATCAATGAACTCCGTGATCAAAGGGGTAGCTTGGGGAATAACCAGAATGTTGTAATTGCATGAGACTTCAGTCAACTCCTCAATTGTAGGGTTAGTTTCAAAAGAAATGAAAGTGCATGGTTCATCAATTTTAATATCTCGGATTTTCTTGTTAGAGTTAGATTTTGTCAAATCTACGGCCTGGTTAACGGTTTCCTCACGAATAGATTTTGATTCCGTTATAGGCGGCATATTAATTTTAACTGATGGGAGGTATTTTCTTTTTAGCTCGTTAGCCATTTCTCGCCAAGTTAAAGTTGGTAACTCACCTCTAATATACTTCAACGTTTCGAGGTTGGCCCAATATTGACAAGCGTGTCCGGTAAGCTTCATTATTGCCAACTTGACTTTTCGCGTCTGCATGCGCTGCAATTAAAGTAGCAATCCATGCTCTTCAGCCAATCTAAGAAAGCTTGTGGGTTGAACTTACCATCAAAGGTTGGTGGATCAGGCACGGGTTGAGGTGGGGGAACGATGTGCCCATGACCTTGACCTTGCGGAGGCGGAGTTGCGACACACGCTTTTCCTAGCTTAGTGCGCGTCTCGTTGGTTGCATTTTGGAAGGCCTCGCGGGCAGCTCCGCTTTCCTGGGCTAAGTTACCTATTTGTCCTGTTAACTCATCGAGTTTCTTAAGAAGTTCGGAATCTATACTGCCTGACATGCTGGACTCACTAGACGATTCACTTGACTCTCCTAATCGATAGGGTAGACTTGTGCAAGTGGGCATACACTAATAACTAGATGAGATGAATGGTAATAATTTTTTTTTTCAAATAAAGACTCAACTGAGCTAAAAAAAATAAAATAAAAATTTCCTAACCTAGAACTATGCTCTGATACCAAAAATGATGTGAAACGGGACGGGGGTCTATCAGAATCAGCAATCTAAAATCGAATAACGCACCGTTTCGCCAAAATTCATGATCTTTGGCAGGAAATTAAATTCAAAACGATTAATGTGATAGATGGATTTAACAAGAATTGCATCAACAATTATAGATAATTCCCTTCTCAATCAATTTAATCGCAATATTCATTATCATGCACAAGTTCTACAATCAAGATCAAATTTTAACAATCACATGCTCAATTACTCTCAACTCACAAATGTAATCAAAGCAGTGAATATATGATAAGAGTTTAGAGATGGAATACTCATGCAATTAACTAGTAAAATGAGATTAACGTAAAAATAACTTGGTCGAGAGAAAACGAAACCTTCGCTTCCCGAAGTGCTCAAGGAGGGACCTCGAGGTGGTGTGACGATGACGGCAATGAACCGAACGACGCACAACGGCAATGAATCAATGACGACGCCGTGTCGGGAAGAGGCACCGGGTCGCCGGGGTGGAGGAGATCCGGGTGATTTGTGGAGGTCTTGTGAGGTGCTTGGCGTGAAGGAGGGCGGGGATGAGGCGGCTGGAGGAGGAGAAGAGATAGAGGCGGGCCTAGGGTGTCACACCCTCGGCCTAGGGTTTCACAGGAGGCTTCACACCAAAATTTAGTTAACAAAATATTTCATTCAAATCTTTATTCCCTTTCAATGGCCTCATACAATCTTATTTATAAAGAAAAACTACGCGCACATAACGTGCAATAAAAATGGAAACAAACCACAAAAAAAAGATATAGTCAAATCCCTCAATAAAACCTTACGAAAATAGAAAATCCCTCAAATCTCTCACTATCAAATCTAAACCTAATTCGAAATTCAAATCTAAACTGCCAAAATTAAATTACAATTCGAAATTCTAATTTCAAAAATTAAAATAAAAATCAACTAATCAAAATTTGTCATTTCTTGTCCTCATCACATTTCTTTATTATGCCTTCAATTATTTCAACATTTTGTGGATCCATGGTTGGAAAACTTCTACAAGGATCTTCTGTTTTTCTTATTTGTATCAGATTACTTTTGGTTATGGTGGATTTTGAGATTCATTTCTTATATTTTTGCAGGATTTCTCCAAGGGCACCCGCTTGGAAGAGTTGAATGTGTTGCTCAGTCAAATACTCATGGTATGTGCATGCTTTTCCAATACCACTTAATTAGTACAGCCAATATTTTTTTTTCTTAATTGTATTTTCCTTCGGTGTATAATTTTTTTGTCATGTGCAAAGTTAGTTCTGGCTCGTTGTAACCTGGTTAGGATACATGGTTGTCAAGTGTCCTATTTGTAGGATAGTGGGATACAAATGTGTTTGGCTTTGTATCACTCTCCAAGACCTAATATCGTATTGAAGGACATGTGACAGGCCAACATTGCATTTATTGGTACTCTTAAGATTCCCAAATGAACTATACCTACGGCTGCTAACCTGTAATTAAAGCTTACTTTATAAGTCTGAAGGCATTTCATTTCTATTCTAACATTTAAAGATAAGGCAAATGGAGTATTAGACTTGAAATGCATTAACATTTTATTAAATTAACCTGTGGGTTATTGCCCACCCTAAATGTAAACTACCTTAATACAGAATCTGATCTTATCTCTGAGCTTGCAACCATCCGCAACATCCGACAATGCAAACCAGGGATTGTCAGAGCAATCCTAGTAGGTGTCGCGAAAGAAAAGGAAATAAGAAATATATACGCAACATGTTATGCAATATAATAGTATAGATTATAAAGCATATGAAATGGAAAAGAGGATGCTAAGGTGACCCTATATTTACAATCACTAGCCATCATCAGCTAACCCAGATGTTCTAATGACAGGGAAGATCCTAGTCAACTAAAATGGTAGTCAATCACAAGAACAAAGAATATCAAGTAGTCAAAAGTATTTGAGATCACACAAGTACACTATGGCATTTAACTTGGACTATGGAACTCACTTGCATCATGTACTGCAAGCTTGTATCCAAGTCAAATTCAAGCCTATTACCTAGTTTCCTATTTTATAAGTTATTTGGAATCAACACGGATACTCCCAACACCTTAATGCGGATAATAACAATTAGTGATAGTGTCGATTTGTCTACGGTCCAAAAAAATAATTAGTTGGGTTGACGCTACGCTCCCAGACTTTAAATTAAGGTCATTGGATAGCATCCCACATAATTCCCCCATTTACCCATATGTAATTAAACAACGTTTTAGTAGTTGGTTTGTACACGATGTTATGCACTAGTCCCGGTGTTTCCTAATATCGTTGATGCCCAACCTCAGCGGGATTTCCGACCATGGATGCCAGGAGATCAGGTATGTCACATCCAATGTAAGGTGCCCATGTTAGGTTGCTGCTAGGTCTGTGTGGAAATCCTAGGAAACAATTTTCTACCTACCTAAATATTCAGCATATGGCTCGACGAATCATCAGTGTGTCATTCACATACTCATTGGTGTGAAGAACTTGGAATCTTGTACCAACACCTTATCTTTATCACATGTTGGAGAATCACGAGATTACACATAACATTACAATATCATTTTATACTGTCGCCGCGATAACTCTAGTTTCAGGTGTCTACTATCATACATGTACAAATCCAAAATATTAGTGTGAACTCGTCAGATAGGCATGCATATATATATATATATATATATATATATATATATATATATATATCATGCTACATAGAAGATATATATATATATATATATATATATATATATATATATATATATATATATATATATATATATATATATATATATATATATATATATATATATATATATATATATATATATATATATATATATATATATATATATATCATGCTACATAGAATCTCTTCTAATCATCTTAAATACATTATCCGTAAGTGCAGGTCATTATTGTCTCAAGGAGAGTATCGGTATCTCCGACACCACTTGTTATATTTTCCACATGTAAACGCATAACCATACTACCGTGATTAGATTCATGTCCAAAACATGTCTATACTTATTTATAGATGCACCTTACACCCCTACTACTCCTAAGATCATTAGCCTAATCTTTCTTGGAGACAGATAGACATAATTTGTCTTTAGTACACGTGACATGACTAAGAAGACTATTTTCTTATCGTAATTAAGTTCAGGGTATGTTTACTATCATAAGAGCTATGACATTTATAACAATTATACTGAGTTTAGGATATCACCTACACTAATCCTACTGGCTATTAGGGCTAGATTAATAGCCAACTATACTTACTCTACTACGACTAATTAATAGCCAACTATACTTACTCTACTACGACTAATAGCCAACTATACTTATTAAGGAGATATACTAATCCTATTGCTAATAGGATCAGGCCCCATCTCTTTTATGGTTATTCTAATCTAATCTAATTTAATTTTAAACCAATGATTGCACTCCTTATCCTACTTGGAATACGCATCAATCTGCGATACAATTGGGCTTACACCTTAATAGACTTTACAACTAGGTAGAACGAGGCACTGGTGGTCTACTGACCGATCGGTCAAGCTTACCTGGGCATACACCTCCATAGATATTACAACTAGGCAGAACGAGTGACTAGTGGTCTACTAACCGATCGGTCAGATTGGGCTAGGCTTACAGTCAGCGGATCGACTGAACCATGGGCAATGGACTGGCTGGTCGAACAACCTTGTCTGACTGGCTGCCAGTTTGACATATTTTCGACTTTTTTGGGGTTGACTGTTCACTATTGATTACGGCTTGATCTACTGAAGAGCATGAATTTGATGGGTCTAGTTGGGGTTTATAATTTATTACTACTTACTAAAGGAAGCTTGTCTTTTTGGCCAAATTTTTTATTTTATACCCTTCTTTTCTCACAATTTTAAAATTTCCAAGAAATATCCCAACAACTTGCCATGCTTAATAAATGATGAGAAGGGCAAATTTGGGAAGAAAAAGAAAATGGTTCCTCATTCCACAACTCCCCACATTTCAACAAAGAACCCAAGGAAAAAAACTAATTCATAACCCTCCACTTTTCAAATTCTTATCCTAAAAAAAAGGATGAGTGAGCAAATGGGCGTTATATCTCTCTCATCATCTCTAGCATATCTCTGCAAGGTGAGTCTTTCAGTTTTTTTTATTTTTTAATTTTATTCTAATATAAGACCTACAGAATTAAACCAAGAAGATGAAAGCAAAATTTTTTAGGCTATCTGCATTTTCTGTAAAGAAGGATTTTTAGTGATTGATACCTTAAATCTTACGTATTTTTTATTAATCCGATGACATTTGAATTCTATTCAAACCCTTAATTTATATAAATTACTTCAAAATTGTCCTTAGTTAGTTTTTCCGTAGAATTTCTAATAATAATGTAGATTAAAGTTTTACCATGGATTTATTTAATTCCTTCTTAATCACAAATTCCCTTTGCTCGGGAAGAAGAGAAGATTTTAATTTGGATAAAAAAAACATGGGTAGGTTTGGATATAACTTTAAATAAAATTATATAATAGGAAATCTAAAATCAAGGGAAATGCTCTTACAATTGAAAATATGAATAAAAGATAGCAAGCATCCATTCTTCATCAAGCACGCATCGCATGCAATAGCGTACTAGTAAACACTAATAAAAATTACCACTACTAAGTCTATAGTTTCATCTCTAATCTAACTCTATAGTTTCATCTCTAATCTAACTTAATGGCGGTTAATCCTATTCGATACAGGATTTGCAATATTAGTCTACCCTAGATCTAACAAATGAAACTAAAACCCTAATCTCAATAGTTGAAACATTTCTACATGCAAGATCTTGAATGATGTAACGTAACGGAGTCCGGAACAAGATGTCATACTTTCAAGAGAAATCAATTTAATCCATAAAGAATCAAATAACGAAAACGAAAGACTGACACCTACTGAATTAGGGATTGTTATGGCGTGTGTAGATCTACTTGCCCACAGCCTTCGCTGTGTCGCATCCATATCCACATTGCGAGTGATCCGATGCTACATAAATATGTTGATCCCATCCGGTCATTATCTTCTCTTTCTCTCTATTTCTCTTTCTCTACTTTCTCAAACTCTCTACTTCTTTGAGATGCTATCGAAGCATAAGGAAGGTTTTGAGCTTGGTTTTCAAGGGAGGAGGGAAGAAGATAGGTGGCAACAGCTTAGGGAAAGAAAGGGTTTGAAGGAATTATTTGTTGGGTGAGCAAGCAATGCATATATATATATATATATATATATATATATATATATATATATATATATATATATAGGTGGCAATGACTTAGGGAAAGAAAGGGTTTGAAGGAATTATTTGTTGGGTGAGCCAAGCAATGCATATATATATATGTATGTACAAGTATATATGATAAATATGGGTATTTTTGGTACCAAGAATTATTTAGTCTTTGATAGTGAGATGACTGCTCCTCATCCACTCATTTTATGGGTGAGTATTGAAGTGGAGTCCATTGTCAATTGGACTAAATGTCTGGATGAGAAGTGGCCAATCACTAGCAAACACCTATTTTATCTAAGGTTTTAAATATCGATTATCGGGGATTTATCGAACGATCAAAATCCATATTGGATCGCAGATATCGGGGATAAGTAGTATTTATCAGAGTGACATATCAGATGGTGTATATACATTAATATAATATCCTAAAATATAATCTAATCATACTTAATGAAATATAAACATACTAAAATGTAAATAAATAAGTTTAGGATCACTAACCAACAGTAGAAACTTGCTTCTTGAATACGTGCCCGTTGCCCAAAATCAAAACCCAAACCAAACAAAATCTAACGGATAATTCCGATTTTTAGACCGATAAAATCAGCCGATATCTCAATTTATCGCCGATAAACATCAAAAAACGATAACCTCGATTTAAAATTGAACTTTATCATAGCGGAAGGGGTTCAAATTGGATAATTCAGCGATAAATCGATATTATCGGCCAACAATTAAAACCTTGATTTTATCTTTGGTAGCAAGGATATTCAGTCCGCGCCCCCCCACTCTCTATACACACACACGCACACATAGCTAGGCTACTATTAATAGTTGCAATGACTTTCTACTATTAAGTTTTTAACCATTGGATCACTTCTAGATTAGTGCTAACAAATATAACTAAAAATTTGATAGATGGCGTTATTTCCCTGTTCTAACGTGTCTCCCGTAATTCTAGGATAAATTCGAAGAGATTTAATTAGGTTATCTCATTCATAATTATAGAGAGAAACAATTAAGTGGGTTTAAAGTATTTATCTTTATCTCTATTCTACATTATAAGAAAATTAACTATTAACAAAATAATTGTATCTAATTTCTAATTATTTGTCACCGATCTCTAGCGTTTTCTTAATCATACTTATGAACTGAACTCGATCTCCTTCATAATCATTACCGCGAACAAGCTTTCTCTTTACAATTAATTAATATTTATTTTCCCTAATATTCTATTATCACTTGCTGATTGCCTCGATTAATCACGCTGCAAGATTAATTACCTTTGATGCGTTATATAATTCTGTGAACAAGCTCATCTTTGTGATGCTGAGATACAATTAATTAAGATTTATTTTCTCAAATCTTTTATTGTCGCTCGCCGATCACCTCGGTGTTTCTTTATTGCACCATAAGTTAATTATCTTTAATTCCTTATTATATCTCACCGAGGTCTTTTTCATTTCTCCTCGAGTCTTTCATCTATTATCCATTCTCTTCATAAATATAAACAAGGTCAGGCAAATGCAGGGAACATGTGAGCATTACCTATAGTTGCAGTATGCCTAATAGGCAAGAAATATAGAAATACAAAGCCAAGATATAGAAATACAAAACCAACAAAGCTGTATATAATACAAAATTATTATGAAAAGCGTATTTGTAAGCCGTCCAACCAAAAAGAAACATAGAAATAACAGAAGAATTTATCCAAGCTTACAAGTAAAAGAAATATTCAAATTGTATAAATTGACAAATATCAGCTGGTGTCCATCATCAAGAAACAACTTAATCAATGACAGTGTGTTGTGCTTTCACCAAAACCCTTCATAAATTAGTTAGAGCCCTAAATCATTGTTTAATATCCTAGACATGGCTCGATATATCGCTTGATATATCTTTTTACATGGCTTGCCGCAACCGATATGGTCTCTAAATATAATTTACTGCTTTTTGACTATTTTGAGCAATATATCTTCTATATGGCCAATATATCAGCCAGTATGTTGGTCGATATATCCTTCTATATGGCTTGTCTTAAAATAATATATCGCATTTGACAATTTTTAGGCAAGATATCATGATTTTCCCATTATATCACATGACATTATAACCTAAAAAAATCGGACAAATTATTGCAACATTGATTTGTACTTTTATTTATTTTACAAGGTTGATTAGTGATCCTAAACATATATTATTTACATTTTGTATGCTTATATTTCATTAAGTATGTTGATATTACATTTTAGTGCATTATACTATATATGCAAAACATTTGTAATGGCATTTCGATCTCGATATACGCAATTCGATATGAATTTTGGCCATCCGATATTTTTCCGATATCCGATATTTAGAACCTTGCCCTAAATCTAAATAAGTCTTAGCTATTATTGCACAAGGCCATAAAAATAAGAAGATTTTTGTTGTCAAATAATCAAGAGTACTAGAGTTGGAGATATTTTGTTGGTTTTATAAAAAAAAAGCAGAAAAACAGGATTTGCGAGACAAAGAAGATGAAGTAAGTCGACCAGCAATGGAAAGTGGGTGTGTTCGCAAGAGGTTAAAAATACAAGAGAAAATAACCGAAGGAAATTAAAATTAGTTAATGGTAAAATATTGAATTGCATCGTATAATTAGAGAAGATCTCTTTATTACTCATCTCTACAATTATGGGAGACACGTGAGAATAGAAAGATAACGCCGTCTATCAAAAATTTTAATTGTATTTGTTAGCACTAATATTGAAGAGATCTAATGGTTAATAACTTAGTAGTAGAAAGCCCTATATTAATAGTAGGCCAGCTACACTCTCTCCCTATGTGTGTGTGTGTGGGGGAGGGGGTTGGTAATAAGATGATCGCATTTATATGCAATTTGGGAGTTTGGGAGGGTTTTGTGCAAAATGGCGCTAAAAAATAGGGTGGTTGCAAAGCGGGTCGACATTAGCTTCAGGTGAAGGCTTGTGAGGATTTTATGAAATACTAATTAGTCGTATGTATATATACATAATATTTAATTAAGGATGGGATTATATATGCGTTTGATTAGAATTAGGATTATGGTTAGAATAGTGGGCCATACAAAAGCAAATGGATTTGTAAATTATTTTGGATCTTTTACCTTAATTAATTTTTAACTAATAAATATATATATAACTTTCCTAATAATATGAAGTCCTATAATGTGTATTTAATATATCTTATATCTATCAGATCTATACCCATATCTTGGGATGAGGTCTCACACTTTGTGTCTTGTTGGTTTCATTGTGGATTTTAGATTGTTTTTGTTGTGTTTGTTGTTGATGTATATTTATATGTATATAAAAACTATATAATACAAAGTTTCAAACATTACATACGAAAAAGGGCATGTAATAAAATTTGTCAAATATTCTTAACCATCTCAATGAGTTAAAATAAACGAACATGAAAGGATAATTACAACATCAATGGATTAAATAAAATATCTAGTAACATCTTGTGTTTTTTAAATCCCTTAGCTTTCCTAACTAACGCCCATCTGAATCTTCGTTCTCTACCAAAATGAAATAACACAGAAGCCAACAAAAGAGAATCACTTGTTGTAGGTAAGAACTAACTAGATTTTTATTTTTCTCATATCCTCTAATCTCATCCTTCCACATGCTTATCTCTTTCTTAAAAAACACCTAAATCTATCACGAAAAGGCTATCACGTTAAAAAAAAAAGAAGCAAGAAGCCCCTCTTCAATCACGGAACCAAATTCCTCTATCAAGATATCACGTTTTACTTCCATCCCACAAAAAAAAAAGGAACACTAGTAGCCTCTCTACCAGAGTACATATCCACGTTCAGTTCCACTCACGCAATCTAGACAAAGGTAAAAGAAGGTAATATACTCTCCCTCTTCTCTCCTTTCTCTCCAATTACAAAAAGGCTCCGAGGTACGATATTCATGACTGACAGGCAGTTAGAAAAGAAAATGATTTCGACCTACGGTACTCGTGACCAATAGGCAGTTAGAAAACAAAAAAAAAGGCTCTGACCTACAGTACTTGTGACCAACAAGCAGTCAGAAAATAAAAATGTCTCTGACCTACGGTACTCGTGACTGGCCAGTCAGAAGACGAGAAATGGCTCCAACCTATCGTACTTGTGATCGGTAGGTAGTAAAAAAGAGGATTCTTCGATTTACCACTAACGTGATTGAAACGAATAATAGATACACATACCAAACAAGATCAACATATGATTGTACATAGCATAAATAAAACAAATGGTAGATATAAAAGGAGACAGAAAGAACAATATTACACTAATGAGTTTTATAAAGGTTCACGTGGGATGTCTTGATACTAAAAAAAGAAAAGAAAGATTATTTATATGATGTACATAAGAAATATTTATTGCTGGCTTTAAATAAACCAAAAGGGTTAAACATGGATTCACAATGTCACAAAATAAAAAGAAAAAAAAGCATAGGAAAAGGAGGAGGACAAAATCGTCAATCGCTTCAACAATTTTTTGATGAGTTTGGCCACACCTCTAAGCTTTGATACGATGTCAATTCTCAATAATTTTCTTTAAAGCATAGTCTTTTGAAGCTAGTTCTGTTAGAATTGAGAAACGTAATCCTACTATAACTTAAGTTCATATTCCTAATGATCAACTAAAGAAGAAAGGGAAAACATATACTAGTTGCAATAGAGTCCTGCTATAAAATAATTTCTTGTAAGCCTTAAGCCCAAGCTCACGCCTTGGTATAGGAGGAAACAAATCAGAATAAAGCCAAGAAAGAGAATTGCATTTAAACCTCATAAATTTTTAATTTAAAAGTGTGTTTGGGAAATGACTAAGGGAAGGGAAGGAATGGAAATTTTTTCCCTTCCTTCCATTCTCCTTTACTTCCAATTTAGGGGGTAAGATTTTAGTTCAAATTTCCCCCTCATTCCCCTCCTCTACCCTTCTAAATGGAATCCCAAACAAAGGTAAACCCAAATTTCCCTTTCCCTTCCGTTCTTTACCCTCCATCCAAACAGGCTATAAATCAAGCTCAAAATAATCTCATAAACCTACTACAGTCCCTCAATTTGTACGACTTGTAAAACAATCCCCTTGCATGGTCCAAAAGAAGGGAAATTATATACAATTCCCCTTAAAACTTTGAAACTATACGTAGCCAATGTGTCTTCGATACTACATATAACCTCTTCAGTTCGTGAAAATAACAAAAGAAAAGAAAAAGATATAAGGCCCCTCAAGTTTTGTGAATTAACAAAAATGCCCTTAAGTTTTAAAAATAAAAGAATTTTGAAATAAACCTTTAATTGAGTCACGGACCAAACCTGCTACAATTATATACTTACAAGTTACAAATCAACTCCCCGACATGTACAAATTATAGAACAGCCTTTCAAACATGTAAAAATGATAATTCAGCTTCTTGTAAACATCAAATTACGATTCAGTCCCTTGTCAAACCAGCAAATTACAATTCAGCCCCTTGTAACGTCAACAAGTTACATTTCAGTGCCCGTAAAATCTGTAAATTACATCTCAGTTCCTGTAAAACCTGTAAATTACATTTTAAATTACATTTTAGTACCGTATAATGTTCAAAACTTGTATATCAGCCCCTCGACTCTTGCAGAAATGGCAAAACAGTCCACCAAACTGCTGAAATTGCAAAACAATCGACAAAAGTGCTGAAAATACAAGATAGCCCATCAAAGATGTTGAGAATTGGAAGTAAACCACTTTCAAAAGATTTGTAAAGAGACTATAGAAATCAAATTGAGATCAACTAATTTAGAATGAATGCATTGTCGCAAATCAATCTAAACGAAAGAATGAATGCATTGTCGCAAATCAATCTAAACGAAAGAAAAAGATTCAAAACCATCTAATAGGAAAGTCCTCTCCCTGTTAGAAAAAAATCAAAATTAAATCCATCTAATAGGAAAGTCCTCTTCTTACTAGAAAAATCCAAATGAAATCGATCTAATAGGAAAACCCTCTCCTGTTAGAAAAAATCAAAATTAAATCCATCTAATGAGAAAGTCCTCTACTCATTAGAAAATTTAGTTCATCTAATAGAAAAGCCCTCTCCCTATTAGAAACTACAATTCAAACTCATCTAATAGGAAAACCCTCTCTTTGTTAGAAACTACAAATCAAATACATCTAATGAGAAAGTCTTCTCCTTTTAGAGAAAAATACAAATCAAATCCATCTAATGAGAAAGTCATCTACTCGTTAGAAAGTTTTGTTCGTCTAATAGGAAAACCCTCTCCCTGTTAGAAGCTGCAAATCAAATTTATCTAATAGGAAAGCCCTCTCTCTATTAGAAATTACAAATTAAATCTATCTAATGAGAAAGTCCTCTTCTCGATACAAATCAAACTCATCTAATGAGAAAGTCCTCTACTCATTAGAAAATTCAAGTTCATCTAATAGGAAAGTCCTCTCTATTAGAAAATCCAAATTAAAATTCATCTAAGAGAAAAGTCCTCTCTGTTAGAAAAATACAAATTAAACCCATTTAATAAGAAAGTCCTCTACTTATCATAAAATTCAACCAAAAATTATTTTTGGTAGGAAAGCCCTCTACCTATCAACCTAGCACAATTAATTACTAAGAAGTCCTCTGATTATCATAAAATTCAAAGAAAATCCAAAATAAATTTGTCTGGTAAGAAAGTCCTCTACCTTTGAAAACCAAAACCAATTTTACTCTTTTAAATAAAAAATAAAATATATCCAATTTCATTTTATTTGCATGTTTTTAATGGATGTAACCCTTTAATCGGAGGTTCCTTTGGTTCAACCTGAAGAGTAATTAACAATAGACTTGAGTTTATTGGTAATACGAGCCTCACATTTAATAAACCTCTGTTTGTAGTAGAGGGAATCTTAGGGAATCATCCTGAATATAAAACCATCTATTTACCCATCTGTCCTAAGGGATAACTCGTTTAGTGGGTGATTTGCGACCCAACATTTGTGTATGTAGAATGACTTAACAAATACAAAAATGCTTAGGTTTTCTATGACCGGTAGTGAAACATCATAACACCCTTTGACACTTTCTATTTCTGTTCTTTATAGCTTTTTTGTATTTTCTTTACTGTATTTTCCTTCTTCAAACAAGCTGTGTCCAAGCCCACTTGCTGGACACGACTGTTGTTGTGACTTACATGGCAAAATTTTTATGAAAACAATGTTCGTTTCCACATTAAATTGTTCGTCTCTTGATATAACCGGAATGTGGACTGTGTTGAAAGTTATAGTGGAACCTAAAAGCGTTAACAGAGACTTTAAGATAAAGTTGGGTGAGGTATCTGATGAAGGGCTTGTAAAATAGAGTGGTTATGATCAATGAAAATGTGCATCGGTATTGTCCTTTTTTTTTGATCTTTAAACTAGGATTTGTGGCTGATGGAGATAGTAAGGCGGTATTTGGGAAACTTATTAAACTTCAAGTGAAGACCAATGTTGAAAAAAACGATAACGCATAACGTAACGCTTATTTATTGTTAAGGGTTATGAAAAAAAACGCAAAAAAACCTAACGCATAACGTAGGTTATATTGTTTACTAATTATTTAGATATTCTATAAATATAAATAATTTATAATGACTTTATTAATTAGAATCATCAAAATTTTCAAACACAACATTATAATTGTCAAATATAGAAATATAATATCGCAATTTCTTAACAAAAGTTAGTCATACATGACCAATAACCACTCCAAAAAGCATCATCAAATGATCAAATATGTTAAGTTTAAAGCAATCAATCAAGTCTTAACAAAATCAAACACTTCCAAGTTTCAACTTTCAAGTTTCAAGCTGTAATAAACCCTACAAGATAAAATCATCATCCTCTAGATCTCTCACAAAACCACTAAGTGTTCTCCTGAAGTGATTGGGTGTTGACTAGATTAGAATAACTTGGAGTAATTAACTGCAATTCATTGTAAATAACTTTAACATAAAATAAATTTAATGAAAAATAAAAAAATAAAACCTTGTTACCTCACTAGAAAAGACTCAAAAAGAGTTGGGATTAATTAGATCTGGACGGTAGAGAATGATCCACGCATCCAAATCTGATACATAATATAACCCAAAAAAACTTAGGTTTTAAAACCCTTAACATAACGCTCCATAAAACGCATTTTATTGGGTTTTTTGGACCGTTAAGCGCACTATGCGTTTTTTGCTTGTGTTATGTAACATTTTGGTCCCGTTAGGTAATGAAACGGGTTATAACGAGTTACAAAACGGGTTTTTTAAAACATTGGTGAAGACAACTTTGGTCCAAAAGTTGAGTTCTAGTTTAAATTTGAGCCAAGACTTGAACTAGTTTTTCTAGGCCAATTTTTGTCCTCAAACTTGTTCTTTTTTTATCAATTCTCCATCCTAGTTTAGTTTTGAACTAGTTTAGAAGTTAACTAGTTTATCTCTCCTTTGCCAATTAAGCCTAAGGAGGTGTTTCTCTTAATCCTAGATGTTTCATTTTTGTTGGAAGTCTAAGAATCTCTGGCGACTTGGCTCATATCCATACCTGTTCGTGTAAACCCTCATAATCTCTAATTCTCTATTTCAGAGATGTTAGGACTTATAGAAATATTACATTACTTACTTTTTCTCTCTACATGGTACTAAAGCTAGGTCTTAACCTTGAAGATCTATATATTTGTTCGTAGTCTCGATGACTGGTTATATAAACCCGCATAGTCTCCATCTAAGAGGGGTGAGAGCTTAGAGCTATACGAATATAACATTTTCCATGTTTTCTATCTACATGGTATTAAAGCTAGGTTGTCAACTTTATAAACCTCTCTCTTCGTTCTTAGTCCCGAGGTCTGTTTCTCTCTGGGTCTTCAACATCGTAGACAACTCCATTTTGATTTTCTTCAGATCTATTGACATTATTAATTCTTAAATTTTCGTGAACTTCAATAAAAAACGTAATCATGACTCGTGAGTCTTTGCCCCATTTCAGATCGCGCCTCTCCATCTATCATTGCAGCTTTCTCTCTCTGAGTCTCTCTCTTGTTTAGTGCGACTCTGATGTCGCTATCTCTCTCGTGTTCGGGCCTTGGGCAAGGTGAAGGCCGTTGGCCATTAAAATATGAATCGAAGCTCTCTCAAAGGCATCAGATGAGATGCTAATCGAATATTCGCGAAGTATTACCGAATCTTTGTGTACATAAACAAATCGAATTCAAATTTGATTTGGTACTCTAATTGAATTTGAATACGAATTTGAATATCTCAATCTGAATTGATTTCGAATTCAAACTGTGAGGCATGCGCTTCGCTCTGGTTTGTTTCCACCCCTAGTTAGATGTCAGTGATTGAATCCGATCTAATCCCAAGTAATTTTTATGTTTCTTTAGTTCAATCTTTTCTTTATATTAGTTAGGTCACTGTTTCGTATCCTAGTCAAATCCAACTTCTGTTTGTAGCTATTAGGATCTAAAAAGGGTTGAAAATGTCGGGGTGAGCTAAAGATCAGAAAACACATTATTTCGCACTAGTGGATTAGATAAATTCTAGGTTACTTGTACACGGCGTTTTGGGTGCCGTGTCCGTGTCCGACACGTGTGGGACATAGATTCTCCGTGGAGACGCCATGGACACGTGTGGTTCAAAGCAAAATCTGATTTCCCCATTAATTATGCCCTAAACTAGTTTCCTTAGTAATATCATGTTGAAAACCAATCAATTTTTTGAACCCGAAAACTAATACCCATTACTTAAATATTTGAAAATTACCTATTGTATTATCCCATGCGATCAAAACTAAACTTTTGTTGCCAAACCTTATTCTTAGTTTTATTTAACTTGATTCTTAATTGTTATAGATAATAGAAAGAAACATAAAATTTTATATTTATTTTAATTTAGTATTTGATCTAATGTAAATTTTACACACGCACACACATATAGCCGTGTCCCCATATCCTACATTTTACAAATTTGCTATGTCCCGTGTCCGTGTCGGCACCCGTATCCGTGCTACCTGTGATAAATTTTGCCAAATAACTATATCAATCTTTACAACAATACTATTTACAAGGTTTCATATAAAATTTCTAAATCATATAAGGATGTATAAAAGCACGTGCTATAGATGCTGGGAAAAATCGACATGAAAATTTAATCATTCAAAAAATAACATCATAAATTACTTGTCATGAACCACTTTAACGATTATTTAAAGTCACAAAATCACTCGAGTATACCAAACTTGTACATAAAAAGTTCTTAATTATTTCATTCATCATTTGGAACATGAATGTTCAATAATTACATGCACATAATTTGCAAATCCCGATAAAGACCGTGATAATAATAAGTAAACAAATTTTTGGGAAATTCATGCATTAATAAGGTGATCACCCACTTCTCTAAATTTACATCAATCACTTGAAACACAAATTCTTGATAATCACATGCATGCACATAGAAATCGAGTACCGAAAACACATGCTTGAATATGCCATTCCCACTTTCTTAATTATTGAGTAAACACTTGAAGTGTGGATTCTCAATAAATGATACACATCATTTTCAAATCCCTCTCATTTATCATACTAAGACTGAATTATAGCCGAGTAGCATGGAAATGAGAGTACACATTACTTAGCAATTATCTCCTAGGAGTAGAATATACTTAACCTTGCCATACGTTGCCTAACAGCCACATCACTTATGCCACTGAGGCCACTTCACATATGCCAAAATGGTCACTTCACTTATGTCAAAAAAGACCACATCACTTAACATTGCACCCAATAGTATGTGGCATGCTCAATCACTTTATTTCATTGTGGACTTTTCAGGGTTGTAGAACATCGACAATCATCACCGACCACTTTTTTTCAATAGCGCATCACTTATACCAAATAATATTGACTTATACCAAATAATATTGACAAAGAACTTGACTACTTGTTCAAAATCGTTTGCCACTTTCCAACCAATATGGGTGTAGACCCCATGATATCAATAAAGAGATTCATAAAATTTTGATTTTGTTTTGCTCTGGCACTCTAAACTAAATTAAATAATTGGTAAACAAGTAAATCTGTAAAATTATCGGTAACACATTTCAATCATTTGCTTTCTTGGTTATTACGAAAATAGAAAAAAATATTCGTGTTTACTATATAAGATGAGAATAATGTCGATTTTCACTCTTTTCTCAAATAATATGGTTTGAGGACTCAATCACTTAATCCATTAAAACCTATGAATCAATGAATGGGTATTGAGACAATTTCTAGAAATTCACTTACCTTCGCTATTTCACTTCACAATACCTAATCGCGGATAAACATGTTATTTTCACTTTCTTTCTCAATATTGTTGAAGTAAAACAATATGCATTTAAATGATATTTGAGAATAGTATCATCATATTCAACATGATCAATAAATCATGCTATAAAAATCACATTCCACAAAATAGATGTCTAAATCCAATTTTTATTTTACATATAACTAAGGCATGTAAATAATTATTGTCGAACACAAGGACGATTTGTCAATCAATTATATTTCTCATGTCATATATGTTTCTAAAAATAACTAGTAGAAAAATGTAATTACCTTTTAAAGATTCCAATGTTCAATCCAAGTCCTCTTTGATTTCAATATAAGGCCCTATAGGCCTATAGTACAAAATCGCTGTGCTAATATCAATTTAGTTTTAGTATACACCCTACAGGCTAATCCTTCTTAGTTCTAGGTCCATATAGAGTCGAATGGACCCACAAGGGTTCACATACAACTCTTGCTATTTTAAGAATTTTATCTGATTTTTATACTAGTTTTTCAATCATTTTGAACCTATCTACAAATGCCAGCAAGGACGAAGGGTTATATAAAGTTTTCCATTCTTTGTTTTTTCCCTTCTCTTTCCCGCTCCTGCTCCCGAGCCCTCTCTCTGGTCAGATTTTTGATTGGATTCAGAGACATTTGCTGCCACCTACGATGCCTGCTCTAATAGTGCAATGGTAGGCCAACGTTGGCAACTTGTCGGTGGCTCGTATATGGTCGCCGGCAACGAGGTCCTCGCCAAAAACTTACTTTTTTTCCTCTTTATTTTTCTCTCCTTTTCTCTATGAACCCATCAATAAATTTTGATTTTGAACACATTAAGCCATCATCAAATTCTCATGGCATTAGATTAAATAGGTGTTTAGTGCTGTTAAATGGAGAAAAGAATTATACTTTTGGGTGAAAGCCCACAAGTCTTCTCTCTTTATTTATTCTCCTCGACTTCTCCCTCTCTTTGTCTCTCTCATTGTCATTCAAACCTATCTGTGGAGAAAAATGGGTGCTTTGTTTATTCTTTTTTTTTTTCCATACATTTTGAGAAGGCATGAGCGTGTCTCTTTGGCACACTCCACATCAATGAAAATCAGGAACTCAACCTGCTTCCATTAAAGAAATTTTGAGGTCCAAATTGGAGTTCAGACAGTGGTGGTATAGTGAAATTTTGTTAAAAAATTTATTAAAGAATTTTAATACATTTTTATTTGTTTGGATTTCGGTGATGGTATAATGAAATATTTAGGTTTTACGGGATATACACATTTTGCTGGAGATCACAAACTTTAAGCATGTTAAATACTTGGGGGTGACCGATTGTCCATGATGGTGACTGAATATTTGATGTAATGAAACATGTTAAGACATTTTTGCATACAATCGGATAGTTGTTTCATTTCTCTGACTATACCCCAGCATTGCATATAAAGTTAACTAAATAAATGCTTGAGAGGCCCGTGAGTATGTGCTACAAAACTATTATTGGCGTCTCCTCCACTGTTGACATTAGAATGAGATTTCAAATCTTTCTTTTCTGTTGTGAGGTTCCATAAATTGAAATGAACCAAACAACTGAAGAGCAATTGCAGGTTCACAGCATTTTTCTTGGACTTTGAGAATCTGAGATTATGATTCTGCTCTAAATAATTTCATGATGGGACACTGTTATGCTTCAGATCAATATTTTATCAGTGCTGGCCACCCTGTTTCATGCGCTAGAGAAGTTATAGATTTTTTGCATAGTCCATAAATTGAAATGAACCAAACAACTGAAGAGCAATTGCAGGTTCACAGCATTATCAGTGTGGCTATTGCTAACAAGCTAGTGAAGGACCAATTGGTTTATGTTCCTGTTGTGTACACCTGATTATAACTTTTTTTTCTTGTAAATCTTTTGCTTACGACCTGTTTTCCAATGTAGATAAGACGTTTAAAGGAGCATGTATTAACACAGTTGCCTCCAAAGCGCCGACAAGTCATTAGATTGGAGCTGAAGAAAGCAGATAAGGCACAAGTAACATCTTCTAGGTTCAACAATGGGGTTTGCATGGATAAACAAATGGATGAATTTGTAATGAACTGTTCTTCTCACCAAAGTGAGGGAAGTAATCAGAATTCAGAGGACTATAATTGCACCCATGGTAATTCTATTCCACATATGTTCTCTTTCTTATTGTGCATCCTGTATCTTGTACCTGTCAATCAATAGACATGGACTCGAAGAACATGATTGATTAAGAGTGCACAGAGATGTTGAATTTATTTATATTCTGTTGTTGCTTTGATCCCAGAGAAAGAATGCCAAGATAAAAGTGCAAAGCAGCTGTCCAATCAAGAAATTGGACTGGCAAAGCTCTCTGGATTTTGTGAATGGTTTTCCAACCATGGCGTAATTAGAGAATCAGAGGATGCAAACAGTACACCCTTGGAGCTTCATTGCCGGAAAATGGTAATATTTGCCCATCATCTGAAGGTTCTGGATGGTATACAGGTTAGTTTTCTATCATCACAAATTTCTTTTATTTTCATTGTTTAATGAGGACCAATGCACTATGACATTTAGCTTGTTAACTGACTATGCAAATTGTGTTTGGGAGGTATATGATAGACTTTGAGATTTGTGTACTATCAAGTTTGTGCTTTTTTCAAAAGGGTAAACTTTAAGAAACTACTATGAACTCGGACTGTTTTAGCAAAAAATTCAGAAAATATCGACTGTTCACATACTGCTCTAGAATTTTCATAAAAGTCTTTGTGTAAACTTCCCTGTATAACCCTCCATCCCAAAACACGTCATGTGCATCACAACATCTGATAACTGATCCTATAATTAGTTCTCAGGTGGAAATTATGTTAGGATAATTGAAATAATCATCCCGGGGAGCATACAATATTCCCTATATTCATTTTTTACACTAGATCTCAGTGTGGACCTTGGATACTTTTACTTTTGTTTGCCCTTTGTTTTTAACCTTTCCTTTTCTTTTAAAGCCTTTGTTTAATAGACCATCGTATATGAATCTGATTTGTCAGAAATAACCTATCCACATGTGGGTGTCAGGTTGCGTAGATCTGACTCTGACCCTCCCTAAACACCACAATGGTGGGAGTCTCATGTACTTGGCCGCCCTTTCTTTATGAATCTAATTTGGAAGCATGCTTTCCTTTCTCTTTGGATTATGTTTTCTGGGGAGGTTCATTCAATCCCCTATAGGAAACTTATCTTTTTTATAGCAATCTTATCTTCTTTCTTATCCCTTTATTCTCAAGTCTTCCTGATCTGGGAATTTTTGAGGTTTCTACTGGTTGCACGAGCTGAAACTTCATGACTATAATGCAGCTCTACCTGCCTTGCAATTGGCCTTTTTCCGTTCTTTAGAAAGTCTCTCTTGCTTACCTTAGTTGGCCAGGATTTTGCGACCAACTTATAGAGGTTGGAACTTTACCTGAGGTTCATTAGTAGGATTTTGTTAATTATCTTGCTCCGGGTTCACCTGTTGTAAACTAAATAAGGCTCAATAAGAAAATGATGATAATGAGGGGTGAGTAATTTTTTTTCTCCAGGGATTTGTATGTCAGAAAGGAATTCAATTTGTACGTATTGATGGCAGTACACTTGCTAGAGATAGACAAACAGCAGTGGAGAATTTTCGTCTATCAAAAGAGGTCAAAATCTTTGTCTCATTTAATATTTTATTATTTTTACTTATTTAATATGAAGCATTTTCATGTCCATCTTTTTTGATAATTTTTTAATGGCCCTTTTATATAAAGGAATTTCATGTCAATCCTTGGAATTGGGCCAATGCAAATATTTGGTTGAAAAAAAAGCAAAAGTATTTGAGAATCTGGAATTGATCCAATTGCGCTTTGACTTTAAACTATAGTTGGGCTGAGAATTCTAAACGACAACTAAAACCGTGTCATTTCCAATTCTGATCTTCTCTCTCAACTCGTCCCTCTCTCTTTTCATTCGACTGTCCCCTTAAAAATCTGAAAATTGCAAACCAGCACATAAAAATTAAAAATTACTAAAAAAAAAGCTCCTTAGCTCTGAAAATTACAACCCTAAAAAATATGAAAATTGCAAATCAGTCCTAAAATCGTAAAATTACAAATGCAACCCCATAAAACTCTGAAAACTACAAAGGTAATTTATTCAGAATCTAAAACTGAGAAAAGCTACCCCGAAAAATCTTAAATTACAAACAGTGAATTTAAAAATCGTAAAATTACTAACATTCTCCAAAGAAATCTGAAAATTGCAAGCAGCCTCATAAAAAATCTGAAAAGTATAGGCAACACCTAAAAATCTGAAAATTTCAAATAAACACATGAATAATCTGAAAATTACATCCCCCTGAAGAATTTGAAAATTACAAACGTCCTCCTGAATAATCTGGAATTTACAAGCATCCCCTTAAAGAATCTGAAATAACGAACAACTCCCTAAAAGAATTTGAAAATTAAACATCCCCAAAAAGAAGCTTAAATTTAAAACATCCCCTATAGAATCTGAAATTTATAAATAGCCCTTTGAAAATTCTAAAATTACAAACAACCCATGAAGAATCTGAACCCTCGAAAAATATGGAAACTACAAAAAACGGCCTTAAAAGAGAAAAATTACTAAAAATCTGCTTCAAAATCTGAAAATTACAAACGACGCATTTGAAATTTAAAAATGAGTAGTTCCTCCTTGAAAATCTAAAAATTATGGACTGCCCCAGAAAAATCAGAAAATTATGAACAACCTTCTTAAAAATCAAAAATTACAAACATCCCCTGAAAATCTGAAAATTACAAATTATCCTTTGAAAAATCTGAAACTATCAAACAAACCCCCTAACAAATGTGAAAGTTCGAAAATTAAAATTATTCCCAAAAATCTTAAAAAGTTATGAACAACCCCCTGAAGAATCGAAAATTACAAACAACTTTTTTAAACGTCAATTTTCTAGACTTAAAATTAAAATTATTCCAAAACAATGAAATTGGAATTGAATACAAGTTTTAGATTCTATTAGTTCAAATCAATTCGTTGGATCCAAATGCAACCTTAATTTATATGGGAACCTTTGGTAAAGCTAGCTATAGAGTTTGGAAAGTTTGGCCATGTTTGGCAAACCTTAAAGCTTTGTATGTAAAACCTCCTCATAAGTAAACCTCCTTTGTGAAATGGCAAGAGAGTCTTTTGCCTTTTACCGTAAGAAAATTTACCTATAATGTTTAAAAAAATAAGTTGGAAAAATCTCAACTTATAATTTTCGTACTTATGAGGAAAAAGAATATAAGTAATAAGTAAAATTTACCAAAATGATCTTGGACCCTTATAAGGAAATACACACTTACGAGTTAAAATCAGTGAGTTCCCAAACATGCTCTTAGTCTGTTGCTTTATGTGGTCATGTCAGGTTAAGATTGCAATAATTGGAATAACTGCTGGAGGTGTTGGGCTTGACTTCTCAGCTGCAGAAAATGTTGTCTTCTTGGAGCTGCCTAAATCTGCATCAGAAATGCTGCAGGTTCCTTAATTTGTTTTAGTAATGATGAGCTCTTCTTCTGCTTTCACTTGCCATGATCTGAGCTACTTGATGTTGCAAGAAAATATATATTATATAATTCAACTAGCAACTGTTTTCCAGGATGTTGTTGAGTCCTGATTCTATTGATGCTATTTCTTAACTCTTCATGTATTGCAGTTTGCTTTACTTCTTTCATGCCCGTCAATTAAGTTCAAACACATCATTATATTTAATTAATCTAAGCAAACTTTATTATTCCTGGCTACTGCGTTGGTATATTGAGATAGGATGTCAGTACTTTTTTCCCCTTTTACTCGTAGTATCTTGAAGGCTAATTTAACTCAGTCAATATCTGATAGCTTATTATTAGTTGCTACGAGTTATAAATTATGACTGATACTGCTGTTGCGCTGCTTCTTTATTACCGCTACTGATGTGCTGCCACATTTCCTGTTTCTGTTAGAATTACTGCTTACTAAAATACTGCTTTTGCTGCTACTGCTATTACTGCCATTAATTATATCATTTTCATTTTTTTTATTATTTACTACGACCATCAGAAGCAGCACTAGGTGCCAATATTTAGAAATTTGCATATGTTGCAACCTCTTAATTGTTTATGTAAGATGCAGAGATCTGTTTAATGGCTCATGGAAAAAGGGTGTATGAGATATGGTTGGCTGTGCTATAAACTTGTGGGGCAGTGATTTGTTAATTTCCTTTCTGTGGTTAGTTATAGGAAAAATGTTGATAGTTTTTAAGTGGATTCATCTCTAAGTACTTTAATATTATTATCATGAGCCTCTGTAATAAGCTGCTTTATTTTATGTTTGGTTCACAGTTCAAAAGTTTTCACTCGCTTATAAGCTGCTGTTTAGTTTTGTAAACTTAATTTTCAATATGTTGTGGTGCTCGCTCACTACGTATTGTCATTGTTGCAATACTTCCCTGGATAGTTTATTATTATCAAAACTTCATTCCGGGTCACTTGTTGGCCATATAATGATATAGTCCCCTTGATCGACTCATTTGTGCTATAATCTGCAGTTCTAATGTCATGTTTATATGTGCTTGTGACTATTTGAAGGCTGAGGATCGAGCTCACAGGAGAGGACAAACTAATGCAGTCAACATCTATATTTTCTGTGCGAAGGTCTTTGCAATTCGGATAACCATTCCATACTGTGCTAGTTTTTCTTTCCTATATAAGTAACTCGAGGCTGAAAGTATTTCAGGACACGTTGGATGAATCTCATTGGTTACATTTAAACAGGAGTCTGTTCTGTGTTTCATCGTTGATTAATGGGAAAGCCGATGCTATACAAGAAATAGAGGTGACTTCTCATTTTTTTCTTCTTTTTGTTAAGTGCAGTAAAATTTTGATTTATTTTAAGTGTCATGCATTGTATCAGTTTCAAAAGTATTCTGCATTTTCCTTTGAATTTTGTATGAAATAATCTTGATGGCTTTGGCTTTTGAACACTGATAATAGTAGACCTGCTTTTATTTTTAAGCCTGAG
This sequence comes from Asparagus setaceus, assembly GCA_012295165.1. Classification (NCBI taxonomy): domain Eukaryota; kingdom Viridiplantae; phylum Streptophyta; class Magnoliopsida; order Asparagales; family Asparagaceae; genus Asparagus; species Asparagus setaceus. The sequence goes on along the minus strand of CM022704.1, from coordinate 48,488,096 downwards.
CAAGTTAATTTTTTTCATCATCTTTCTACAATTTGTATTTGGTTTTGTTGGATTCACAGGTGGACAGAATGCTTCGTCTAGATTATTCTCTTCATTCATCTAGTTACTCAAACTTGAGCAACAGAACTATTGATGGCCTTAGTGGTGACAATTCAGGTGGATCTTTTGAAAGTATAAGAGTCACATAAGTCTAGCATGTAAATAGTTCCCATAGTTGATATATCTGACATAGTCTTAATTCTTGTGATATTGCAGTTAAGGGGGAAACAGATGGCAAATTTTTTTTCAGCAGCACAACTGAAAACTGCGGAGGTTGCACGGCTGAGAACATTGAGGAAGAAAAGAATAAATCAATTGGAACTGACCCTTCTGAGTGTAAGGTGGAGTTTAGTTCTCTTCTGTTGCCCGTTCATCGCCTCTACCTTTATATGATGAACCTTTATAGTCTGTTTAATGTTGTATTTTCTGGAACTTCTCTTCAGACTGAGAAGGATCAGGACCTAGAGTCGCAGGATTATGCTATTCCCCATGGAAATCTAGAAGTTAGTGACTATCAAATTGTACGACTTGGACAATCTAGCACAACCTCTAACTGCGTAGTTGACAAGGGTGCTATAGAATTTGATTTGATGGAGAATTTTGTGAATAAGGTTACTTTCACCGTCATAAACAATTACTTTTAATTTTCAGTATGTTTTAAGTTGCAAAATTAATTTTGTTACCTGTTCTTATAGCTTATTAAGTTGAATGTTGCAGGCTGAAAGTACACATTCAGTGTCTAATAATGTAGATAATAGCAGTTCTGAGGTGGTTAAATCTGACGCAGAATGTACCTCACAGGTTGAGACACTTCGGTTTGAGGTAAAACCTTTTTTTTTTGTCTATCATCTGTCTGTTTGCATCCTTTGAGTTTGTAACCTTCTGATGAGAACAGAAATTTGCCATCAGCAAGCTCCTTTTACGTTCCTTGGCTATTCAATGATCTGGTTCTTTAATATCATGATATTGTATCCTGTGCAATGGCCAGATGAAGATTTTTCTATTTTAGATTCAAGGGGGAGAAAATGAGTATGTGCTTTTGACTGTTATCAGAATGTTGGGCAGTTAAAAGACGTGCAAAAAAAGTGTAGCCAGGGACGAGTTCATGATTGATCGGTTAGGAGAGCTCAGTGCCACGGATGAGCAAATAAAGTCAAGCTTGTTATTAACTAAATTATTCCAATTTGTTGATTCCAAAAAGATTGACTTCCGTAAATTTGATGATACAAGACTCTAGGATAACTGAATTCAACAAACCCAACAAGAAAACTCAATTCAAAAGTTAACTAGTTAAGGAAAGCTAATCTAAAAGTTAATAAATTATGCGACTTTGATGGTACTGGGGGCTCTAGAATAACATGCTTAGAATCGAATTGTACCACATGCTGAGAGTTGAAATATCAAGTTCACTCAACTCTGTTATTGAAGCTTTCGAAGAAGGTTCTTCTACAAATGAACATTGAGGATTGACTAGAAGTTGCATTTCTTTTAGTATTATTGACTTTCCTTTTTAAAAATGCATCAACCTTGGACGGTTTACCATGATTTATTTGCAATTTATATCAGTTCACCTGAAACTTTTAGAAACAACTACTGCAGTCATACAACTATAAAAATCCAACATTTTCGAATCTTTCATCACAAATTTTGTGAATAGATCCTTATTGTACTTAAATCCAATGATTACAAATGCACTTCAAATATTATCATATATTAAAAGTCAAACTCACTCGTTATTTTTATTATTCTGAACATAATATATATAAGATAAATATGGGGAATAAAGAAGAATAATTCATCAAATTAAATGGTTATCTGAGAGGAAGATTATTGTGCAGAAAAATAGGATCAAGAATTTACCTTGTCAGAACAGCCAATTCTTTGCAAATGTTGATGTTGTAAAATACACACAAGAACATTTTAAATAATAACCAACTGAAATCACATTTACATGTAGTTGGAAGCCAAAAATTATGTTTTCATAACTAGACCTAAAGCAGATGACCACGGGGAAGGGAAAGTTGAAAAAGGAGGAGAGAAATTAATAAGTTGGTGGACCTCACTATAGAACTATTAGTGGTAGTAATATATTAAGAAAAATTCTTTATTTTTTTTGTTGGGGTTGAGATGGTTTTGGTCATGTATAAAAGACCATAAATTTATCTATTAGAAGTGATATGAACATATGATTACAGTTAATGGGACAAAAAAGACTAGAGGTAGACCTAAAAGAGTTTAGTTGAAAGCAATTAAGAAGGATATGATAATGGTTAAGGACGGAGATGACCAATGATAGAACTAAATGAAAGACTAGGATTCATATAGCTGAAGCCAAAATTGGGATAAAACCATTGTTGTGGTTGCATGTTTAATGTTAAAATTTGGATCATTTTAACTATTACTAATATATCTGTAAATTTAAATAAAAGCACATTGTTATGTATGAAAATATACTAAATATGAGCAAAAAAATTTGTAAGCACAAGGGTGTATAACCGTGTAATATATATGCTAAAAGCCCTTACATTTAATTCTGATAATGTTCTTACATTTATCTGTTTACATGGTGATTATGAGGCCGGCTTTTTTAATGATCATTAAATATCAGGTGTACAGTAATATATTACAAGCTCCTTTATCTTGAATTACTCTTTTGGCATAATCTTTAGTTTTGCTATAAGTAAAGGTTGAACCAATAAAAGTGAACTCTAATCTTTAAATGCAGCTTCACTGAAAATGAACAGGACTATAGTGGCTATTTTTCTTCACTTTCCAAAGAGCAGGATACATCTTTTATTCTTTAACTCATAATAGGTACATGCCTGTACTGGGGTTGGGATGGCCAGTTTCATCCCGAATGATTCTTCACTTTCCAAAGAGCAGGACACATCTTTTATTCTGAAGTTATATAGGTAAATGCCTGTACTTGGGTTGGGATGGCCAGTCTCATCCCGAAAGTGAACCATCAAACTAGGTCGAAAATGTTCACAGATGTGACCATCACACCAAGTCGAAACATTCAGCAGTCGAGGAGGAACAAACTCAGTAGAATGTCACCATGAAGGGATGGCCAGTCTCATTCGTGTAAGAATTTGTAATTCCGCTTATGACACATCATAGAATGAGCATTATGGCAAAGAACAAGAATAAAACGGAAGAAGAAATTTGTCTAATAATCACAAATATCCACATGTTTACATCCTATCCAATAACGATATCACTCTGAGAACAATACACCCTGGACAGGAAGCTGGCAAGAGTGATATCTGATAGATACTTCCCTACTTGACTCCAGTCCAATGTTTTAAAAAGCTAGCGCCTAGCATGCCTAGGCCTAGGCCTTGGGAGCGCCTAGGGGAGCATGGACCTCTTATACATACTGCACCGCTTAGGTCATGGTCGTGATTCCCTCTGCTGCGGCCTCCACAACCACTAACCTCCTTCGAACTCCACAAACTTTGAACAACACCTCCACCTCCTCCGACTTTAAAAAAAACCTCTTCCAGCACCACTTAAACATAGAAAGAAATTTGCCTAGGTGCTAGTCTGGCACATATCGGTGCTTAGTGCTTTCTATAATATTAGCTTTTATTATCAATTATTGTAGCTAAAAAAAAATATAGGATAACTGCCTAGTCGCCTAGGCGTCTGGGTTCTAGGCGTTGGGTCCGGCACCTAGACCGCTTAGCGCTTTTTGTAACCTTGCTCCAATCAAAACCTTTTTTTTTTTGGGGGTGGGGGGGGTGGGGAGGTGGTAGATTGCAATTGTAGTTGTAAATTTGTAATGCGACTGACACTTGCATGCCACTGAGACATCGCAATTGTTCGTACAGTAATTACAGTTGCAATTGTTTGGTTCAAATTTTAGATTTTGAGTTGTAACTGCGCAATTCTAGGTTTCTAGTTTGCTGACATAGTTGTTGAGTTCTGTGGCTTGTAAATGATGGATTTTGAGTACTCTGGTGATCATCAAGCACAATCAGTGTAATAGGTTCATGTGGATCTGATCAGTTTTATTATCGGAACCTAAGTTAAGTATTTGATCCGAAAATATAATAATTTTACATCTGAACTTACTGATTTATATCATAATTGACTTCGTTTTTTTTTCATTTGACATATCCTTATTCGCTGTGCTTTTTCTGCAGGTAAGCCAGTATACTGGACGAATTCACCTGTATATTTGTGTACCAGGAAAGGATTCAAGACCCAGGCCACTTTTTGTGAACTTTCGGCAAGAGGATCTGGAGTCAATGACAATGACTGATAGTGATATGAGGAATGAAACGACTAAAAGTCACTTGAAGGACAACCCAGCATTTGTCAAAACCTTTCAGTCATTCAGCAACGAATGGAATGGTTTAAGGCCTATCCAACAAAATAAGCTCCTGGGAAAGCCTCTGCAACTTCCATTGAGCCTAGAATTATGCTATCTAAAGGAATCAATCAATCACGGATCTGGTGTATGTAACTCTTCTAACCTTATTAATTTGCTTTAGCTTGTTGATTTTGACTTCGGCCAAAGATATATCATATATTTCTTTGAGTAACAACATGAATATATGGAGCTAAACAGGGTGACAAAGATCATCTGTTTTGGACATTGAGAATTGTTAGGTATTAATTGTTACATATTCGCATAGGTAAACGCTTCTAATCTCTATTTAAGCGAGGTTAGGGTTTGTGAGAATAATAACTCTCTTTTCTTTCTTTGTGTGGTCTAGGTTTGCAACCTTAGAGGCCTCTCTCTTCTTTGTTTCATCTTCTTTGGATCTACTCATATCACCACTTCCTAAATCTTTGTTGAACCTTGATAAAAATGCCTAACCACCTAAAAAGCCCTAGCTTCCAAAAAGAAAAGTTTATCGTCTCATTAGCTATGGTTTATCGCATGCTGAGTACCGAAGTTACTGTTCATTGCATAAATGAACAGTGAATATAGTTCATCCATAGCCTCTTTGGTGTTCATCATGCTCCAGTGTTTCACTGCATTTTCCTCATCACGATCAACGATAACAACTCCGGCTTCTCCTCAACAACTCCGCCTCCCATTATACTGGCTACTATTCACGTGAATGGTAGCTCTGGCTGTCCCCTAGAACATTATTTTCTTGTCAGCCAGGTGACTTGATGTTGTCATCTTTCTCGTTGAAGAACACCGAATTCACGGTCAATCAAGCGAGTGATGGATTGATCGAGGGTTTTTTCCATGAAAAGCCTAGAACCAATAAGGTTTCTCCTGTTGGGTGGTTATACACATCATTCTAGCCTAGTATATGTTTCTAGGATTTGTTTCCAATTTCGAGGGTCTATTATTCTGATTGGCTGGCTGCCAAGTGATGTGTCTGTCTACTATTCTGGCTGTCTATTGATCACAAAAGAAAGGATTTTTTTGTGATCTTTATTTGACTTTATTATGGTTTTTGTCTTATGCTCGAGTTATATCTGGCTGCGACTGTACTTTTCTGGCTGCTACTTTGTGAGTTCTTTCTCTACTTTCTTCAGGTGAACTAAACATACAGATGATGTCTTCAACTAGTCTAGGCAAAGTTACTCTACTACTAAACCTCTTTCACCTAGTTGTTTCTTTATGTAACATGCTCGGCATGTTGGATATATGCCCGGCTTGAGGGAGAGTATTAGATTTTATTAATTGTTTAGTTATTGGGTACTTGGGTCTATTCATAGCCACTTATGTAAACCCTTCTAATCTCTATTTAAGAGAGATTGGGGTTTGTGGGAATAATATCTTTGTCTCCTCTCTTTCTCTACAAGAATAACTAAGGGTTAGCATTGTATCTTTAAAGAAACTAGGTGAGGTCAAATTTTGCTGCAGACTGCAGGCATATTTACGTACATGAATGAAGAAGTCAAGATGGGAGACAGTTATGCACAATTATCTTGAGTGTACATGTGAATATGGTCAATGTTCGAAAATGCACATTAAGAGGCCGCTTAAGACTAAGCGGGTCGGAACTACTCCGATTAGGGGAAAAGCACTCCATTATAAGAGGCACTTATGCCTAAGCAGGTTGGAAGAACTTCATTTAAGGAAAAATCGCTACAATATGCGGTCACCTTCATAATCAGGCGCATAATTAGTAAGCGCCCGCATAATTATTTTATGCGGGCGCTTTTTAAATCCTTTCCAGATTAAAGAGGGGAAGGGAGGGGTTTGGAGGGATACAATGCTAACCATCCAAATATTGTGTTTGGTTACAATTTTTAGTTAGTAAGAGGAGGAGAGGGGAGGGCTAAAATTAGCAAATTCACTTACTTTCTTAACCCTCTCTCCTAAAGTGGACGGATTGGGAGGGGAGGGGTTGGATTTTAAGTGAATTGGTCAAATTGCTTCTCATTTCTTTTCATCTTCTACTCTAAACAAACACAAATTAGTCCCATCACTGCTACTCCTCTCTCTATTCTCTCTTGTTTGAACCCAGTGGATGTGGGAAATATCTTCTGCCTTCGTTGACGCTTGCTCGACCGTGCACTGCTTGCGGGAGCTCACTGGAGCAATGTACTTTCTAATTTTCATGAATTTTACATATTTTAACATATGATTGTAATAGATAGGTTTTAAAAATTCAAAAATGCATAATTCCGCATAATCCTATTAGCCTGCACATAATCTGATTAATCGTTAAGTGCTCCCAAACCGCACACATAAAAAATTCGTGTTTTTGAACATTGAATGTGGTCATCAGAATTTAGCGGTTTGGTTAGGTGAGTTAGACTATGTCCAATTTTGTATTGGATGTCTCTAAAACTGTTCATTATTTAAAAAGAGCAAAAATTGTAATAGATAGGTTTAAAAAAATTCAAAAATGCATAATTCCGCACATAATCTGATTAATTGTTAAGTGCTCCCAAACCGCGCACATAAAAAAACCATGTTTTTGAACATTGAATATGGTCATCAGAATTCTGCAGTTTGGTTAGGTGAGTTAGACTATGTCCAATTTTGTATTGGATGTCTCTAAAACTGTTCATTATTTATAAACATTAACTATTTTTCATGAATAGTAATCTTTCTCTCTAAGTATACTTTCTAAAACTGTTCATTGTCTATTCTCTTTAAGTATACTTTCTAATTTTCATGAATTTTACATATTTTAATATATGATTGTAATCAATAGGTTTTAAAATTGAAAATGCATAATTCCGCATAATCCTATTAGCCTGCACATAATCTGATTAATCGTTAGTGCTCCCAAACCGCACACATAAAAAATTGTTTTTGAACATTGAATGTGGTCATCAGAATTTAGCGGTTTGGTTAGGTGAGTTAGACTATGTCCAATTTTGTATTGGATGTCTCTAAAACTGTTCATTATTTAAAAAGAGCAAAAATTGTAATAGATAGGTTTAAAAAAATTCAAAAATGCATAATTCCGCACATAATCTGATTAATTGTTAAGTGCTCCCAAACCGCGCACATAAAAAAACCATGTTTTTGAACATTGAATATGGTCATCAGAATTCTGCAGTTTGGTTAGGTGAGTTAGACTATGTCCAATTTTGTATTGGATGTCTCTAAAACTGTTCATTATTTATAAACATTAACTATTTTTCATGAATAGTAATCTTTCTCTCTAAGTATACTTTCTAAAACTGTTCATTGTCTATTCTCTTTAAGTATACTTTCTAATTTTCATGAATTTTACATATTTTAATATATGATTGTAATCAATAGGTTTTAAAAATTCGAAAATGCATAATTCCGCATAATCCTATTAGCCTGTACATAATCTGATTAATCGTTAATTGCTCCCAAACCGCACACATAAAAAAACCGTGTTTTTGAACATTGAATGTGGTCATCAGAATTTTGCGGTTTGGTTAGGTGAGTTAGACTATGTCCAATTTTGTATTGGATGTCTCTTAAACTGTTCATAAATTATAAACATTAACTATTTTTCTTTAGGAGTTTAAAGAATTTTTTTTTTACCGAGCTTCAGAATATATATATTAAGATAATAAGCTTGTACAAAAAAGGCCTCATGACTCATGCATGACCAAAGAAGTCAAAAATTCAAGAAATAGGGGAAGTCAAAAATTCAAGAAATAGGGGCTGACCCCTTAACTAGCATCACAAAAAGAACTGATAAACCAGTTCAAATAAGTGCAACAACTAACGTGTTCGAAAATACCTATGATACCATTGTTCATGTTATTTTGTCGAAAATGCCTATGATACCATAATGTCCTAGAGACCTTTTAAAGTTACGAATCTGGTCAAGTACTAACTTATATTTATTTTGTTGTTTCTAATATTTTTTAAGGCTGCCATAAGTAAAGCTCAATAATATCAATTGCAGGGATTGCTGAAAGGTGGAAGTAAGAGACGAGTTACCCCTTTAACTAGTATAAGCAGTTCTCTGCCTGAAAATGCGGTTTGGAAGAAGGTTGCTGTTTGCAGTAACATTTCAAAGGAAAAAGAATATTTTCAGGCTTGGACTAATACTGATGAACCTCTTTGCAAACTCTGCCTACAGCAATGCAAGTAGGTAAAATTTGTTATTACCCTCAGTGATATCCTATATTAATTCTTTCCTCATTGGTGCCCTTGTTGCTGCAGTGGCAAGCTGGCAAAGAAGCCTGAATACTTTGAAGATCTATTCTGTAATTTGAGTTGTTTCCAGGAGTATCGTATAAGAACCAGCCAGAAAGCCCTTCGTGAGGTCAGTACCTAAATTTTTCCTAAAATGAAGTCAAGTGTGTGCTTTATTATAATTATTTCGTATCTCACTTCCTAAGTTTAATTGATGAAATGATCTCTAACTAAAAGCATTGAACTCTCAGGAACTTTTTCAGATAGAACATGGTGTGTGTACTCAATGCAAACTTGATTGTCACAAACTTGTAAACTGTTTAAAGCCTTTACCTGTTGCTAAGAGAAAAGAGTATGTTGAGAATGTTGCTCCAAAGTTGGCCAAACAAAAGAATCTGTGAGTATCTTTTACATATCTTTTGCTGATTGTTTGTTCTGTTAACAGACAGGCCAAATTGCTATTTTATACTATGTTTTTCCTTTTTGAACTGTAAGTCACAGTTTAAGAAGCACGGATACAGAGGAGCTTACATGAAAAACACAGAGATAATGTGCTTACACAACAAATATGGAATAGTACTTATGAGCCAGCAATGACATGAAAAAAAGTGTAGTAGGTTCTGACAGGTGTCTCACTCGAGATAGATGTGTCCCTGCTACATTGTTCACAGCTATAAGTATTTAAGTGGGTTTAAATCAAACCATTTTTATCTGCAAATTTGATTCTTCTCCTAGAAAATGAAGTGGAGGATTGATGTTAGGCACCCGAATCATGAACTAAATGGCAAAATATCAGTACTTCAACCATTGTATCCATTTAAGTCAACTTGTTGGTTGTGATTTTGGGTGTTTGATGTTAATTCTCACTAGAAAAATGTGAGAGAATTGTTCTAGTTGAGCTCGAATTTTATATATCCTATTTTTAAGTCCAGGCTATACATTTGGTCCTGAAGAAACAAACTTGAATTTGTAATTCGCCATCACATCACCTTCTATTTTTGTGGTGAACTTTTTCAGTGATCTATATCAATCTAGGGGACAAGGAATGCATAGAGACGGTCATTTTTGTGCTTAATATCAATAATAACTTCTTCAGTATATATTAGAGATGGATTTCTCTAACATTGGTCCCTCAAATTATCTATATTTAAAATAAGTTCCCTCAAGACCAAAATCTCTATTTCGCCTTCCAAATTATTTAAGTTACACCAAATAAGTTTCCATTAGTCTGTCCATTCAACGTGGTGGTCGCCATGGAAGCAAGCGAGGCAGCGAAGCTTGGTGTTGGAGTCAGTGGTTAAGTGGAGCTTGTGGGAGTTCAAGCAACAACAGCAATGCAGATGGGGGTTCCCGTGAGGGACTACTCTCAAATGTTCATGTCCACAACTGAGAAATAGAGGCGTAACCAAAAAAACAACGGTAGTTAGAAAAGTGCAGTTAGATTAAAAGAGTAAATTTTAAATAAACCCCTTGAACATTGGGGGGTTTTGCACAAAACCCCTTGAACTTTATAAATTGGAGAACAACCCCTGAACATTAAAAATTCTATTATTGCTGAGAACTCGAGGTATAATTGGAAAAACCAATGGTTGTTAGAAACTGGTTAGTTAGATTTTAGAGTAAATTTTGAATAAACCCCTGGTACACTAGGGGGTTTGCAAAAAACCACTGAATGTTATAGACAAGAGCAACACCCTGAACTTTCAAAATTCTACTAAACCTGTGTGAACTATTGGAAAATCTCATAAATTACGTTAGTGTAGAGTAAAAAGTTTAAAAACATGACTTGGTTATTGTGTATTGTTCTTCAATATGTATGTTCCTCATTTAAAATTTTCATTGAAATTGTGATTTATCAGAATTCAAACTTTACTACTCTGGGCATTTGACATTGTTTATGAGTTTTTCCGATTTTTTTTGGGTGGGTTGGGGACTTTTTCCTTTTTTGGGGGGGGGGGGGGGTGGTAGAGCGTTGAAAGTTTTCTCTGGATTTAACTGCGATGACTTATTTAGTTTAACTTACACAATTTGTAGGTTTTAGTAGAAGTTATATGTTTTTGGTGGATTTATTTCAAATTCTAGATAATTTGGAGCAACGGTATCAAAAAGAACCAATTAAAGATTAATTCCTTTTAATATGTTTGGAGCATTGTTAATATGACATCGTGCATGTGCCAGGTACATGACTGATGATATGCGTGCGATACCAAGGTTTATTTTGATACTTCTTTTGCTCCTTTCCGAAACAAGAAAAACATTTGTGCATAACTTGGGAAGTTTTAGGGAATCCCTCCCTTGCGTGTTGATGCTGCAATTTAAAAGATGCGTTAACATTACAATTTTCTTATATTTTTAATTCTTGGTTTGCTACTCTAATATTACTATTCTCATGCAAAGTGGGACATAAAAGACAAAACCTATGATTAGTGATAGCATCAACGGGATCTAGCCTGCAAGAAAGTAGTTTAGTAAAGGCTTTTACATTATATTAGCCTTCCACACTATCATGGAACAGCTCTGTTACTAGTGCAATTCTGTAAAACTCCACATATTTTCTCATATGTTCAAGATTGTTATACTATTAATTTTCTCAGGTTCGATAAACTCATCTATGAACCAGTTGAGGGAAATGCTTGGCATGCAGACCATATAGTACCTGTATATAAAGGCGGAGGTACTTATTACTAAAGGAAAATTTGAATGTATGCTCTACCTATTTTCCCCTCTTCAACTTCTAAGGCCAATTTAAATATTGGCAGGTGAATGTAGTCTAGAGAACATGAGGACTCTGTGTGTGGGCTGTCATGCAGAGGTCACCAAAGCTCAACAGACAGACCGTAAATTAGCCAAGCGAAGAGCTAAAGAACAACTTAAGACTGCTCTTAAGGAGCTCGAAGATACTGACCACATGAAATGTAACAGATCCAATCTTGATACCAGTGTTAGAAATGTAAGAGATGTTCTTGACAATTTAGGGTTACTGCTCCATTTCCCATTTTATTTCATGCTAGTCCTATATTTGCAAAGCATTGTTGCTCTAGAGAAAAAAAGCTTTATGTTTTTGTACTAGTTTTCATTATTTCAAGAGCGTCTTTTTGACTGATAAGAATTTCAGAAAGGAGGCTCCAGCCAAATACCTAGCAGGATCCTTTTGCCTATAAGTTTTTTCCCCTATTTGGCAGATGAATTTTCCTGTAGAGAAGCCCAGAATTTCACTTGTTTTGGCCTTAATACGTACCAGAATTTGGCGTGTATAGCCCATGTCCATATATGAAGTCTCACTGGACAATATAGTGAAGATGCGCCTTTTCTTTTGATTTGTTTTGACTTATGCTTGCTTTACATTGATGCAGCCGGTTTCATTTCATGGTAGGCCTGGCAACTAGGTTCTCACTGTTAGTACAGTAGAGGTGCTATCTGCATTATTTCTCCTCTGGAGAGAAGTTTTTCACTGCAAAGTACAATGTTGTTGTTAAGAGGAAAAGTTTGCAAACTCTCATTTTTAACATTTGAACGTTTGTAGGTAATAGGAGAGGAAGATTTGGGAAGAGTAGCAGATGAAGATGATCTGTTGTTTGTAAAAGTACCAGGCAGTGCCTATTCTAGACCAGATAGCTGTTAAATTGGCTGTCCTGTTTTGTTGTATGATTTTGAAATGTATCATCATCCATTCTTTTTTAATTTCTGTCCTCTCCCCATTTTTGTGTCGATCGTGGTATAGAGAGATGTTTATCTATGTAAAAATTTCATTATCATGTTTCACTGTTGGCATCATTTCAGCTGTAGCGTTTGTATATTAATTCATTGCAACTGTAACTTTTTTGGAAAAGAAAATGTAATGAGAAAGGACTTAAAGAAAAGAAAAAGTTCTGCTTATGCTTATGAAATATATTGCAAATTTCAATAATTTTCAGATGCGGTGAGCTTATTCGTGGAACTGCTATTATTATTGCCATGTTTGACATTGATGCTGGTGACTTGGTTTTGAGTTGCCTGGTTTTATATCAAAAGAAAAAAGGATGAATTCTGTGTAATAAATACTTGCATATATTTTATGAACGTGATAGTTGATAGTGTTCTGCTCTATGACATAATTATCTAGCTTCATCACGTTATATGCTATTGAGGTGGAAAAAGGAGATTAATGTTTTTTACTTCTGCAATCTTCTCAAGTTTTGAGGGTATCTCTTTTAGTATAGCGTTTTGTATGAGTAAAAATTTTGCAAGCTTTGTGCGAAAAGACTGAGCCCAAGATATCTGTTAGAGCTGTTTATAGCTGCCTATGGTATATTGTGGATAATATTTGAGGGAACAATTATGTAGGATTATAATTTGGTCAAGATCTTATTTTATTTTATATTATTATTATTATTTTGTTGGAAATAATGTATATGATGTGACGGCTCATTTTGCTAAATGAGCTACCAAGAGATACCCATGTGGTGAGGCTTACCTTGATAGTCACATTAAAAAGTGTGGACCTTACCACTCTATCTCTTGATAGTTTATTTAGCAAAATGAGTTGCCACCTCATATCCATCATTCCCTTTTTTATTTTATTTTATTCTATTTTATTTTTTTTTGTTGTTGTTGATAATAGTTGGATTTGATTGATATGTGGTGGTGTTTTATTTAGCAAAATGAGCTATCAAGAAATAAAATATGTAACGCCCACATCTTTCGATATGACTAGTAGAGTGGTTCTTACAAGAGGTGGGCGTGGTCGGGTTTGCTCAGTTCTGATCTCGCTCGCCAGTTCAAGGCCGGCCTGTCCGACTCTGCCTCGACGGGTCGAGTGGGTCGTACCTATTTCTCGATCCCGTGCGCAATTGGACTGACCCACGATCCACGGGTTATGGGTCGACCTGTTTTTTTAATTTTTTTCTATTTTTTTATTTTTAATTTCTAAACTATATTAACTTTGTATTTGTATCTATTAAATTATATTTAAATTATTTTTTTTTACCATTTTACTCTTTATTTAAAATGATATACACACACACATTGTACAAAGATAAACATCACACATAAAAACACCGCAAACACAAAGATATACGTGGTTCGGACTTCGAAGGAAGACCTACGTCCACGGGAAGTTAATAGCTTTTCTTTTGTTTAAATTTAAATTACAAATATAAGAGGAAAAAAGAAAAAAAAGTTAGCCATTAATGTTCAAGGAGCCGAATTCCTCCAAGTTACATTCGTCAAATTCTTTAAATTCGTCAAAATAAAGTTCGAGCCGGGCTGGGTCGATGGTGGGTCGGGTTAAGGTGGGCCGGGCCTATTTCTTTAGTCCTGGGTTTGGAGCTAGACCCAGCCCGACCCGCGACCCGCGTATATCATGAGCTGGGTCGAACCCAGCCCACTACGGGCCGGGCCGGGTCGTGACTCATGGCGGGCTGGGCCAGGTTAGCCCGCGGGTCGATCCTGCTCGCCCAACCCTAGTCCTTACCATACCCATTATCCCCATTATCTTGTTACCTAGTTTGTGAGAACCAACAAACTTACTCTACATATTTCACGTGGATAGGCAAAAGAAACTATTATTGAGTACGTGTTTCCACACCAAGAAAGTATTGCAGCATGGGTCCAATTTTCTCCGACGTGGCAAGAATTTTTGTTTTAACTCTATTGATGATAATTTTGAAATTTCGACGAACTTTTGTTCATAGAAGGAGAGATTAATGACTGCATAGGGCAACAAGCTTTAGTCATGCCATCAATCCGTTTGGTGAGCACACAAAATGACCACGTCAAGCACATGCATTAGGGGGTTAAGTTGAGACCTTAAGAAAGAGTTGGTCATTTTGTGCTTTGACTAATAATTTATATTTTATGAATACTAAGCTATTTAGTTAGAAGTTATTTTTATCTGGTTAAGAAGTACTTTTACTCTTCTAAAAATGATTAATTTAAATTGAGGGTATCCTCTATTTTCTTTTTATTTCTTATTTCTAAAACATTATAAAATAATTACATGAGAATATTATTTGAACTCACATAAATAAAATAATAAATTTGCATGAGATTTTTTTCCTTCAGTTTCATTTCTTATTTTTAGGACGTTCTAAATCATGATATGAGAATAGGAATTAAACTCACATAATTAAATTGCAATACTCTCCATATTTATTTTATTTTAATTAATTACTCCAATTATATTATCCTCAATAAGGAAGCTCTTCAAAAAATGTAAAGAATGTTTGCTAACTTAATTACAAAATAATAGTTTGGGATGCATTTTCTATATCGAACTCTATAATAACATTACATGAAATCATTATTGAACTACTAATATGTATAATAAAAAGCCAACAGCTTCAGTATACCAAAAGAGTGCCGATGGCATGTCTTGCAATTTGGAATCGAAATTTTCGGTCTCACGGTCCGTGATTTTGGGATGAGGGATTTGGTGGGACTTTGAGGGGCAAATACGAACCCTTCATCGCCCGCTCATCATTCGACGACAAGCCTTGTGCACAATCTCCACCGCCTGCCACTCAGCCCAAAGACTTAAAAATCCTTAAAAATCCTATCTTGTGAGATCTAAATTACGATGGAAGTGTTACTTTAGGTTTGTCTCTGCAAACAAGTAAACCCTAGATGAATTAGTAAGCATTTGAAATTTTTTTATTTTTTTATTAATTTTTTTAGGTATACCCCAACGGTTCGGCGCCCCGGACCTCGGAGGGTTCGTGGCCCAAAGGTGGGAGTTCGAGACCCCCTACCTACATCTGCTGTTCGCGCTTACGAGGGTTTATGGCAATAGTGCTGGCCCGCAAGAATTTGTAGGCGAGGGGACTCGAACACGGGTTTCCCGCCTTGTCCCCCCCAAAGCACACCCTCCTAACCAGGTGTGCCACCCTTGCGGGTTGAATTCTTATTTATCTAAAGGATGGTGTAATTCCATTCAATTATGAGGATAATGCACTAGAAAAAGAAGTTTGAGAAATAACATTTCAAACTTTCTGAAAGTAAAATTGTGAATGGGGACAAACTGAGGTTGACAAATATCCGGCGAGCTCCTCCGGCAGCTGGTCCGGCGGCCGGTGCTTCGTGATAATGGCAGAGGACTTGTCCTGGTAATCGTTGGAGGACATATAAGGGTAGTATAAAATTGAGAGGTGGGGGATTTACTTCTTTGAGATATCTCTCACCCACAAAGAGTAGCGAATGGAGTGTATAAACCCTTCTCCTCCCTCGTCGTTGCCGCCGGCTTAACCCAAAATATGTTATATGTCCATCTTAGGTGAATAAAAAAAAGTTAATGTTATCCATAGACTCCTGTCTAATAATTACTGTCAATTCCTTGGACTTATAATATAAGATAAACGACTCAATTTTGGGTACACAATTAAGTTTTACGCCCAAAAAGGATTGTATAATTTATATACTATGAGTAGAAAAAATTGACATGTAATTATTGGATCTGTTTAGCTCGGACATGTTAGGAATACAATAGTGCGTTGATAGGTAAATAATGTGTACCTAAAGTTGCAAGTATACAACTATCAAGTTATAGTATAAAAAGTTATCAATCCCACGAGGAAGGTGTTTGTAGGAGTTATTCAAATTCGATTCTTATGTTGTGTCTGTGACAATTAGGAGTGAAAACATGATGAAAGTGGTTGTGGAGAGATTAGAGAGTGTGGAAGTTATGAAATGTAAATAAATATAAAATGAGAATGAAAAGTGGGAGATAAAGAGTGGATGTGAATATGTGCGAATAAATCAAAACTAGATTGAGAGAGAGTGTGAGAAGTAAAGGAAAATAAAATCAAGAGAAGAAAATCAAGAATAAAGATAAAAATCAAGAAGTAAAAGATGGAGGATTCATTTAAAGATATGAGGAATCTAGAATTGAATCCACTAGCTTATCTCACTTATAAAATATGAATTATTATATTATTATCACATTTTACTTTAGATTTATTAAGTATAGTCAATCCTACCACTTTTAAGGCAAGCATAACCTATTCTATTATCATCCAAGCAAAATTAATACTCATGAAAAGAATAACAAAGAGATAGTAATTCTAGAATTCATTAGCATACTCTATCCTACCACTTTTAAGGCAAACATAGATTATCCAATTCTTCTTCTATCAATTAGTTCTCTAGTTGATTATCCTAAACATGATCATTTAAGCACAAGAGAATAATCTATAAATTATAAGAGAGATTAATACTAGTTTCATACAATTCTAGAATTCCTACAAGAGTTTAGTTCCACATCTTTAGAAAATAAAATAAAGAAATAAAAAGAGAGATGAAAAAGGAATAAGAAGAGAAGGAGAGGGAATAAAAATAATCTAAACTATTGGCAAGAAAATAAATCTATACTACAAAGTAAAAATATGACATGAAAGTAAATACATGAAATTAAAGACATGAAAGTAAAGACATAAATGTAAATCTACTCTACAAAGCATTAAGAAATAAACAAGAAAAGAAAATAAGAAAAGAAAAAGATAAACCCACATATTCATTTCTTTATCTTCATCCTCTTTTCATCCTTGGACAAAGAGAAGAAAGGAATTATGAAGGGGTGAAAATATTTTTTATTGATTGCAACAAAACGTTATAATTTTGGAAGGTTTTCTCAATTAAGAGTAACCCTTCTCTCCAAAAAGAGTTATTACAAAATATTTCACACTCAAACCCCTCACCCTCTATCCCTATTTATAGAGTATTACAATCAATATCAACCCTTGGATTAAACTTGATCCCCAAGTTAATCAATTTCAGCCTTTGAATCGTAATAGAAAACTGGGTATCGATACGGGTATCGATATGGGTCTCGATACTGGTATCGATACCCCTATCGATACAGGTATCGATACCGGTATCGATACTAGTATTAAAAATCTAACTTGACAGATGGCTTCGTCTCGTCGAGATAGGCGATTTTTATATATTATATGTTAAATTCCGCCTTCCGGATTGGGAGATATTGTCATTTCTTTATAACTAATCATCCCGAATATGATTTTGGCTTGATTTCATTTTATTTTCGATCCTTGTTTCTTCGGCTTGTGTAGATTGCTAGGCTTAATCCTGAGCTTCAATAAGAGGTTAGAAAATGGAGAATTTGAGTTCTTTTTGGCTTTTATTCTTTGATTCTTAATTAACCTGTAAATTAAGAGAAAAATATGTTATTAGTGATATTTTTATTTAAATAAAATAGATAATGAGGGTATAACAATATAATAAAAATATGATTATTAAATACCCCCACACCTAAACTTTTGCTAGTCCTCTAGTAAAGAAAGAAATTAAAAAGGAAAGAAAGAAAAATCCTAACTCACTTTCGCAGGAATCGCGGTTGTATTTAGCGCATACAACAAGCCTTTAAACCCCTAGTTACCCTAGTGGACGAGTTGTAGTCTCGTGAGGGTTTGCAGTGAATATACCCACAAAATTCAGTCAACTTGCCAATTTAAAGAAGTCAAATTATAATTAATTCACTTGATATATTTAATATTCTAATTGAAGCTAGTTTTACTCAAGAAAATGTTTTTATGTATAACTCTAAGGTAAATCTCTTAGAAAATGTTTTCATTATAAGTATACAAAACTAAGTCTAACTTAGAAATATAATTTAAAAGTTTTGAGAAGAACATGCTAACTCTTTGTTTTAAACAATTTTCAAGTCTCTTAATCAATTTATTTTTCAAGAACATATATATATAAATATAACTATATATATAAAAACATTGTTAGTAAATTTTTTAAACTCTTCATTCCTTGGTGATTTTGTTCTATTTGATCAAGCTTTCTAAGTGACCATTTAATGAGTTTTGGACCAATGAGTCCCAACCTAATGGGCTTGGGTCATTAAGCATGAAAATACTCCTTGGGCTTAATTACTCGGTCAACTTAGGCTTAGTAAGATAGAATCACCTTGGATTTTAAGAGAATTTTAATTGGTGCCTATTTTTTCAAGACTCTTCTTTGTAAAGTTAGTTTTGTTTAATATATATATATATATATATATATATATATATATATATATATATATATATATATATATATATATATATATATATATGTGTGTGTGTGTGTGTGTGTGTGTGTGTGTGTGTGTGTGTGTGTGTCTAAAAATTTAGATCAAGACAAATTGAAAATTTGTTTTCAACTCTAAGATAAGCATGCAAAAATTTCATCACTTTAATTAAAAGTCTAAGTAAAGACTTAAGTGAAGTATACTACTTTGAAAATTATTTTTTAAGAAATTTATTTAGAGTTATCATAAAAGGTAAACTTGAGTATAAGACTAATTAAGGATTAGAAAATTTAAATTTTATCAAATAGATCAATTATTAATTAACTCAATTAAGATGGCAAGTGACTCTATTTTTACGAAAAAGAGAAAAAGGATATAAAAAGAAAAAATGATAAGAAAAAGAGAAAAATGACTAAGATAAAGAGGAAAAATGATTAATCCCCACCCCAACACCTAAATTTTGCATTGTCCTCAATGCAAACTCTATAATGCATAAAGTAAAGCAGATAAAAATAGAAGCACTTACATTTATTCGATTGAAAAAATCTGCAATTACCTTTAGTATGAGGAGTATGAAGTCAAAATTTCTTCTTCTCTTTTTTTTTTTTTTTTTTTCTTTTTTTATTTCCCTTTTTTTTGTTTTTTCAAAAGGAATAAGAAACTCTCAATTGAGAGAAGAATAAATTCTTTTATTATTATGAGACAAAAATTAAAGATGTAGAATGAAGGATTAAACATGAAAAGCTCATATTTTACATCAAATCCTACCTTATTGTGAAAATTCTACCTCAGATTTTAAAGACATTCAAAATGATATAATCAATGATATGCTTAAATTCAAAATATTCTAAGGTTTTCAATGATTTTTGCAATAATTGAAAGTAGGTATCAATGGTGTTATGCATTTTGAACTTAGATTTCTTATTAACAAAAGCTTGTCCAACCAATTCTTCTTTAAAATTTCCTCAAACACAAGATCTATGTTTGAGGTTTGAAATTCTGGTTGTTATTTATTTTTCA
Source organism: Asparagus setaceus (assembly GCA_012295165.1). Lineage (NCBI taxonomy): Eukaryota > Viridiplantae > Streptophyta > Magnoliopsida > Asparagales > Asparagaceae > Asparagus > Asparagus setaceus. The sequence continues at coordinate 48,468,477 of CM022704.1, read as the reverse complement.
AAAATCTAAGTTCATCATAAAAGAGTTCTTCAAAAGTTAGATCAAAGAAGCATGTATTCAACACAGTTTCAACGTTCTGAAAGACCAGATCTGTTTTCTCTAAAATTTATAGTTCCTCACCAAAGATTTTCTCAAAACTTAGATTTGACTCATTTTCTTCTTCTTCTACCTCCTGAAGGTAATTTATTTCTAGATGTTGATTAGTTGGATGGTTTCCTATATTAAAAATATTGATATCAGCAGTCATATACTCAAAGGATAGCTTCATTTGACCAGTCTTATAATTAATTAGAGCATTAGAAGTGGCTAAGAATGGTCTTCCTAGAATGACTGGTATCTGACCTTTGGGATTGGAAACAGGCTGTGTTTCCAACACTATGAAATCTACTGGATAAATAAAATCCCCAACCTTAATCAAAACATCCTCTATCTCACCTAGGGGGACTTTGACAGATCTATCAGCTAACTGTAAAGTGCATCTTGTTGGTTTGAGTTCTCCTATACCTAGTTGCTGGTAGACTGAATAAGGAAGCAAATTGATACTGGCCCCTAAGTCTAAAAGTGTCTTATCAATGACGATATTTCCTATAACACATGGAATAATAGGACAACCAGGGTCCTTGTGTTTCAAGGGGATGAGCTTTGAGAGCATATCACTGATATTGGCAGCAAGAAATACTTTCTTTGGAACATTTCTTGTTCTCTTCTTGGTGCATAAATCTTTTAAAAATTTTGCATAAGAAGGGATTTGTTCAATTGCATCTAAGAAAGGAATATTGACCTCAACCTGTTTGAAAGTTTCTAGGATTTTCTCCACCTGAGGAGAGTATTTCCTAGGCCTACGACTATCTGGGAAGGGTGCAACTGGTTTAAACCTATCAAAATTAGGCTCAGGTTTGGGTTCAGGCTCTTGGTCATTGACAGGGGGTGATTATTGAATAGAGTCATCAGATGGAGAGAGAATTTATTTTGGTTCAAGGGTTTTATTTGGAGGCATTATAACTTGATTATCAACTTGTTTTCCTAATAGTAGTGAATGGATTGCATTCACTTGAGCTTGGTAGGATGAACTTGATCCTGTGTCCTTAGGGTTGGTCATGGGTTGACTCGAAAATGTTCCTTTTTCTCTCTCACTCACAACACTAGCCAGTTGTCCAAGTTGGATTTTTAATCTAGCTATGGCTTGAGTGTTGGAATTGAGAATTTGTCCGGTTGATTGCATAAAGGAATTCAAAGTGTTGGATGTTTGAGTCAACAAGTTGGTGGTTGTGTAGAGGCCTTAATTATGGTTTCTAAACCCTTTTCTAAAATATTAAGACGTTTATCATGATCAGAGTTTGGAGGAGAAGGATTTACAGATTGATGATGAGGATACTGATTTGGATATGGCAGATTTGATTGAAAATTAGTTTGAGAACCGAAAGGAACTGTGTTTCCCCTAGAAAATTGTTGGGTTAAAGAGAGAGTGAAATTTTAATTTTCGGAGTAGTTTTCCTGATTCCATGCAAAGTTCGGGTGATTTCTCCAACCTGGATTGTAAGTTGGAGAAAATAGATCATTCCCGGGACGCTGGAATGCAGCATTTACCAAACCTAGTGGATGGTTGTTTCCTAAGAGAGGATATTCCTCTGAAACATGAGATGGAGACAGACAGTTGTGACAACCTGAGGCAGAAACTTGATTGATTTGAGCTGGAGCTCATTCTTTGATTTCTAAAGCTTCTAACCTACGCATGATTATAGCCATCTTTACTTCGGAGGCTATGTTTGTCTCTAAGGAAAGACACTGGATTTGGGTTGGGGAACTGATGAAATTCTGTCATCACAGTGTTCCCACTGCATGATTTTCTCGGATAAACTCTCTAAAATTCCCAGGCTTTATCAGCATTTTTCTTCATGAAATCCCATTGACACATTGATTCTAAGAAAGTTTTTGAAGAATAATCCAATCCTTCATAGATGATTTGGCATAATCGCCTCTCAAGACCGTGGTGAGGACATTGGATAAGAAGGTCTTTAAATTTGTCAAAATACTTTCAGAATGGCTCTCCCGGGACAATCTTAAAATTTTGAATGCTGTTGAGATAGAATTTATGGGTAAGCTATATAACCATTTTTTAACTTTGTCCTTAAGAGCAAAAGGAATAAGTCGAAGCTTGATCGCATCCTCCGATAAGTCCCTCATCTTAATCATGAGATAAACTTCTTCAATTTTAGACATGAAAACATATGCATCTTCAGATTTTACTCCTAAGAATTTTGGAAGCATGTTTATGAAATGCGGTCTAAGTTTGAAATTGGTTCCATTGACATCGGGGAGCTTAATGCAAGATGGGATTGCATTCCTAGTTGGGTAACACACATCTTGAAGAACTGGTGAATTAGAATTGACCATTTTGTTGGTCTCAAAAGATGAATCAACACGGATTAAATAATTGGTATTATCCTTAATCCAAGTTTGCATACACCAAAATAAATTCTTTTTATAATTTTTTTAAAAAGAAAATTGAAAGTTAGTTTTTTTAGAGGAAAAAAACAAATGATGAGAAAAAGGAAAGGGAAAAAAATTAACTAAAGCAAATCAATGTAATCACTTTTCAATCACTTTAAACTCTAGGGTTAAGCCTAGACTCAACTAGACCAGCTCCTAACTAAAAACTCCTTTAATGAAAAGATCAAAGTTTACTCGGTCAGTTAGCCAGGTAAGGATAGTACTAGAGAGAGATCAAAGATCAATTAAGTACCTTGTTCTTTACGGAGCGCTTTACGCAACCCCTAAACCTTGCCCTAGACACTAACTAATTCAAGTAAACTTGAACCGGTTCACTTAAGGATTTCTTATTCCTTAATGAGCTCGAATCCTTAGGGACCAACGTCTAATGAGTTTTAAAAGGCTTGGATTTGTGTAGTGAGGAATTAGTGATTTGTGGGCTAAGGAAAGGGTGATGAAATCCCTCGCCTTATCTTGATTAATGGGTTTTTCCCTTAAGAATAATTTCAAGTGTATGTCAAATCAAGATGCTCAAATCACTTTGGTGAATTCCTACTTTTATATGCAATGCAACCCTAGAAATTAAAAGCAAATACAAAATGATGTAAAAATAAAATCTTTTTATTTTTTTTAGTTAAGGTTAGCATTCAAACAAATGTGAGAAAGGGTAATGTTGTTTGAATTTATTATCTTGTTAGTAAATGTCTAAGTGGAGGGTGAATTTTATTATGGTCGACAAAAGTAAAATTTTTTTAAAGCCTAATTGTCTCTAATTGTGAAAACTAACTAAAGGGTGGAATTAAAAATACTAGAAAGAAGAGTTACCCACGCAAAAGCAATCCTAGCCTCCTTGAAGGCAATTCTTCAATCTTCAATCTTCATCCTTCTTCTTCAAAGTTCAAAGTAGTTCCTACACAAGAAACACACAAGTTAAAGAACCAAAATATTTCAATTACAAACACCGTTCCCTGGCAACGGCGCCAAAAACTTAATAGGTAAATAATGTGTACATAAAGTTACAAGTGTACAACTATCAAGTTATAGTATAAAAAGTTATCGATCCCATAAGGAAGGTGTTTGTAGGAGTTATTCAAATTCGATTCTTATGTTGTGTGTGTGACAATTAGGAGTGAAAACATGATGAAAGTGGTTGTGGAGAGATTAGAGAGTGTGGAAGTGATGAAATGTAAATAAAAATAAAATGAGAATGAAAAGTGGGAGACAAAGAGTGGATGTGAATATGTGCTGAATAAATCAAAACAAGATTGAGAGAGAGAGTGAGAAGTAAAGAAAAATAAAATCAAGATAAGAAAATCAAGAATAAAGATAAAAATCAAGAAGTAAAGATGGAGGATTCAATTAAAGATATGAGGAATCTAGAATTGAATCCACTAGCTATCTCACTTATAAAATATGAATTATTATCTTATTATCACATTTTACTTTAGATTTATTAAGTATAGCCTATCCTACCACTTTTAAAGCAAGCATAACCTATCCTATTAGCATCCAAGCAAAATTAATACTCATGAAAAGAATAGCAAAGAGATAGTAATTCTAGAATTCATTAGCATACTCTATCCTATCACTTTTAAGGCAAGCATAGATTATCCAATTCTTCTTCTATTAATTAGTTCTCTAGTTGATTATCCTAAACATGATTATTTAAGCACAAGAGAATAATCCATAAATTATAAGAGAGATTAATACTAGTTTCATGCAATTCTAGAATTCCTATAAGAGTTTAGTTCCACATCTTTAGAAAATAAAATAAAGAAATAAAAAGAGATGAAAAAGGAATAAGAAGAGAAGGAGAGGGAATAAAAATAATCTAAACTATTGGCAAGAAAATAAATCTATACTACAAAGTAAAAACATGACATGAAAGTAAATACATGAAATTAAAGACATGAAAGTAAAGACATAAATGTAAATCTACTCTACAAAACATTAAGAAATAAACAAGAAAAGAAAATAAGAAAAAATATAAACCCACATATTCATTTCTTCATCTTCATCCTCATTTCATCCTTGGACAAAGAGAAGAAAGGAATTATGAAGGGTGAAAATATTTTTATTGATTGCAACAAAAGTTATAATTTTGGAAGGTCTTCTCAATTAAGAGTAACCCTCCTCCAAAAGGAGTTATTATGAAATATTTCACACTCAAACTCCTCACCCTCTATCCCTATTTATAGAGTATTACAACCAATATCAACCCTTGGATTAAACTTGATCCCCAAGTTAATCATTTCAACCTTTAAATTGTAACAGAAAACTGGGTATCGATATGGGTATTGATACTGATATCGATACCCCTATCGATACAGGTATCGATACCAGAATTGATACTAGTATTAAAAATCTGACTTGATAGATGGCTTCGTCTCGTCGAGATAGGCGATTTTCATATATTATATGTTAAATTCCGCCTTCTGGATTGGGAGATATCGTCGTTTCTTTGCAACTAATCATCCCGAATATGATTTTGGCTTGATTTCATTTCATTTTCGATCCTTGTTTCTTCGACTTGTGTAGATTGCTTGGCTTAATCCCAAGCTTCAATAAGAGGTTAGAAAATGAGAAATTTGAGTTCTTTTTGGCTTTTATTCACTGATTCTTAATTAACCTGCAAATTAAGAGAAAAATATGTTATTAGTGATATTTTTATTTAAATAAAATAGATAATGAGGGTATAAAAATGTAATAAAAATATGATTATCATGCGCATATCTAGCTATGTATACTTTTTGTAATTTCATTTCTAGAAAATTTTGGCCACCCATACTCGTTGTTATTTGTGTATAATAAGTGTATGCTTTTCTACTTTTTGATCTTTTTCCGATATGCATAATAATATCCTCACAGTGTGCTTGGAGAGCAGCAGGTAGGTGCTGCCTAAAATTTTCTAAAAATAAAAATGTTCAAAGTCTACAAAGTTAGATGTAAGCACTATTATATTCTTAATGGGATGGAAGCCTTCCTATGATAGCTGATAGAGTGTTTAGACTAACCTAGTATTTGTTCAAATCAACTGCAATAAAAATTGTTAGCGAGTGTTTAGACCAACCAAGTACTGTAATGAAGATTATAAAAGAGTGTTTAGATCAACCTAGTTTTTGTTAAAATCAACTACAATAAAAATTATCAAACACACCGTGATTTATGAGATATTAAAATAATTAATAAATTTACCTAACATACATATGAGAGAAGTTCCTAATAAGTCGTGGATCGATATTTCTATTATGAAAGAAGAAAGAGAGGTAGCACCCTCGATATCGAGAGGTAACACTCAATATCGAGATAGATGGGAAGCCTTCCTTTAGTATGCAGATATGAATTTAAGGAAGTTGGAGAGCGGATTACTGTGTAGTCTATATTGTAAGTGTAGAAACAGGGGGTTAGTGAACAAAATCACTATACGAAAAAGCTAAAGATGGGGATCTGATGCGAATTATAAATATTGAAAATTTCATGGGGAAGATAGTTTTGAAGATATTGAACCAGTTAATGAAAATACATGCAGGAGGATTGACGATACATAGGTAATATTTAATGATACCACGGTGGATATTATTGATTAGGGCACCCTATGTGCTAAAGTTGCCGAAGTTACCGAAGATGCAAAAATAGCCTAAGCTGCAGAAGGTTTTGAAGATGCAAAAGCTATCAAAAATGCTAAAGATGTGCATGATACCAAAGACTTTTAAAGTTTAATGAAGTTATTAGAAGATGACGAGAATGATCTTTATGATGGCTGCATCGATTTTAATAGATTGTCATTTATTCTATGGTTGACGCATATTAGGACCCTCAGTAGAATGGCAGGTATATTTTCAAATGCTCCTTGATTTACTATGCAAGGTAATTCCGGACAAAGAGAAGGGCATACCCAAAAAGTGTTATGATGCGAATAAGATCGTTGGCCCTCTAGGTTTAGATTACAATAAGATCAATTTGTGTACCAATGATTGCTATAAGGATAATGAGAAACTTGAGAAATGTCCAAAGTGTGGAGTGTCACGTTAGAGAAAGCATATGCGTACTTCAACACAAAAGGCAAATGAGATGGAGAAGCAGAAGATGAAGATTCTAGCGAAGGTGCTCTGACATTTTTCCTTAGTGCCTAGGTTGCAGCGGCTGTATAAGACTAAAGATATTAATAAAGATATAAGGTGGCATAAGGAAGGACACGTAGATGATGGTAAACTCAGACATTCGGCTAACGCAGAGGCATGGAAGCATGTGGATCAATCTTTTTCTTAGTTTGCCACAGAGTGTAGAAATGTCAAACTAGAGCTATCTAGCGACATATTCAACCGATTTGGCATTATAAGTCCAAGTTGGTCTACATGGTCAATTGTGTTAATGCCTTATAATTTGCCATATGGACTTGTATGAAGAACTCTTTCATTGCTAATACCAAGCAAGCACTGACCTGGTAATGACATAGATGTGTTCATGGAGCCTCTAATTGATGAGTTAAAACAACTCTGGGAAGAGGGTGTCCAAACATATGATATGTATTCAAATGAGTCGTTCAATCTCCGTGCTATTCTTATATGTATGACTAATAATTTTTCAGCTTATGTTAATATCTCTAATTGGTCTACAAAAAGGGACATATGCTTGTCCTGTATGTGGTCCAAACTTTGAAGGCTTCTTTTTACAGTATAGCCGAAAGATGCGTTATTAGTTTAATAGAAGATGGTTGCAGAACAAGCATAGGTATAAAGGTAAAAACTAGGTGAAAAAGCGTAATGGCCAAGAAGAGAAAAGAGAGAAGCTGTGTATAATGATCGGAGATTAGATTATAAAATTGTTTGAGGGTTATCCTAAAGTCAAGTTTGGAAAGAACCGATATACAAAAGACAATATTCTCGGCTTGAGGTACATTTCCATCATGAAAAGGAACCGAAATGAAAGAGATAAGTGCAGAGTTTGGACGAGATAGAGAACTACACATAGAATAAACATATTTAGCATCTTCTTCCAGTTGCTATACTGGCAAGAGCCCAAAATCCGACACAACTTGGATGTTTTGAAAAGAATATATACAACAACCTATTCTCACATTTTTCCAAGATGGTAAGAAATCAAAGGACGACATAAAGGCATGCTTGGACCTAAATGCATTGAACATCCAACATGATCTGCAAGCACGAGAAGTTGATGATTACAAATTTGAGTTGTCTTCCTCTCACATTACGCTGTTAAAGGTTAAGATGAATAGATTCTGTGAGGTCCTCAAATCAGTAAAGTTGTCAGATGGTTACTAGTCTACTGTTTCAAACGATGTCTGGGTGAAAGAGCAAAAAAATTTAGGACTTAAGACTCATGATTATCATATCCTTAATCAATTGCTTCCAGTGGCACTCTGTAACAACATAGTCAATGTTGAAGTGATGAAGATTATAATTGAATTCTACGGATTCTTTAGAAAATTATGCTCCAAAGTTATCAATGTTTATGATTTTAAGGCACTCAAAAATAAAATGAATGAAACTGGTACAAAATGAAAACAATATTTCCTCCATCATTTCTTTTCTGGTCATGATTTATCTTATACATCATCTTGTAGATGAGGTCATACTTGGAGGACTAGTTAACTAACGTTGTATGTATCACATGGAGAGGTTAGTTAAAATTCAATTTAACACACACACACACACACACACACACACACACACACACACACACACACATATATATAACATGTAATTGATTTATACTTCTTAAATCATAAGTATTTATGTTTTCTTTAGATATTTGAGTTTCTAGAAATGCATAATGCATAATCGGGCTCATCCAGAGGGTTTGATTGATGACTGTTACATGGCAAATAAATGTATGATGTTTGCCTCTCGGTACAATAGACAACAAAACTTGCACAGACTAGTAATAAAGATAGCACTTTCCACAAAGGTACTAAAAGGAACAACGATTATTCCAGATTGAACTTGGAGCAGGCTCGTGCGTTCCTATTGTACAACATAGAAATCTTTGAAGACTACCGAAAGTAAGTGTTAATATGTAATTTTTTATTTTAACGATATTGATCTTCAGTATTGTATCAACAGTCGACATTTGAAGGGGTTGCAGTCAGAAATAACTGGTGCATCACCATGGAGTTAAATTGCGAAAAATACATAAAAAAAGTGAACTCCCAAATGTGTCGCAAATGAAGTAAGTTACGTGTTTTTTATTTTCAATTAATTTTGGTAAATTTTAGATTATCTTTTTTATGACCATTTGTGATTATGTTCAACATTAGGTAGAAGGACAATATCTTGCTGGTTTGCCTATATCATAAGAAATAAGGATTCACAAACAGGACATATTCTATGCGGTAAAAAAATACAGTCAATATCATGTAAATTGGTGTTTTTTTTTCAATGGGTAGGGATTGAGGAGAGAGTAACCCAAAATAGTAGGGTCATGGCTGTCTTCTCTCAATAGTGTTTTCAAGCTTGAAAGACTAGAATCCAGTAGTTGGTAATGTAATATATTATGGACAACTGGAAGATATTCTGGAGATATTCTATGCTTACAATATAAAAGACGTACATGGTTACATGATGTTTAAGGTTCGATGGTGTTATGTTGAAGTAACAAGGGATGCATATGGTTTTAATCTTGCAAATCTAGATAAGGAGATATACCCTCAATTTAAAGTTCATGTTCGCAAACCAGGATACTTACTACTTCTATATCGAAGATCCTAGGCAATCGAAGGTTTGGGTCATTTTATATAAGGAGCCGAGATCTCTTGTTTAACTTGCTATAGATGAAAACATGGCTGATTCTGATGACCCAAATGAGCCTTAAGAAGAAGTTTTTCTCGATTACTCCTACCCATAGTGTATCACGTTTAATATGTATAATCCACAGAATCCACTTGACATCCATAATGTGTGAGATTAGATGTAACTTATTTCATACTTACAGACTTTGAAAGTAGTATTTCAAGTGTTAATGCATCTATCTTTGGTTTTATCAATGCAATTATAAAAGTTCACATATTTTGCTAACATGTATCTAATAAAGTTTTAAATTACATATATTAACAATTTAAGTTGCAGGAGCATTATTGTCTGGAAGATGACCCAAGATCTTGGGAGTATGTAATGCCTACAGCCGCCAAGATACTTCGAGGTTGGAGGAAAAACTCAAGACAAAATACTTCGATGAGATAACCACCGATTGGAAGAGGATTTATGAGCTTGATAAAAGGATTCCTCCATATAGTTGGATGGTTCTCATCGTTGAGTGGGAGGGTGATAAGAAGGTGAGTTATACTTTAATTTTGATATTACCATCACACGTACTAGCATTGTATTTTTTTTTGAATGAAATATGTAAGATGGCAAAGGATAATCGCAAGAAGAAGAAATATGATCGCTTCCTGGAGGTTACTCCTTATGCGCAGGTCGAGGATAAGTATTTGACGGAGAACCCAATATGCAACTTTCTTAAAATTTATATCATATCACTAGTTTCATACATTGCTCAAAGTAATTTGAAAATTGATACACAAGGCACCTTGATTATGCCACTAACCCTTCTTACTAGAGCAATACATACGCTATTCGAGGTTACGAGAAGAATGATAAGGCATTGGAGATTAATAATATACATATAAGTATAAAGTCAATTTAAAATTTGCGCAAACTTATTGCTTTCTTAGTTGAGCTGACAATTTATATTGATTATTATTGTATAATATTTAAGCGACGCTAGAAGCGGTGAAAGATGAAATGATGACCCAGGCCCTCTAATCTCAGGGCATAGGAGACATCCCTTTGGTTCCTAATTACATGACCAAGAGCAATTGAAGGAAATCGTTGATAGTTCTTTTGGTCTTAAACCCTTGCAAGAAAGGGAGGGTGCCATGATCGAGTGCTAGAGTTAGCTCATACATCATTACTAGGAGTAGAACTAGCTAGCCGACGGTTACCTCGTAACAACAAAATGAGATATCATCCGTGATTGTTGATATCGAGCAGTATGTGATCTCCAATCTTGAACTTAGCGTGGCTTTCAATATTCTTCCAACTATTACAAGCGACTTAGGAGGAAATCCTGTTTTGAGTAAAATCAAAACAAATCAACAACAATTCTATGCACAAATCAACAACAATTCCAAGTAAAATCAGAACAAAAAATTACATTTATGAGTAAAGAATGCAACTTTGTGACAGATCAACAACAATTCAAATAAATTCCAGTTAAAAAAGAACCGCTCGCGACTACCTTCGAGATCCTTATTATTCTTCGATCAATAAACAGAATCATCCATTAGACAGGAATTTGAGCTAAAACTGAGAAAATAAAAAGATAAAGTTGAAGAGACCAATTGAAGAATCAGAAGATCTAGAGAGATTGATACAGAGAGAATAAAGAAGAGGAATCAACCTCGCTCGTCTCCGATAATGGATCTTCCATGTCCCTTGTCTCCGGCGTTGTTTGTCTCCGACGTCGCTACTTGATAATATTATAAAATTTTTGAAAATATAAAATAAAAATTACAAAATTAATCTAACCTCTTTGGTTGAGGAAGGAGAGGCCAGAAGGCTTCTGTTGGGGGTTCTGAAGCCGACAAGCAGCAGAGTGGCAGGTGAGCAGCAGATAGGCTGGAGGCCACGGTGTTGCGAGAAGAAATTTGGGTCAAGGTTTTGGTGACGCAGAGGAGCTATGAATTTGGGGAGGAGTGACTAATCGGGTTTAACGTAACTACAAGTACATAATTATCACAATACAACATAATTGCATAAAAATTAAATTCTGAAAGAAAAAGAAACAATTGCATTAATTTACATTACCTTCTCTAAGATGGAGGAGGAGGCGGTGGCGGAGATCGTGGATGTCTGAGGGGGACGAGGCAGTGGGAGGAGAAGGAGGAGGACCAGGCGGTGGTGGAGAAAACCCAAGGCCCTTCAAACTTAGGGTTGTTGAGGAGGTGCCGACCGAGCTGAGGCATTGGGGTGGAGTTCGAGGCGTTGGAGGTCCGATTGGGGTTGGCGGTGGAGTTCAATGTGAATCCTGGTTCTAATCGGGTACCACGTGGACTGAAAGCTCGGATCGATGCACTTCAGTTCGGATCAGAATTCTAATCGGGTACCACGTGGCGTGAACGCGTTGCATTTTTCCCTTCGTGTTCGGATCGGTACCCGTTCAGTTCGGATCAGAATTCGACACTTTCCTATGAGTTTGCCTTTAAATTCTTGTCCCCTTCCTTCTCCATCAGTTACGTACTTTACATCTGTCTCCTCTATCGAACAAAAAAAAACCAATTTCTCAGCTCTCTATGCAGGAGTCCAGTTCCATCAACAGCAGAGACATATTCCTGCTCCCGGCTCCAATTTCAGATAAGTTCTCTGATTAGTTTTAGCATGCAATTTGAATTAATCTCAAGTTGCATATATAGTAAAATTTTTACGGTAAATAGCACTTAAACGCCTTACAGTTTCTCCCACTTGTTTCTCCCACTTTGCACTTATGTACCCTAACTTATTCTGGAAGCACTTTTATATACTTCATACTAAAGCCAATGGGAAATGAATGTTTCTTAGCTACATTAATGATAAATATTATAAATGTTTATTTGCAAAACATAAGGGCTAATTAGCACATCTGCTTAGAGTATTGAGCTTTGATATAGACGTCTACGGTTCAAGTAGAGGCTTTGAAATTTAGTTTTTGACATTTAGCTTTTTTTCTTTAATAAATACCCGTTTCTCTTGGTACGAATTTCCTTTTGACATTTAGTTGTTTTATCAATAATAAAATACACATTTCTTTAATAACTACCCGGTTCAAGTACATTTTGTTTTTTTCATATAAACCCAATTTTACCCTATTTATATTCAAACCCATTTACTTTAAAAAATTAGTTTTACATATAAACTCAAAGTTTTAACCCTATTTATTTTTAAATCCTTAACAAAATACCCATTTTTGTTGGTAATGAGTCTCCTTTGACATTTAGTTTTTTCCTTAATAGAATACCAATTTCGTTGGTATGAATAAAATACCCATTTCGTTGGTACGAATCTCCTTTTGAGATTTATTTTTTCCGCTACATTCTGTTCGTACGAATCTCCTTTTGTACGTTTTCTTGAGGACATTTTCTTTTTTCCACATAAGCCAAATATTTTAACCTTGTTTATATTTAAACCCATTTACTTAAAAAGTTAGTTTTGTATATAAAATCAAAGTTTTATCCCCTTTATTTTTAAATCAACCCACTATCAAAATCTCTTTAACTGTAAAATATTCCAATCAAAGGTTTACCACCTTTTTTTTATATTAGTCCCTTAAATTTTCAATAGTTCCATACCAGCCCCTCAAGTCTTGAAATTGCGTGTTAGTCCTTAAAATCCAATGAACTCTTGCAAAAAAGTGCCTAAGTTTTTTAGTTAAAAACCCAATCATCCGCAATTACCAAATTACCTCTTCATAAGTTCTTCCCCAAAAAATGTAAAGATCCAAGTGTTCTTGAGATCTTAAACCATAATAAAAGAGGTAAAAATATCTTTGCTTGATATTTTAAATGTTGGAGAGGAAGACGATAGATAAGTTAGATGACAAATTTAAGAGGACTTTTGAGATTTTATAGGAATATAATCATTGTGAAACTTAGCTTTGGCTGGGGTTTTGTCTGACCGTTGGAGAAGAACTCTAAGTGGTTTAGGTGTTTAAATCGGGTATAGGATTTAAACCAATTAAGAGTGGGTTAAGAAACTTAACAAAAGGATAGAATCACCAATTTGCTGCCAATAGTTAGAGTTGAGGGAATATTCGCCTCAAATCTAACGTGAGTTTACCTGAGGAGCCATTTTGTAAGACCCAAAAGGATTCTAAGGACTAATATGCAGTTTCCAAGATTTGAGGTACTAATATTAAATTATAGATGACTTAAGGAACTAACATCTTGAAACCCCTTATATTTAAACTTGCCCATTTCCCAAAAAGGTTTTTAGCTAATAAAGTCAAAGTTTTACCCATCTATTTTCGAATCCAACTACTTCCAAAATCGCTCTTTGTCCCAAAATATTTCACCAAAATAATAGTGTAAGTTTTTATACTTTTCTAAATGGTAAGCTATACAAGGTCTATTTTTAAAATACTTAAAACTTTTTTTTTTTTGAGAAAATGATTACTACACTACAAATTTTACACTATTCCTACACTATGCTTACATGGGATTGAGGTGGCATTGCTGATGTGTATTCATTGCCTTAATTGTCATTACTATTAATAATCTTTTATGGTGAAAAGTAATGCGGCTAAAAATATCATATTTCTAGATATACCTCTTCATCTTCCAGTTAATTTTCCCCTCTCGTTCCTGTAGGCCTCTCTCAAACCCATCTAAAAAAAAGATTTGTTTCTTTCCCTCTCTCGCTCACTAGGGTTCCTAATCACCCAAGAGCCACTACTACTCCCTAAAGAGTTCAATCCTCTTATTAGGTTATACAAAGCATCCGAGAGCAACTTCTCCCTTAGTTAGAGTCATCTTCTTCTCACAAAAGGGTTTGCAAACAAACTCGCATGGGAAAAAGAATAACTTTTGCTCTTCATTAACTGAGATATACTCTTCCTCCAAGGCACAAGCTTTGCCAAGGGGCAACGCCAACACCTTTCACGTCGTCATATAGTCAACGGGGATCCTCAACTTATCTCCATCAGCACACGGTCAAGAATCCACCTAAAGAAAAATAAGGAGTAAGCAAATCAGATCCATTCTCTTTTCATTCGAAGCCCAAATCACAAAGGCCTCCACCAACTATGTATTCATCCCCCGATTTGTGCAAAAAATAGATGGCACGCCCGGACGATGAATATGTCCAAGAGTTGAAAGGTTAGAAATGGGAAATGATGGTCCATATCGACATACTCGATCCAAAGTCGCTATTTCCTTTCATTATAGTCGAATCCAATCGATAATGGAAATCATCTATCTAGAAAGTGAGAAAGCATTAGAAAACATTCCTTCTGATGATGAACGGGGGTCAACATATGTCTCTTCTAACATGAGATTTCCATTCAACGTAGAGTAGTCACTATCAATATGATTGAAGAAGGAAATGAAGAGGGAGGGAGTGAAGGAAACATCAATCCCAATGAAGTTGTGGCTCACCAAATAACGGCGGGGTCCGACACCTAATGAAAATGGCGCTGGTAGTAGTAGGGTAGCTCCTGTTCAGACTTTAGAAGATCTGTCATGGACATTCTGGGCACAAGAGCAAGTATACCGAGCTTAGTAAAATGCCCTTAATGACCTCCTTAATTCCATTCAATAGTTGGTTGCGCTCTAGATGACGAACTTGGGGAGCAGAATTGCCACGATGGGTACATGGTAGTGTGACCACAAGCGTTACTGCCTATATGGCCGCCCAATATTCCGGATAACTCTAACACCATCGACAGAAGCGTTCAAACAGCAGGTCAATGCGCCTTCCCACCCTCAAACTACTAAAATCATGGAGAGCACTCTAATTGTTCCATTGACCATGAGACAGAGCGAGCACTGACCGCTGCTTTAGTGGAAATGGAGGCTAAGCTTATGGAGGATATGTAGATGCAATTCGAGGGCTTGACACGAAAGAACGAACTAGAGGGCACTGGAGTGTCATGTTCGTACTCGCCAGAGTGGAACAAAATATTGTACACACCAAAGTTCAAACTACCTACCTTACAGAAATTCAACAGGATAGAATTGCATAGCCAACACATATATAATGTCCACTCTCTAACCAGGAGCGTGATCGATGATGACGCAATTTTGACTAGGCTGTTTGTCGGGACATTGAGGTGGTGGCTTTCAATTGGTTTAGAACCCTACCAGCTAGTTCCATTTAGTTATGGCCTGATTTTGAAAGGAGGTTCCTAACACAGTTCTACGAGCCAGCAACGGAGACTCACATGCAACAAGAAAAGTAGAAGCCTAACAAGAGGGTTTGTGATTTCATCAAGAGGCTCAGAAGCCCTACACTGAGGTTCCTTTCCCTGTTACCAATGGACTTCCTAACACAAACATCTCGCAAAAATTTCCTAGCAATGGTGGAGGAACACATTGGGGCAATCAAGGCCAACGGATGGGCTGACTTGCTAGAACAAGTTGAAATTCTTGAAAGGTCTATGAGACGCCATGAAGCTATAGAAAATCAAGCACAATCCTAGTCCCAGCAATGATGGAAGGGTTCAGGGAGTGGACAAAATACCCGATGGTCTAAAAGCAAATAAACTCATATGGTTGAAGTGCTTGCAGCACAGATACACAAATAACAATGTAAGAAGAACTTTAACTAGCCTACTCGCCAACGTTTCCATTCTTAAAATTGATAATCTTACAAAGAAGAGTTACAATTCCATGAAATAAGAAACAAGAAAAATTTATAAAGATCTATGTTCTTTTCTGTGTGCCGAGGGAAGGTCTTTTTTGTCTTCCATTAATGGCCCGACTTAAAGACGGTGCGTCTTTAGCTGATTGATGATCTCTAAGTAAGTAGATGACTATTAATTTCTAAGAGATGCTAATAGATCTTTTCTTACAAAAACTATTAATTAAGCTAGATGGCTAGCTGATGAGGATGATCTATGAAAATCAATGAGAATAGAGGAAGGGCGGGCTTGTTATCGCTCACGCACGAAGCTTCAGCCAATAGCTTTTGAATCTCTCTCTCTCTCTCTCTCTCTCTCTCTCTCTCTCTCTCAAATGACAAAAAAGCTTTGCCGAGGAGAATGTCGGCTCTCCCATTAATCCTATCTAAAATGAGCAGTTTCCTCTCTATTGATACGCAAAGAAAGGGAGTTAATGACTGTTAAATATGGGTTAATGGACATTAAATCAGAGTTAATGGGGTTACCCACGTTTCCTTGAAAATAGCTCATGAAATGGCTTGGGCGAAGTTCAATGATTGAAGTTCGCCAGAATTTTGGGTAGTAATGGCCATGGGAGAGGTTCACTAGGCGAACTTTGCCGGAACATGGGTAGCCCGCGTTCTTTGGGAGGGTATTCATGTGGGTGACGTGGCCCACATGGGTTAAGTTCGCTTGGGCGAACTTCACATAAAGCCTCATGTGGGCTTGGCTCATATTGATTTGAGCTTGGGCTCCGAGAGAAGTTTGCATGAGACTTGAGCGCTTCACTATGGCTCAGGAAAGCTTCTCTATGGGCTTGTATTAAGGTATTTTGATCTGATTTAGTAATTATCCTTTGGGCGTCCACTTCTTCAGCTCGTATTGAGCTTGAATGTCAGATTTGTGCTATTTGCACTGAGCATCAGTCTAGGCCTCTAATAAATTGAGAGATCCACTTGTACGTCGAAGGAACTTATATATTTTGACCATCTATAAGAACCCCCACCCCCAAAGTTTTTAAGATATTGTATTTGACTCGTAGCAGGGATCAAAATACTTTGGATAATAGCTAGATGTGTACTATTGAACGTGGCTTCATTTGCTTTGCCTAGAGTGGTTTGTCTCCATTCAATTGCTTCATTGCCAGAGGTGTACTGTTGAATGTAGCTTTCGTTATAATAGATTCATCTTATGTTGAATGCTTAGTCATGTTTGCACATCCCCTCGTAAAGTGTTCGTCCAATTCTGTGTTTGGAATGAAGTTCATTCGCCCTTGAATTAGGGTGATGTTCAGGAAACAGCTTGAATTTAAGTGAAGTTTGCCTAGCGAAGTTCACCATGAATTTGGCAAAGTTCACTCAAATGAGCCTTGAGCGAGGTTCATTTGGTGTTGGTAAGGGTCACTGACACTTTTGCTCCGAGATTTGTTCCCTGATCTGTGGCTAAGATCGCTCTTAGGCAAGGTTTGGGGGCCATGTCTTGGGCAAGATTTACTAAAAAGCCTATAAATAGGCTAATTTCTTAGCCTTTGAGTAGTCTAATCGCGTTCCTCGTAAAGAGTGATCTTGGAAAAAACTCATTGAAAGACCTATAAATAGTACCTTCATCTTCCATTTTTTACCTTCTAATGCCTTGATCCACCCTTAATCCCCCGATGCTTCTCATTAGCATGGAGTCTGAAATTGAGAAGCTCAGGAAGGAGTTCATCTAGACCACTAGTGGCCCTATGGAGGAGAACAAAGTTCTCCATCGGTTGGTAGAGGTGCTGGTGGCTAAGAAGGTGAACCTCGTGCGGATTATCGAGAACCAATCAAAGGCGAGCATGAGGTGAATGACAAGAGAAACTAGTGATAGTTTGAATGCATGACCTTGAGAAGGACCACTTGGAGGCTTCGATGGCACCTCAAGAAGGATCTTTGGAGATCCACAAGGAAAGATTCGGAGAGTAACAGATCAATTTTCCACATTGGACATCGCTTGCTTTTCTCCTCTTTTTTCTTCTTTTGTTCTTCGCTTCCCTTATCGCTTGTAGAATAGAAGTGGTTTGTAAGAAAGCTCCTCATCAATGGAAAATGCTATCTGTTTTAATATTGTTTCTCCTATCACTTTGGTCTCTGGATATTCTGTGTTCTCTTCCTACTCTTGAATTGAAGTTGTAAATGTTGTTCAATGCTTGAAGCGAAATTTGCTCACTTTAGGACTAGGGCGAAGTTCATGTTTGGGCAAGGATCATCAAACGAGGTTCACCAAGCGAAGTTCATCATGAACTTGGTGAAGTTCATTCAATTTTGGGTCTTGCGCTAGGTTCGCTAAGTGGTTGGCAAGGGTCGCCAAAACTATTTCAAATTTCAAAATTCTCTAACTTTGTGCCTTGATTTGTGGCAAGGATCACTCCTGAGTGAGACTGGGGGCCTAAATTTTTGTGCGAGACTTGCTGCAAGCCTATAAATTGGCTAATTTCCTCTCTTCTCCTTCATCACCTATTTTAAAACCCTAAACTCTTCTCAAGTTTGTTCTCAAAAACCCATCTTCATTAATGGCTCCTCGACAAAACTCTCTAAGGCAAGCAATCCGCTGGTTCTTCACATTGACCAGATCCCATTGTCGTGCTGCCACAGCTCGAGATGGCTTCAGGTGGTTTTTGGCACCGATTAACTAAGCTTCATCATCAATGGTGAAGCTCTCAGCTACCATTAATAGCGTCCTCAAGCGTGAATGATGCTTCAAAGCCATCTAAGCCAGATTTTCCATCGATGGTGGGGTTGCTTCTATCGGGCCCTGACTTTTCCAACAAGTGGTATCAAAGCCTACCTTAGGGTGCGTGCATCTGTTTATCATATGTTCTGTGACTGCCACTAAAGGTGCATCCTCCACATCAAAAAATAAGTTAGATTATCATTTACCCTTCGAAGACACTGGCACTATTCACGAGGACGGTATTATTCACACGTACGATACTATTCACAAGTACTATTACTATTCATGAGTACTCTTACTGTTCACAAATACGGTTATTGTTTATGTGCAATAGTAGAAGTTGTTGTTCGTGATAGAAGCAATGGCGGCAAAGTTCGAGATTGAGAAATTTAACGGGAGTAATTTCTCACTGTGAAAGTTGAAGATAAAGGCTATCTTGAGAAAAGATAATTGTCTAACGGCCATCGGTGCAAGGCCGAAAGACATCACAAATGACACGAAGTGGAACGAGATGGACAGGAATGCTATTGCTAATCTCCATCTGGCACTAGCAGATGGGGTGCTGTCAAGCATAGAGGAGAAGAAAATAACAAAGGAGATATGGGATACTCTAACAAAGCTATATGAGGCCAAGTCCTTGCACAATAAAATCTTCTTAAAAAGAAGACTTTACACTCTGAGGATGGCGAAATGTACAACGATGACCGACCACATCAACACCCTAAACACGCTATTCTCTCAACTCACAACGTTGGGGCATACAGTCGGTGTGAACGAACATGCAGAACTTCTACTTCAAAGTCTACCTGACTCGTACGATCAGCTCATCATTAATCTAACAAATAACATCCTTACGGACTATCTAGTCTTCGACGATATTGCAGCCGCTGTTCTGGAGGAAGAAAATTGGCGCAAGAACAAGGAAGACATGCAGGCAAGTTCGCAACAAATGGAGGCCTTATCGGTTACGAGAGGAAGATCAACGGAACGTGGCTCCAGTGGGAGTCATATCATGGTAGATCAAAGTTAAAAAGTAAGAAGAATATCAAATGCTATAATTGTGGCAAAAGAGGGCACGTGAAATCGGAGTGTTGGCACAATAAGAAGGGTGGTGATAAAAAGTCTTCAGAGCCATTAACATCTCAAGGATGCGTTGTCAGCACATCAGACGATAGTGAAATTTTATACAGTGGAGCAACCACTATTGTTGAAGGCAGAAAAAGATTTGCTGATGTCTGGCTTCTAGATTCAGCAGCCTCCTGGCACATGACCTCCCGGAGAGAATGGTTTCATAAATATAAACCTATCTCTTCACAAATATAAATCTATCTCTGGAGGATCTGTATTTATGGGCAATGATCATGCCTTGAAAATTTTCGGTATTGGTACTATCAAAATCAAAATGTTTGATGGTACAATACGCACCATTCAAGATGTGCGACATGTGAAAGGCTTGAAGAAGAATCTATTGTCTTTAGGATAATTAGATGAGCTCGGATGCAAAACCCATATAGAAAACGGGATCATGAAAATTGTTAGAGGGGCGCTTGTTGTAATAAAGGGAGAAAAGATAGCTGCAAATCTATACATGCTTAAGGGAGAAATCTTGCAGGAAGCTGATTCATGTGTGGCATCAACTAGCCGTGGAAAAGAACAAACCATGATGTGACACCGTAAACTAGGCCACATGTCAGAACGAGGCTTGAAGATTCTGTCCAATCAAAAGCTACTTCCTGGGCTCAAATCGGTAGCTCTTTCTTTCTGTGAGCATTGTGTTACAAATAATCAGCATCGGCTGAAGTTTAACACATCGAGTTCTAGAAATAAGGCTATT
Organism: Asparagus setaceus; assembly: GCA_012295165.1. NCBI lineage: Eukaryota > Viridiplantae > Streptophyta > Magnoliopsida > Asparagales > Asparagaceae > Asparagus > Asparagus setaceus. The sequence goes on along the minus strand of CM022704.1, from coordinate 48,448,088 downwards.
CTGAAACTAGTTCATTCTGATGTATGGCAAGCACTAGTTACATCCATGGGAGGAGCAAAGTACTTTGTGTCTGATAATCACATTTTTATTACAATTTTATACCCTCATCATCTATTTTATATAAATAAATATACCATTAATAACTGTTTTTATCTTAATTTGCTGGTTAATGGTGAAATAATGAATAAAAGCCCAAAAGACTCAAACTCCCTGAATTTCTACCATTTATTGAAGCCCAAATACAAAGACAAAAGAAGGCCCAAGAAGAGATAAGGATCCATGAAGAAATCGGGTCAAAAAATCAACAAAAAACCAATCTGCCGCTAGGCTAATCGGTCGGCTAACCGATTGGTCAACGGCAGATTCAGATCTATGGTTGGATTTCAATTTCTTTGTGGCCAAGTTTCATCCAAGGGTTCTCCTTCATGCTGTAGGCTATAAATAGAGGGGTAGAGTGAGGGGTTTGAGGTGTGAAATATTTTGTGATAACTCTTTTTGGAGAGGAGGGTTACTCTTAATTGAGAAGACCTTCCAAAATTATAACTTTTTGTTGCAATCAATAAAAAAATATTTTCGCCAATTCATAATTTCTTTTCTTCTCTTTGTCCAAGAATGAAAAGAGGATGAAGATGAAGAATTGAATATGTGGGTTTATGTTTTTCTTTTCTTATTTTCCTTTCTTGTTTATTTCTTAATGCTTTGTAGAGTAGATTTATATTTATGTCTTTACGCTCATGTCTTTAATTTCATGTATTTACTTTCATGTCATGTTTTACTTTGTAGTATAGATTTATTTTCTTGCCAATAGTTTAGATTATTTTTATTTCCGCTCCTTCTCTTTTTATTCTTTTTCATCTAGATTTTTTTCTTTGTTTTCTTTTCTAAAGATGTGGAACTAAACTCTTGTAGGAATTCTAGAATTGCATGAAACTAGTATTAATCTCCCTTGTAATTTATGGATTATTATCTTGTGCTTAAATGATCATGTTTAGGATAATCAACTAGAGAACTAATTGATAGAAGAAGAATTGGATAATCTATACTTACCTTAAAAGTGATAGGATAGAGTATACTAATGAATTGTAGAGTTACTATCTCTTTGTTATTCTTTTCATGAGTATTAATTTTGCTTGGATGATAATAAGATAGGTTATGCTTGCCTTAAAAGTGGTAGGATAGGCTATACTTAATAAATCTAAAGTAAAATATGATAATAAGATAATAATTCATATTTTATAAGTGAGATAAGCTAGTGGATTCAATTCTACATTCCTTATATCTTTAATTGAATCCTCCATCTTTTGCTTTTTAATTTATGCCTTTATTCTTAATTTTATTTTCTTGATTTTATTTTCCTTTACTTCTCACTTTCTCTCAATCCTGTTTTGATTTATCCGCACATATTCACATCCACTCTTTATCTCCCCACTTTTCATTCTTATTTTATTTTTTTATTTACATTTCATCACTTCCACACTCCCTAATCTCTCCACTTTCATCATGTTTTCACTTCTAATTGTCGCACACACAACATAAGAACCGAATTTGAATAACTCCTACAAGCACCTTCCTCGTGGGATCGATAATTTTTTATACTATAACTTGATGGTTGTATACTTGCAACTTTAGGTTCACATTATTACCCTAACAGTGTCCTTTATTGATGATTACTCTTGGAGATATTGGGTGTACCCTATCAAGAAGAAGACAGATGTGTTTCTAATCTTTCAAGCTTACAAAGGGCGAGTCAAGCTTGAATCTAGAAAGAAGATCAAGTGATTGAGGACAGATAATGGAGGAGAATACACAGACGGTGAATCTCTTACATTCTGCAAGCAAGAAGACATCAAAAGATAATTCAGTACTGTAAATACTCCTCAATAAAATGGAGTAGCAGAGCAGATGAACAGAACTCTGTTGGAAAGAACAAGAGTAATGTTAGCAACTGCAGATCTAGATAAAGTCTTTTGGGCAGAAGCAGTAAAAACTGCCTGCTATGTGGTGAATCGATCTCCATCAACTGCAATAGAGTTAAAGACACCGATGGAGATGTGGACTGGCAAGATAGGTGATTATTCAAACCTCCATATATTTAGAAGTCCAGTGTATGTAATGTACAATTCCCAAGAAATTACAAAGCTGGATTCAAAATTCAGAAAATGCATATTCTTGGGGTATGTTGCCGGAGTAAAGGGGTATCGCTTGTGGGATCCCACTGCCCGCAAGGTTATTGTCAGCAAAGATGTTATCTTTCTAGAGAACCAACTATGAAGAGAAGGAAAAGAAAGCAGGTCAAGGAAGGACTCAGAGATTGTAGCTATTCAGGTAGAAAATGATCCAAATTCTTCTGAAGCAACACCGGAACATGATGTACAAGAACCCGTCGAGTCCGAGGCTCCAGAAGTTCGAAGGTCAACTCATGAGAGAAGACCACCGACTTGGTACTCAGAGTATATTACGAAGAGTAATGTTGCATACTGTCTTCTAACAGAGGATGGAGAGCCATCAACTTTCCATGAAGCTATAAATAGCACAAATGCATCTTTGTGGATGACAGCAATGCAGGAAGAAATTGAAGCTTTTCATAAGAACAAGACTTGGGTACTTGTGTCACTGCCACAAGGAAGAAAGACTATTAGAAATAAATGGGTCTATAAGATCAAGCGAAATGGCGACGATCAAGTGGAGCGATATTGTGCTAGATTGGTGGTAAAAAGATATGCTCAAAAAGAAGGTATTGGCTTTAATGAAATATTTTCTCCTATAGTTCGACTTACAACAGTCCGAATAGTTCTGGCTATGAGTGCTATATTTGACTTACATCTAGAGCAGCTAGATGTGAAAATAGCTTTTTTCATGGAGATCTTGAAGAAGAAATTTATATGCTCTAACTAGAAGGTTTTGAAGAAAAAAAAAAAGAGAACTTGGTTTGTAGGTTAAACAAATCTTTGTATCGTCTAAAACAGCCGCCGAGGTGTTGTTACAAGAGATTTGATTCATTCATCATGCGCCTTGGATACAACAGACTTAACTTAGACCCTTGTGCATATTTCAAGAGGTTTGGTAAAAATAACTTTGTTATCTTATTGTTGTATGTTGACGACATGTTGGTTGCAGGCCCTAATAAAGATCATATTAAAGAATTGAAGGCTCAATTGGCTAGAAAATTTAAAATTAAGGATTTAGGATCTACAAATAAGATTCTAGGGATGCAAATTTACCGAGACAGAATTAAAAGGAAGATTTGGCCTTGTCAGAAGAATTATTTGAAGAAAATCTTGCGGCGCTTCAACATGCAAGATTGTAAGTCAATTTCTACCTCACTTCCTGTTAATTTCAAGTTATCCTCCAGTATGAGTCCTAGCAGTGAAGAAGATAGGATGGAGATGTCTCGAGCACCGTATGTATCAACAGTGGGAAGTTTATTGTTCGCTATGATTTGTACAAGACCAGACATTGTAAAAGCAGTGGGAGTAGTTAGTCGATACATGGTGAATCCTGGTAAAGAGCATTGGAATGCTGTAAAGAGGATCCTAAGATATATTAAGCGGACCTCAGATGTTGCATTATGTTATTGGGGATCAGATTTTATTGTTAGCGGATATGTTGATTATGATTATGCATGTGATCGTGATAATAGCAAATCCACCACAGGATATGTGTTTACACTTGCTGGCGGAGTTGTAAGTTGGGTTTCAAAACTACAATCAGTTGTGGCTACATCAACAACAGAAGCAGAATATGTAGCAGCTACACAAGCTAGTATAGAGGCAATATGGTTGAAAATGATACTGGGAGAACTCGGGCATGAACAAAAGAAGATTTCTCTATTTTGTGACAGTCAGAGTGCTTTGCATTTGGCAAGAAATCTAGCTTTTCATTCAAAGACAAAACACGTTAGAGTTCAGTACTACTTCGTTCGTGAGAAAGTAGAAGAAGGAACCATTGATATGTAGAAAATTCACACCAAAGACAACCTAGCAGATTTTTTGACAAAGGCAGTCAATATTGATAAATTTATTTGGTGGCGATCCTCTTGTGGTCTGATGGAGATGTGAGCAACATGAAGATGACAAAATAGAAAGAATAATGTGAATATATGATTGATTTTCAATCAAATCTTCAAGTGAGAGATTGTTGTAAAGTGACAGCAAGTTTGGCACCGAAAGTAGGCACCGCATTTCCTTCTTTCTTCAAAAGTTAGGCATTCATAGAAAAATAAATGAAAAAATAATATAAAAATGAAAATAGTGAATTCAGCTGCCTATAAATAAAGCTGATCAGAGAAACAAAAATCACAACAACAAAATCCAATCTCCACATATATAGAAATGAGAGAAAAAATAGAGAGAGTTTCTCCTTGTAAAGAGAGATTGTAACTCCTAAATTTTTCTCATAGTGGATTTTTCTATTCTTGCTCGTGGTTTTACTCCAAATTCATTTAGGGGGTTTTCCATGTAAAAATCTATGTGTTCAATTTTATTATTTTCGCACTAATATTAGCTGCGACCCTGCTCTATCGGGTCTCGGTTTTTCCAACATGATTTACTTAGATAATGGCTTGCTTAGAGAGTTTTATAATGTATGATTTAGCCTTAATAAAACTACATGAATTCCGTAATCATCCAAAAGCCCTTTTTAATCTACAGTGTCAACATGATGATTAGGTTCAGTACCCAAGAATTTAATTACAAGTATAATACCAAGGGTCCATTATCTAGTTTTGACATTCTCCAAATATTTAGCATAGCATTGGCTTGTTCTGAAACCATCTCGAAAGTAATGGGTTAAGGAGAAATTTTTTAAATCGACCGTTTTGAGAAAAAAATAGGCAAAAACGACCGTTTAAAAAAAAATCAGCAAAATCGACCGAAACGGTCGATTTTGCTGAAGGGAATTGCACGGGACTACTAGTCCCATGCAATTTAAATGCACGGGACTACTAGTCCCGTGCAATTAGGGCCTGCTAACCACCATTAGTCACTGCTAATGGTGGATTAGCAATGACTAATGATTGGTTAGGAGCGACTAAACTTACCAATTCCTTCAAAGAAAATCAATCAAACGGTCTGCTTTGCTTTTTTTAAACGGTCGTTTTTGCCTATTTTTTTCTCAAAACGGTTGGTTTTCAAAATTTCTCCAATGGGTTAATTCTCAATTATGATTGTCAATTGTCCAGGCTTCTAATATTTCATTAAAATAGCCAAAAAATGAAAATTTTTAAATAGATAGGCTAATGGAAAATCTGGAATATTACATCAGGATAGATATATGCCAACAACTTCCATACTCTGAAAAATAATTTTGGAGTATCGGTGGCACAAACCATAATCAAATTCCTTAATCTCCAATGAAAACGGCTACCACAAATAAATCAAGTTCCATACCCAGGGTTGTAATCATTATATCTTTCAACACAAATAAATCAAGTTCCATACCCAGGATTGTAATCATTATATCTTTCAAGGGAAATTGATAACTTCTTATCTTATTGGTTATAAAAAAAATAAAATAAAATAAAATAAAACTTCTTATCTTATTCATTTAACTCATCACAGGGTTCAGTCATCATCTCAAAAATTTTTTAGCAAAAATCATTACTATAATCCAACCTTTGCTAGTAAAGATTATGGCTAAAAATCAATTGTGTTAGTGGAAATATCACAAGCCTTATGAGGTTTGAGTCTCTGACCCTCGGTTCAGAGCACAAATCATCTCCTCCAACAAGCTGCTTAAAATCCTTGGGTATCAATGGGGCCGCGATGGGTGCATACAAGTTCCTCCAGTTCGCACATGAATTTGAGATCATTGTCCTACGGAATTAGATGCCTTTCCATTATTATTATTATTATTATTATTATTAATATTTTGGCTGACTAGAGGTCAAAAATATCATTTTGATTATGATATTAGTCTAAATAGTCATAATTCCTCTAAAAATAAACACTAATATGGACTATGTTTAGTTAGTCTGAATGTTAGTCCGTGTAAAAGCAAATACTTAAATAAACTAAAATAGTCTCAGAATAACACAGTCCGAGGACTATAGTCCAGAAGTTATAGTACCCCCTCAACTGAGGATAAAAAAGCAAACATAGCCTTATAAGTATTCTAAATTGGATAGATATTATAATTCCATATAGGCAATTACGCAATAAAGTCCTTCTAATTGGCACGTGGATGTATAAAAAAAATCACAATGTTTGGTCTCTATAATTAAGTCCTAATTAGGTTCATGGAAAAATAACAACTGTATAATTGTAATTTATATTATACTATATATACAAACCAAAAAAATCAAAGCCACCAATGCAAGCATGAGCATAACACTTGTAGAACCAAATAGAAAATAGAGGACTCAAATGACGTAGAAAAAATATGCTAAGTTACAAGTGCACAACAATCAAGCTAAAGTATTTATAAATATAGATCCATGGGGAAAGAAAGTATTAGAAAGAAATTCCTATTTGGGTTCTTAGATTATGTAGGAAATAATGAGAGAAAAAAGGTTGATGGTTTTGTCCTAAAATAAAGGCTAAATCAAGAAGAGAGAATGAGAGAAAGAGAAGACAAATAAAATAAAATAAAGATGAGAATCAAATTAAAACAAGAATCAAATAAAAAGATGGAGGAAATCAAGAGAGAAGAGTAGGAATCTAGGATTGAATTCACTAGTTAATTTCAATTTGAATCTAAGAATTACTCTCTTTTATTCTCATATTACTTAAAATTATTGAGCATAGACTATCATGTTACTAAAACAAGCATAACCTAACAAAACATATTCAAGCAATATTATCATTCATGAAAAGAAATAAACAACTAGATAATAATGTTAGATTTAAATCTAATTAAATCTATTTGTGGGCACATATGTTACATTAATGTGTAGTGCTATCTCTCGAGCTAACCCACTAAAGTGATCAATCAAGTTGGGTTAATGAGTATTTAAATAAATTATGGGCTAAATGTGCAGATACGGTTGTAATTACAATTTGATGAGGGGCCAAATTGTAAAAGTGCAACACCTATATATATGGGGTTATGGTCCTAATCTAGAGTTAACATAAGAATTCTCATCTCTTTTACCCCCATCTAAAAAGAGATCTAAGGAAGAGAAGAACCCCTAAGATTAGAAGATCCATCAATCCACACAAGATCCAAATCATGGATTCAGGTATTGCTTCCGCACTTATGATGTTTATCTCTTTGGATTAATCATGTTTAAGATCCTTCAGATCTAACAAGTGGTATCAGAGCCAAATTCGTGATTAACTCTTAGAGATTTTTTGAGTTTCTATGATTTTTCGGGTGGATTTATGAATAAAGATCAAATCTTTTTCGGATTTTTTGGGTTCGGATGAACAGTAAATGTTTTTGGCCGATGAACAGTAAAGTTTTTCTTTTTCGGATGAACAGTAAAGGTTGATCTCGGATGAACAGTAATTTATGTTCGGATGAACAGTAAATGAAATAATCCGTGATGAACAGTAAATTTTTTGCGTCGTGAACAGTAACTTTTTCGATTTTTGGTTAAATTTTCTATGATTTTAGAAAATTAATATAAGGTTGGATCTGGATTGAGTTTTAAAAAAAAAATTTGGTTTTGTGACGGCGGCAGCCATCACGAATAAACCCTAATGGGTTCAAAAGCCTAAGCGGCTTTGACGGTTCAGATCTAAACCCTAAGGGGTTCCTGTAGTTCAGACGAGGTTCGAGGTTCATTTTGGCGAACCTCGTCTTTTGGCGAACCTCGTCTTTTGGCGAACCTCGGTTCATTTTGGCGAACCTCGCCTTTTGGCGAACCTCGCCTTTTGGCGAACCTCGCCTTTTGGCGAACCTCGCACTTTGGCGAACCTCGTGTTCATTCAGTCGAACCTTGTGTTCACTTGGCGAACCTCATATTTTAGTGAACCTCGTGTTTGCTTCTGTCGAACTTCAGTTCAATTCCAGCGAACTTCGATTCGCTCAAGTCGAACCTCGCCGTTCGAACTCAAGTCGAACCTCGCCGTTCGAACTCAAGTCGAACCTCATGATTCGAACTCAAGTCGAACCTCGCCAAGTCGAACCTCGCCGTTCGAACTCAAGTCGAACCTCATGATTCGAACTCAAGTCGAACCTGCCGTTCGAACTCAAGTCGAACCTCATGATTCGAACTCAAGTCGAACCTCATGATTCGAACTCAATTAAATTTCAGTGTTAATCAATTATTTCATTCAAGTATTATGACACTAAGGAATTAAGTTGGTCTCTCATTCTAAATGATTAATTGAAGCAAGATGTTGCCAAAGTAACCTCTCTTGTGTAGATTGTTCATGAAGGATGTTAGATGGTTGTGTGTATACTTTTTCCGAATAGATATTTAATCGGCCCAAAGGAAGATTAATATTTATTTAGACTGTATACGCATCTGCGATGATAAACGCGTGACAATTATAAGGTTTACATGTGGATAACAAATCAATCCAAAGATGGGTTTGTTGTTTTACATGTGTTATTGTCAGTGTTTGATCATTGCAACAAGATATCACTTGCAGTTAATATTACTATCCAAAGACTTGATATTAATGTTGTACAAGATATCTTGGATGGGGATATGTCATTATTTGAATTTTATTGATTACTAATTACAGTTATTAATGTGAAATCTTTTGTTTATTTCAGCTAATGCATCTGGCATCAATTTACGCTAACATCAACTCAATTCCCATGCTAAATGGGACAAATTTCAAGGTTTGGAAAGAGAACATTTTAATTGTTCTTGGTGCATGGATCTAGACCTTGCATTAAGAATCGAACAACCCCAACCTCTCAGCGGAAAGCACTCGATGCAAAGAAGGAGTATGAGAGTGGGGCGTTCAAATCGCATGAGTCTCATGATCATCAAGCTGCATTAGGAAGCCTTTAGGGGCACGAGAATCAGAAGGGATTACTAAAGCCAAAAATTTCCTTGCGAAATTGAGAAGCGTTTTGCTAAAAGCGATAAGGTAGAAACAAACACGCTTTTAGCTCGCTTGATTTCAATGAAGTATAAGGGCAAAGGAAATATCCGGAGTACATTATGGAAATGTCTCACATTGCTTCAAAACTTAAGGCACTAAAACTTCGATCTTTGTGATGAGTTACTAGTGCATCTGATTCTTGTCTCTTCTGCACAATTTAATCAATTTAAGGTCAGTTATAAGCTGTCAAAAAGAAATGGACTCTGAATGAGCTCATTTCATCTTGTGTGCAAGAAGAAGACAGATTGAAGCAAGATAAGGCTGAAAGTGCTCATTTGACTTATGCCCCTAAGGATAAGGGCAAGAAAAGAAAGGATGATAAAGAAGGCGCTAAGGGTCGATTCGGAAGAAACAACATAAGGATGATCGGGTTGTTTCTTTTGCAACAAATCGGACACGTAAAGAAGGATTGTACCAAATATCCGCTGGCGTGTCAAAAGAATGCGTTCCTTACTTTGGTCCGCTCGAGGTTAATTTAGTCTCGATACCTAGAAACACTTGGTGGTTAGATTCGGCTTCTACTACTCACATAAGTGTTTCTATGCGGGGTTGCCGAGCTACCGAAAGCCAAGTGATGGTGAAAGACACATCTTTGTGGCGATGGACAATCGGTAGATGTGGAAGCAATTGGGCACTTTAGGTTATTGTTAGGAGCTGGTTCCTATTTGGATTTGAAAGATACTTTTGTAGTCCCGTCTTTTAGGCGAATTTGGTTTCTATTCCTTTATTGGACAAATCGAGGTTATTATTGTTCATTTGGAAATAACCGGGCTAGCTTATCTTTAAATTCAAATATTGTGGGAACGGTTTCTTGAGTACTTTGATAACCTATATTTGCTTGATCTGATTGCTTCTTATAATGAAACCACGAATGTGGAATCACGTGGTACTAAGCGTAAATTAAATAAGGAAAATTCACATCATTATGGCACAAGCGCTTGGGTCATATCTCAAAAGGTAGAGTTGGCGTCTTGTGTCGATGGTATTTTGAATTCCCTTAATTTCTGAGACTTTGATGTATGCATTGGTATCAAGGAAAGCAGACTAAAGTTAAGAGATTAGGTTCCAACAGATCTTGAGGCGTCTTAGAATTGATACATACAGATATTTGTGGGCCATTCCCTACGGCATCACGGAATGGTCAACAATATTTTATATCATTCATAGGCGATTACTCACGTTATGGGTACCTATATCTCATTAAAGAAAAATCGAGTCTCGGGCGTATTCAAAGCTTTTAAGGTGAAGTTGAGAACCAACTCAATAAAAGATTAAAACCGTTAGATCGATCGTGGTGGTGAGTACTATGGCGATATGATGGTTCGGTGAACAACGTCCGGGACCATTTGCTAGATACCTAGAGGAATTGGTATCGTCCCACGATACACCATGCGGGATCACCTAGCATGAATGGTGTAGTGAAAGGCAAACAGGACTCTTAAGGATATGGTAAGAAGTATGATTGCTCATTCTTCTTTACGAGTCACTCTGGGAGAAGCACTAAAGGCTGCGGCTTACATTCTTAGCAGTACCAAGTAAAGCGGTTGCTAAAACACCTTATGAGCTTTGGGTGGTGAAAGCCAGTCTAAAGCACTTACATATTTGGGGATGTCCAGTGAGGCAAGGCCTTATAGGCCAAATGAAAAGAAATTGGACTCCAAAGCGGTTAGCGACTACTTTATTGGGTATTACGAGCGATCCGGGGGCTATAAGTTTTATGATCCCACACTCGGGAATATTTTTGAGGCGGGAGCGGCAACATTCTTTGAGGATGTTGAGTTTGGGGAGAAATAAGGTTAGAGACATTGCCTTTGAGGAGGAATTGGCTTTAAATCCAATCCATACAGTCATTTCGACAATATTCAAGTACCTATACATTATTGTTCAAGAAATGAATTGAACCTCAAGAAGGCAATATTGAACAACTCCTGTTCGGAAGAACAAACTCAACAACCTCAAGAACCGGTGCCATTAAGGAGATCCACGAGAGAAAGGAGAAATGCTATTAGGATGATTATATTGTATTTCTTCAAGAACATGAGGAAAGTAATGGAATGATGGAAGATGATCCAATCAACTTCCTTGAGGCCATGAAAAGTTCTAACTCTCAAAAGTGGATTGATGCCATGAATGAGGAGTACAAGTCTATGCAAGACAATAAGGTTTGGGAACTTGTTCCATTGCCAGAAGGTGCAAAACCAATTGGTTGTAAATGGATATTTAAAACCAAGCTGGATGCAAATGGTAATGTGGAAAAGTATAAAGCACGTCTTGTAGCTAAAGGCTATACTCAGAAGGAAGGCATTGACTATCTGAGACTTTCTCTCGGTTTCATCGAAAGACTCTTCGGGACTATCATGGCACTTGTTGCTCATTTCAATCTTGAGTTACATCAAATGGATGTTAAGACTGCATTTCTCAATGGAAACATTGATGAGATGATCTATATGGTACAACCAGAAAACTTTGTGTTAGGAGACCCAAAGAATATGGTTTGCAAACTAAGGAAATCCATTTATGGACTCAAGCAAGCTCCTCGTCAATGGTACCACAAGTTTCAACAAATAATTATCTCGTTTGGTTTTGAGATGAATATTGTTGATGATTGTGTATATCAAAAATTCAGTGGGAGTAAGTATATTTTTCTGGTTCTGTATGTGGATGACATTTTGCTTGCCACTAATGATATAGGCATGTTGCACGAAACCAAGAGATTTCTATCAAAGAATTTTGAGATGAAAGATCTTGGGGGCGCCTCTTTATATTAGGAATCGGATACATCGAGATCGTTCTCGAGGTATACTTGGATTATCACAAAAGAGCTATATCGATAAAGTACTCAAAAGGTTTGGCATGCAAGATTGCAGACCAGGTGAAACCCCTGTTGCTAAAGGAGATAAATTCAGTCTCAATCAGTGCCCTAAAAGTAATCTTGAAATTAGAAATGCGAAGATTCCTATGCTTGTTGTAGGGAGTCTAATGTATGCTCAGTATGTATCGTCCGGATATTGCGTACATTGTTGGTATGTTAGGCGGATACTTAAGCAACCACGGTATGGATCATTGGATAGCGATCAAAAGGGTTATCGCGGTATCTTGAGAAAACAAAAGATTATATGCTCACATACGAGAAATCGATCGGTTGGAGGTCATTGGGTACTCGATTCGATTTTCTTTGGATGCCAAGATAGCGAAAGTCTACATCGAGCTACATTTATATGTTAGCGGGAGGAGCTATATCATGGAAAAGTGTCAAACGGACACTTGTAGCTTCCTCCACTATGGCGAGAATTTGTAGCTTGCTATGAGGCATCCAATCATGGAATATGGTTGCGAAATTTTGTCACCGGGTGCACATTACGGAAAATATTGAAAGACCACTAAAGTTATTTTGTGATAATAAATCGTGATAATGTATTCCAATAACAACGGGGCTCAACTAAGTCAAAACATATTGACATTAAGTTCCTAGTTGTGAAAGAAAGTCTGAGTGGTCGGATATCCATAAAGCATATTGGGACAAACTCCATGATAGCCGATCCTCTTACTAAAGGATTACCACCCAAGGTCTTTCATGAGCACACCGCTCATATGGGTATTGTAATATTTGAGGATATCATGTTTTAGTGGGAGTTGTGATTTTATTGCTTTATGAGAATTTGAATAAATTTATGTTTGGGTATTTTACGTCGGAATAAAGTATTAGGATTATACACTCTGCTACATTATGGTTGAGGATGACCTCACTAAAGTTTAAGGTAGGACCGGTTGAAAATAGGCATGCAGATCACATTGCATGTAATTTTCATCTTTGCACATCCATGATTGATCTATGTCATTTGGTGTATTAGTATATGTGACCATTGATGGGTTTAGTCACGATAAATGTGACGACGACCGCTTTGATCCTATATTGATATAGTTGATGGACGAGATTGTTTGGAAATACCCTTATTAGTGATAGCAATTTTTGAGCTCATAAGGTTATACACATTTTAAGGAAACATATGGTGCCCAAGTGGGAGATTGTTAGATTTAAATCTAATTAAATCTATTTGTGGGCACATATGTTACATTAATGTGTAGTGCTATCTCTCGAGCTAACCCACTAAAGTGATCAATCAAGTTGGGTTAATGAGTATTTAAATAAATTATGGGCTAAATGTGAGATACGGGTTGTAATTACAATTTGATGAGGGCCAAATTGTAAAAGTGCAACACCTATATATATGGGGTTATGGTCCCTAATCTAGAGTTAACATAAGAATTCTCATCTCTTTTACCCCATCTAAAAGAGATCTAAGGAAGAGAAGAACCCTAAGATTAGAAGATCCATCAATCCACACAAGATCCAAATCATGGATTCGGTATTGCTTCGCACTTATGATGTTTCTCTCTTTGGATTAATCATGTTTAAGATCCTTCAGATCTAACAAATAACCCGAAATTAAATAAGCATAAACTATCAAACCATTTAAGATAAGTATAGTCTATCAAATTCTTTTTCTATTAATTAATTCTCTAGTTGATTATCCTAAAATGATCATTTTAAGCACAAAGAGTGCAATTCAAAAATCCAAAAGGAAATTAAACTAGTTTCATCTAATCCTAGAAATTACTACAATAATTAGCTACTTATATTACAAAATAAAAACAAAGAAATAAAACCTATACTATAAAGCATAGAAGAACAAGAAAGTAAATCTAAACTACAAAGTAATAAAAGAAAGAAATAAAAATCTATTCTATAAATTATAAAAGAGCATGAAAATAAATCTACATTACAAAGCAATAAATATAAACTAATAAACATGAAAATAAAAATAATAATTAAAGTCCTAAAACATGCAAAACTAAGCAAGAAAACTAAAAGAAGGAAATGAAACCTTATATTGAATGGGGATGGCCTATTGAGAAGCAAATCTTAGCACCACTATGGCGCAGAATTTGTAGCTTGCTATGAGGCATCCAATCATGGAATATGGTTCGCGAAATTTTGTCACTGGACTGCACATTCTGGAAAATATTGAAAGACCACTAAAGTTATTTTGTGATAATAAATCAGCAGTAATGTATTCCAATAACAACAGGAGCTCAACTAAGTCAAAACATATTGACATTAAGTTCCTAGTTGTGAAAGAAAGTCTGAGTGGTCGGATATCCATAAAGCATATTGGGACAAACTCCATGATAGCCGATCCTCTTACTAAAGGATTACCACCAAGGTCTTTCATGAGCACCTTGCTCATATGGGTATTGTAATATTTGAGGATATCATGTTTTAGTGGGAGTTGTGATTTTATTGCTTTATGAGAATTTCGATAAATTTATGTTTGGGTATTTTACGTCGAGAATAAAGTATTAGGATTATACACTCTGCTACATTATGGTTGAGGATGACCTCACTAAAGTTTAAGGTAGGACCAGTTGAAAATAGGCATGCACGGATCACATTGCATGTAATTTTCATCTTTGCACATCCATGATTGATCTATGTCATTTGGTATTAGTATATGTGACCATTGATGGGTTTAGTCACGATAAATGTGGCGGCGACCGCTTTGATCCTATATTGATATAGTTGATGGGCGAGATTGTTTGGAAATACCCTTATTAGTGATAGCAATTTTGAGCTCATAAGGTTATACACATTTAAGGAAACATATGGTGCCCAAGTGGGAGATTGTTAGATTTAAATCTAATTAAATCTATTTGTGGGCACATATGTTACATTAATGTGTAGTGCTATCTCTCGAGCTAACCCACTAAAGTGATCAATCAAGTTGGGTTAATGAGTATTTAAATAAATTATGGGCTAAATGTGCGATACCGGGTTGTAATTACAATTTGATGAGGGGCCAAATTGTAAAAGTGCAACACCTATATATATGGGGTTATGGTCCTAATCTAGAGTTAACATAAGAATTCTCATCTCTTTTACCCCATCTAAAAGAGATCTAAGGAAGAGAAGAACCCTAAGATTAGAAGATCCATCAATCCACACAAGATCCAAATCATGGATTCGTGTATTGCTTCCGCACTTATGATGTTTCTCTCTTTGGATTAATCATGTTTAAGATCCTTGGATCTAACAAATAACCCGAATTAAATAAGCATAAACTATCAAACCATTTAAGATAAGTATAGTCTATCAAATTCTTTTTCTATTAATTAATTCTCTAGTTGATTATCCTAAAATGATCATTTTAAGCACAAAGAGTGCAATTCAAAAATCCAAAAGGAAATTAAACTAGTTTCATCTAATCCTAGAAATTACTACAATAATTAGCTACTTATATTACAAAATAAAAACAAAGAAATAAAACCTATACTATAAAGCATAGAAGAACAAGAAAGTAAATCTAAACTACAAAGTAATAAAAGAAAGAAATAAAAATCTATTCTATAAATTATAAAAGAGCATGAAAATAAATCTACATTACAAAGCAATAAATATAAACTAATAAACATGAAAATAAAAATAATAATTAAAGTCCTAAAACATGCAAAACTAAGCAAGAAAACTAAAAGAAGGAAATGAAACCTTATATTGAATGGGGATGGCCTATTGAGAAGCAAATCTTCGTCACCAAAGGAGAGGAAGAAAGAAAAGTAAAAAAGAGGAATTTTTTTTTATTTATTATAGATAAAAAGTATAATTTGAAAGGTCTTCTCAATTAAGAATAACCCTCCTTCCAAAATGGAGTTTACAAAATTTTCACTCAAACTATTCATTCTATCCCCTATTTATAGTCTACAGTCTTCAGCCATAACCCTTGGGTTAAGCTAAAGTTTCTAGAAATCAAAATCAACCATTGATGCATTTTGTTGCAAACTAATCAATTAGCCCATCAGTTAGTTTATGACAGATTTGCAATAAACTTTGTTGACTTAGTTGACTTCATCTTTTTTGGGATTTTGATGTTTTAGGCTTTTTCTTGGCTTCAATACGGCCTTGAAAAATGAGGGAAATTTGTTCATTTAAGCTCTTATTCAATAATTCTTCATTACCTATAACTTAAGATAAAAATTTTTATTAGCAGATATATTTATTCAAATAAAATGGATAATGATGGTATAAAAGTGTAATAAAATGTGATGATCATCAAACTTAAAACCTCTGCCTTGAAATATAAGCTCTAACCAAGTAAGCAAACCCAACTACTAGGGAAAAGTTGCAAAGACATACCACTAAAGTTATCGTGGCTACGCATTGATCATTTCCCTTTAACTTAGTATATAGTATAACTAGTCTAGTGCCCACGCAATGTTGTAGGATTTATTTTAAGATACATATTTTTTATCAAAAAGAATTTAGATTCCAAATATAATTATTCATTAAAAAGATAAAATAACATTTATTGTTGAGATAATCCTCTTACTATAAGTGTCTTGAATTATGATTTAAATTGATTAAACAAATTGTACAAATAACGAGGACAAAGTAGAATGAACAAAGAAGAAAAAGTGAAATGAACTCTCCAAGTAAGAAAGTGTATGATAGTTTGAAATAAATTTACTTTCAACTCACTCATTGCAAAGAGTAGGGCGCTTCTAGCTACTGTAGATTTTAAAAAGAAAACCAAACCAAATATACTAGTAAGGGCCTCTGGATGAAAAGGAGATTATGTATATATATAATAGAAGGAGGGGTTATGGAATGAGATATTACTGGGCTTATGATCCATGAAATTGATAGAATTAATAGGTGTTAAATGAGAGCTATTAAATTAAGAGGTATTTAAATGGTTGAGGTTAAAGAATTTGAAGGGGTTTCAATTAAGGTGGTAAAATTAAAATTTCAGTTGTAATTCCTTATTATTGACATTTTATGAGTAAGTAGGTTGAAGAAAGAAAAAGAAAGAAAAATTAAAAATCTAAAATAAAGCCAAAATGACCACAAGTGGCGAAGTGGCAATTTAGGGTCTTTTTTTAGTATATAGATTGATTGATAGATAGGTTAGGATTAAGGCAATGACCTATTTGAGATGCCATAGCACATGTTTTACCCATAATGTTTGTAAGGTAGAACAAGAAACTCAAGAAGAAATTTTTTACATCATTTATTGTAGAGAATTTTTATAGTTACTTATGTGAATTAATAACATTGTTTCATCCAAAGCGCCCTACAATTAAGAGAGTTTGTATATAATTTATTTTAATTAATATCATTCAAGGGGTTCATATGATCAAGAGAGGTTATTGATAGGTTCTAGAGTTTCTCTACAATCAAGGAGGTAGAGGATTCCATGACAATAAACCCCATGTATCTTTCGGCTAATCCCCTCAAACATTCTCAATTCTATAACATTATTTGTATCACATGCACATATATGCAGGTGTAAACGCTAGTACTAATTTAAAAAAACCCTTGTTTCAATAGAATTCCATCGTCCTCCAACATTTGGAAGGAATCTTGAAAAGGGGGACATCAATGTCATTCTGTTGAAACAAGAATGAAACGGGAAATTTCAAAATAGTCAACGATATTTGTGCTGAATGAAACATCGGTCGAAGACGGTTGGACACTCATCAGGGTAGTATAAAATTGAGAGGTGGGCGATTTACTTCTTTAAGATATCTCTCTCTCTCTCTCACCCACAAAGAGTAGCGAATGGAGTGTATAAACCCTTCTCCTCCCTCGTCGTTGCCGCCGGCTTTTTCTCCGACAACGGCCTCCACTGCTTCAGGTACCCTTCCCTCTCTCTCTGAGACCTCATATTTGAAAAATTCAAAGATTCAACTCTACTCTAACAAATTTTGCTTCAATTCAATTTAATTCGATCAAACCCTTGAAAACCCATATAGATTAGGTATCAAAATGCTAAGATACTTGTCGGAATCCCTCCTTTCTGCATGAAACTTCATTCCTTTGTACTTGTGGTCATTGTAGAATGCGTTTGTTGGATTTGGATTATGCCTTGTGAATCCAAAAGAAGTCGGCTTTTCTCGTCGAGGATAAGGAAAAATCTAGCAATTTGTGCCCATTCTTCATCTAGCTTGATATATGAAGGGGAACCCGGTAATTTGGAGGAGAAGGAGAGTCTTTTCGGAACAAAGTTGCTCTTTTTGGAGGAAAGGGATGTGGAAATACTATCAGAGAGGATAATAGACCTTAGCCGATCCAACAAAGTGAGGAGCGCACTGCAACTATTTGTTTCAGTCGATGCCTCGGGCCTTCGGCCCAATTCACATGCTTGTAACTCTCTTATTGCTTGTCTTATCCGCAGTGGGTCGGTTAATGACGCCTTGAGAGTTTTTGAGACGGCGAGAAGGAAGGGAGTGGCGACTTGTCATACATATAGCTTGGTACTTAAGGCCGTTGCTAGTGTGCAAGGTTGTGACTCTGCATTGAAACTATTCAGTGTATTGGAAGGTGAAGCCATATCGAAGAAGAATTTCGATATCATTGTCTACAATACAATGATAGCAATATGTGGGAAAGCGAAAAATTGGGTTGAGGTTGAGAGATTGTGGAGGGTGTACAAGGAGAATGAACTAAGTGGAACTATGATTACATATAGCTTGTTGGTCAGCACGTTTGTGCAATGTGGTCAGATGGAGCTAGCCCTTGATGCTTACCATGAAATGATTGATAAAGGGCTAGACCCGATTGAGGATATTATGAAAGCAGTTGTTTCTTGTTCCACAAAGGAGGGAAATTGGCCTGTGGCTCTCAAGGTTTTTGAAGAAATGCTCAAGAAGGGTATGAAACCAAATGTGATTACATACAATGCAGTTATAAATTGTCTTGGGAAGGCAGGTGAAGTTGACGTAGCATTTAGGATTTGTGATGTGATGAAATCTTCGGGACTTAAACCTGATGTATATACATGGAACGCATTGCTTACCGCGCTCTATAGAAGTAAACAATTTTCAGATGTCCTACAATTTTTTAAGGGCATTAAGACGAAGGACCCTTCTCAGTTGAATTCCCACCTATATAACACAGCTCTGATGGCTTGTCAGAGGCTTGGTTTATGGGAGCGCTCGCTGCAGCTATTGTGGGAGATGGAAACAAGTGGAATCCAAATATCTACTCTCTCTTATAATCATGTGATCAGTACCTGTGAGGCTGCAAGAAAGCCAAGAGTCGCATTGCAAGTTTATCAACATATGGTTCACCAGAAATGTGCACCGGATACATTTACACACCTGTCTTTGATTAGGGCTTGTGTATGGGGATCTCTTTGGATGGAAGCTGAGAAAATCTTGGAGGTATCTTGTCTTTGCACCACTCTCTGTGCTTTGTTTGCTTTTACTACCCTGATATATGAAATCAATATAAATATTATTCACCTTATTTCCATTTGCATAAAGTGATTTACAATTCCAATTTGTTATTGAATTAAAGTGATTTGTGTGATTATCACATTGGAAGAACTCTCTTGGCTGGTGTTTTCACAACCACCAGTTGTTTGCCATCAACGCAGGTTCATGCATGTTTGGACTTGATTCATGGACTGAACAGTTTGACCTATTGTTCACCCTTTCTCTTCGTCCATTATGCCAGTCTATATCATTCTCTCTTCTCAGTTTAGCCAACGTAAAGACATGCATAGCCGCCCGAGAAATTATGGAATAGGGCCACTAGGCCTTTGTTTTTTTGTTGGAACCTTAAGTTTTAATCATATATTTCATATTCTTTTTCGTCGATGCATATGGACATTAATTTTTTTTCTCCTTGAACTGTAACAGAGTGTTGCACCAGATGCTTCCCTATACAATGCCCTCATTCATGGGTTTTGCTTACAAGGAAAAATCACATTGGCGAAGAAGATTTATGCAAAAATGACTAGCATCGGGCTTAATCCAGATGGCAAAACAAGGGCTTTGATGCTTCAGCACTTGCCAGAAAAAGGACCAAAGAATCCAAGGTACACTGTAACTCACTTTAAAAAACTCAGCATCGATTCAGTGTAATATCATGCATAAATCCTGTTTGTAGAACTAATTTTCGATTGTTAAAGAAACCTAACATTACCTCAGCACACGTTTATTGAGCTTTCTCAAGTATACTCTGAACTGATATCTAGACTTTAATAGGATAAAAAAGCATATGGACAATATATTTTGGCAGGACTTTCCTCTTTTTTTATTTCCCATTTTTCTTTAAAAAAATAATTAATGGTGCATTTGTTTCCTATCCGCTGGCACAGGATATTTGAAAAGGTAAAAGGGAACCTCACATGTTAAGTTGAAATGTCTCCTAACAAACTATCAGCCTTAGCCACTTTCTTAAGCATAGATGCAAATATAGTAATTGATTACCATTTATTTATCCCTAGAAGTTCGCACTAAGCATTCAAGGTTTTCAGTATGAGATTACCTATGGTATCACCCTGTCATAGTCATAGATTGAGGTTTTTAAGGGTCATATGATCTTCAAACAATAAAAATTTGCATTCAACTCGTCATGGTACATATTTTAGACTGAGATAGCCAATCCAACGATGTGGGTCAAAGGGTCTATTGCTGACATGTTGCTTACATAAAGTCTTACGCTGTTACGAAGGAATATATGAAGCTTCAACGAAGCTTGAATCAGCAAGCATAGAAGCCACATCTGACAGAAATCATAACTACACCAAAGAAAATTGAAAAGCAATGTACTCAGTAAAGGCGAATGCCAAATATATTTATCAAACATGCAAGTATCCAAATGACCAGTTGTATGCTCCCTCTGATTTTGATATATCATGTCGATTATGGTCACTCTTTTCAATTATTTTTCTTTTTGATTTTTATACTCCTTTACATATTTCTGTTCAAGTTAGCTCTCTCTTTAAGGTGAAAAACCTAGAAGCACCACTAAAAGGCCCTTTGTTCATCTTCCTGTAAGCATTCCATTTGGTTTTCATAGTGTATGGTCAGACAACTCAATCTACATTCAAGTAGTTCATATCATCTTTAAAATGTGTCCAGTTACATGAACCACAAATTTGTATTGTGCAGGACAAATTGCGTCCAGAGAGGATGATTAAGAAAATAGTCTGGAGGCATCAACCTATTCGTTGAATTCAATATACACTTATTTATCTTATATCGGATGGATCTAGCCAACTGGATTACCGAAATTAAACTTGTACGAGCTACAAAATGGTTTCCTATTTGGTTGTGTCCTGTGGATGGAAATGAAAATGTATTGAGGAAGTTCTACAGCTGTTCTTGCAGCTCGCAACCATTTGGCATCTGGAGGGAGCTCTCTGGTTCAATAGGTTTGCTTTTTGCTGCCATGGTTGGGTTGCACTTGGCTCAGCATCGGTGTGTAATAGCAAGCTGGCTCGAAATTTATTTATGGAGTAATGTTTAAACATGAAGATAAGTATTCAGCAACTTGCCTCGAGCTCTTATAACCAAGGCCCAGCTTGCCTCGAGCTCTCAGATTTGTCAATGTCATGGTGGCACTACAGATATTATGCGTGGTGACATTTCACAGAGCACACACCTTCATCAGTTTCCGGGCCAGTTCGAACATGTCAAATTGGCAGGTTATAGTTATGTGAATATGATTACTGTCAACATAATCCAATACAAGTTCCGTGGATATGTTCTCAGACTGTTCGATTCTCATCTATTTTTTATGAAGTTATGCTATACGAGTGGCATGGAGTTAACGTGATTCCCATGGAATACTGAAACTTTTACGAGACTACTAATTCTTTGTACAGCTTTATGTCGTATGCTAAAAAATGTTATACTATTGTTTCTTGTCAGTTCAAACGCACACTTGTATAGGCAATAATAATTTTTTGTATGGTAGCTTGATTATGTAGCTACTGTATAAGTTCCTGTAAAGCACTTTCCTTCTTAAATCTTAGTGTAAAAAAGGACCATGACATATTGTCACTCCGTTCCTATGTAAATGATAAGAATTAAGTTCCTAACTTATTTCAAGAATCATGTCTTCGTAATTAAGTATGGTATATCAATAAATCCTAATCCACAGCATACGTGATGTGATATTGGGGTGACAATAAGTTGTTTCTTATATCATACTAGCATTAAGCCCGCGTCGTTGTTGCGGGTATTATTTATCGAGTTATATTCGTCACAAAATTTATAATATAGTTTTTATATATAACTATTTAAAACTTCAGCAATAATTTTTTACTATTATTTATAGAGTGAATTTTCAAATCGGTTATCAAAATAATACACAAATTAAAAATTTTATCAATTTTTATAAGAGTCAAAAAGATTTATATTTATGATATATCGATAAAGGTTAAATTCTTCATTTGCAAGAACAAAAAGAAAAAAGAAAAAAGAAAGATATGAACAATATTTTTAAAGTTAAAAATATCACTTCAGCATAAATAGTGGATAAAGAGCCAAAAATTCACTGTAGCATTTTAAGTTTTAAAATTATATTTTATTGTGCATAAACAGTAATTTAAATATTCTAAATTATACTATAGCAAGAATAGTGTTTACTATAGCATGAATAACAAATTTGAGGTTTTCTTTTAAGTTAGAAGTAGTGGATGTGCAATCACACATTTTAACTAGAATATGAATGTCTCACTCATACATTGCACAGAGATAATTATGTGTAAGACATGCAATGACTTAGTTTATGACACATGCACTAATTATGTAAATGGATGCATTGAAACATAGTTCCAGAAATCAAAACATCTAATATTAATTATTCCGAGTATATAATCAGATTGAGAACTATGCAATAGGTGCAATGCTTGCCTACTTAATAGGATATTTTCAATGACCTTCCATGTGAACCTCTTAAAGCCATAACAGCAACGTGCTTACGAATTTGTAATAGCATAATATTACTCGAAAAAGGCGACATTTCAAGAATACATTTGATTATAAGCCCTGATGTGCAACCTTAAGAAAGGATACTTTTCTTCAGGCTTGCAGTATGAAACTTGAGAAGTATAGCCTTTAAAGACAAAAACAAGATCATCTCTTGAAGATTTATTAACTACAAAAGTGTTAATCAAGTATGCACGGTTTTCCGGGCGGTCCAGTAGGTCACATGTCAAAACCGTATCGCTCCTTCGTGGGGGGCCTAGGTTTGATTCCCGTGTGTGCCAAAGGTGCGATAAACAAAAGTACACACGGTTTTCCTTTGACCAATGGAAACCCTGAGTAAAGGTTCCTCCAAACAACTGCTGTCGGCATTTATAGAAACAATATATGAATAGGAAATACAAACCACTAAGATAAGTAGAACTATTTCCGTGATTCTTCTATCTTGTCTTGCAATGAAAAGAGGAAAAAAGCACTTACTCATTGCTTCACTCTCTTTTACTCCATTGTTTCGCTCTCTTTCTTTTTGAGTATACCCTTGTACCAATCAAAGTACCATTAAAGGTAAATGAGAACCATCATCTCTATTTTATTGTCGGATTTCCTATAGTGTTACAGTAAAGATGACATATTATACTACTTTTAGCACTAGTAAAGTTCATATTATACTACTTTTAGCATTAGTAAAGTTCTACAATTAGAACAAAAAACTCAATCATGTGCTTGGCGATAAAGCCTTCTGGTCTTCAGCAGGTGTATCTGAGGCATCGGAATTGCCTTTCTTAAAGACCAGCTTATGTTGAGGCAGCTGACCATTTGAGAAAGCAGTGAGCTCAGTATCTACTAGTATAGTGTCCTCATCTTTGAAGTCTCCCCTTAGAATACCCTTTGCAATCTCATTCTCAATGTTTTGTTGGATGACTCGCTTCACGGGTCTAGCACCGTAATTGGGATCATAACCTAGACTTCCGAGGAGCCGAACTGCTGCATCTGAAACTTCGATCTTGATCTTCCGATCTGCAACGCGTCGCTGAACACGCTCCAACTGTCACACAAGATACGAGCATGCGTCAATGACAAAGACACACACACACACACTGAAAAAAAAAACCCACAAATACACATAAAAAGGTACATGCACACAAGTTTTGGAGACATTAGTTCAAATGTTATATTTTTGTGTAAGATATTTTTCAGATAATAATGTTGAGTTAGGTCTTCAGCTAGGGTTTACAGCACAGGAACTATTCAGTTAGTTCTAGGCAGTATGTTGAACATGATTATCCCAATTTACAGAAAAATAGACAAACTCTATGAGAGATACTGGTTCAAAAAAGAAACAAAGTATTTTCTCACCATATTGGTGATTATAACCAGTGAGATCAACTAGAAAGAGTATAAAGCCTTTGGTGAATATTTTTCTCCTATAGTGTTCTCTTAATTGACAACACTAGATAATGGAAAGACAAAACAGAGGAAACACCAGTCGAAGAGTAATTAAAATTAGGAGCTAGTAAGATGGATAAAGATGTTCTAATGCAACTTCAATAAGACGACTGATAAGTGTGCTAAGATGACTGATGTCAGGAGACAACGGTGATCAGTTTCTTTGTTTAGTAGCAACTTCCGCTCTTAGTGGGAGGATTTGATGTTGTACCTTAAATTTGAGTTAGATCATGGAAATGTACTTTTCTGATTTTACGAGATGACAAATTACCTAAAAACATGAAGGGAAACTTCAAGAAGACTGTGACAAGACTCATGCTTTAGATTACATCCTTTAAATATTGAAAAAACAAGGAATATATTCAAAAGTTAGCATAGTTGAAATAAGAATGCTTGGCATAGACAAACATAACTTAAGAAAAGAAAGAACAAGTGCACACAATCAAGACAAGCAGTAGAATCAACTGAGGGAAATCGGTTAGAGATGATTTAAAGAAGTACAAGAGAACACTTCTAGTGTGCCAGTTAGGAAAATAGGATGTTATCTGATGCAGCACCATGAGGCATACCACGATAAGAGGGAAAACCAAAATGGCACGATGGCAAAGAAGAAGTGAAGGCTGTTAACTTAAAAGATTAAACTTAAACTTGGTTTGATGCTGTATGGAATGTGGGAAAGCTGCTGAATAAAAGGGGATCTATAGAAAGAGCCAAAAATTTGGATGCAAGTGTTGATTGTGTATCTTTGCTGCCTCCAACATTTTAGGAACACATATCTTAATTGCAATTAACCAGTTATTGGCAAGCAAAGTATAATAGATTTATTGGATATCTAAAAGCATAATTATGATAAGTAACTATGTAATTTCTTTCCTAAGGACCAAAAGGATGAAAGCACAACTGAATGGTAGACAAGCCAGGTTGTCCCTACAGTTCAACAAACAAGAATAATAAGAGGCTTAAACCCACCTACCCTGATACGTCCAGTATTTGTTGAGTGAGTTCAAATTATCTAAAGGGTAACCTCTTTGGTGTTTGCAGTAGAGGGTGGTGTTATGTTTATCTCAGATTTACAGTGAATATTTAGTGGTTCTTCCTTCATAAGACATCTTATCCGAATGAAATCACCTATGGTAAAAAATGGATTCAGCATTAGGAACTTCAATAATCCATACCTGTAGTCTGACAATACTGTTTATTTGCTCACGATCAAGAGGCTGGAAAACAATATATTCATCAACCCGATTCATAAACTCTGGGCGGAAAATGGCTCTTGCAGCTTCCATCACCCTGTCCCTAATAGCGTCATAAGCAGAATCCTTTGAGACAGATTCATCATTCATATTTAATATATACTGAGATCCCACATTAGAAGTCATGATGATGACTGTATTTGTAAAGCTCACAGTGCGGCCTTGTGAATCTGTCACTCTCCCATCATCAAGTATCTGGAGGAAAACATTGAACACGTCGGAATGAGCTTTCTCAATCTCATCGAACAATATGACAGCATAAGGTCTCCTGCGGACTATCTCAGTCAATTGTCCACCTTCTTCATATCCAACATAACCTGGTGGGGCCCCTATCAATCTTGAGACAGCATGCTTTTCCATGTACTCACTCATGTCAATCCTCACAAGAGCCTCTTCCGTGTTGAACATATAAGAAGCAAGTGCTTTGGCCAGTTCAGTCTTACCAACACCAGTGGGACCCATGAACATGAAACTTGCAATCGGACGGTGTGGATCAGAGAGGCCAGCACGTGACCGCTGAATGGCCTCTGCCACTGCTCTCACAGCTGGATCTTGGCCTACAACACGCTTGTGGAGTTCTTCTTCCAAATGTAGTAGCTTCTCTCTTTCTGATTGCTGCAACTTGGAAACTGGAATACCTGTCCATTTGCTGACTATCTCCGCAATGTCACTTCCAGTGACCTCTTCCCTGAGCATAGACTTCCCTGAACTTTGGTACTCTATTAACTCCTTTTCGGCATCTTTCAGTTGACGATGCAATGTATTAAGGGTTCCATATTTCAATTCAGCAGCCCGATTCAGATCATATTCACGCTCAGCTTGCTGAATTTCTAGGTTCACCCTATCAATCTAGAGCAAGATGATAAGCACAGTCAGAAATATATAGGAGTAGTTACGACAACAAAAAATAGAAAAAATATTCAGCACTAGTTGGATTCAACACCAATCACCACTGAGGAGACAATAGAGTTTTGGGAAAGAGGGAGGAAGACTTTTGGTGCGTGTGTGTGGGGGTGTTGGGGAGTGAATTGTTTAAGTTATTGCCTAAGTTGCACGGATACGGGTGCGGGTACAGGTAGGGGACACGGTAAATTTGTAAAAGGTACGGTATGGGGACACGGCTGAAAATCATGCGATATAATCGTAGTTCTAAGCTCTATATGTAAACGAACCTTTTAAACCGTAGCTCTTAAGGCTGAAACGAACCTGACCCTTATCCAACAAGTTACAAAAATGGATGTGAAGTGTAGGATATATATCCAAGAAGTGTATGACGAGTGTTTTAAATTAAGCATGCATTGTATAATTGAGTAAAGATCTGAATAAATATATGCATATATTTAAGGAGTTTTCAAGAAGTGTCGGGTACGGGGAAGACACGCGTCAGGTATGGGTACGGCTCCATATTAGAAGTACCCAAGTAACATAGGTTATTGCCAAGGATGCATTTTTCCCTGACTCAACCTTACTCAATCTAACACCTCAAGCAACTGGTCACTAACTATGCCCTTAGGAAAAGTATTTGGAAAATCCTGTCTATTCTATAATAACCATACAACATTGGATGTGTCAAAGAAGGAGACATACATGTATCGGAAATTTTTCCAATATGTGGAAGATACTCTTTTTGACATATCCCAAAATTTACAATGTATCTTAGACATATGGAGGACATGTCATAGGCATTGCAAGACTAAATCAAAGATATAGATGAGTATATAACTCTATTTGATTTAAAGATGTTTGCATTTAAATCATTTATTCAACTTTAAATTAAATCATTTGCTCAACTTCTCATTATAGAGTATGATTGATCATGTAAATCATAATTTAAAGAACTACAAGATTTTTCATTTATAATTTAAAGAACTTAAAAAATTGTCATACTATCCAAGGCCGACACACACGGATTTGTGCACTGAATACTAGTGCATAATTTAATCAATTTACTAGTGTACTAAATTTTAGGATTTGCCTTATCCATGCAACTGTATTATACCATATATGTATCAATGTAGTGATGTGACTTTTATATTTCTACATACAAATAATGATTTATTCCATGTTCATGCCACGTGTGTGTCTTAGTTTTTAAAAATTTGTCATGTTATCAGTGTGAGTTAAAGATGAGTTCTAGTCAACTGCAACCTAGAAGCCTCCTAATTGTCTAGTGACAGTTTCTCATTTACTACTGAGATCACAGTACCTCTTCTTTGATGGACTGAATACGTGTCATTACTGATTTCTCGTGTTCCCACTGCTCAGTAAGTTCTGCTTGTTTCTCCTTCAAAAGCGACAACTCTGCCTCAAGACGACTCAATCTATCCTTTGAAGCTTTGTCCGTATCATTAGTTAGAGAGAGACGTTCCATCTCTAGCTTCAATACTGAGCGATTAATCTCATCCAAAGCAGTTGGCTTCGATGTGATCTCCATTTTTAATTTGGCAGCTGCTTCATCAACTAAATCAATAGCTGTGTGCAAGGACAAAAGAAAAGGCAGTCAGCAACTTATTAGAAAGTACATAGATGTAAGGACATCTTTAAAATTTAATGTCCATGTGCACAAAGAACCTTCGAGATACCTTTATCAGGCAAAAACCGCCCACTGATATAACGATCTGAAAGAATTGCGGCCTCCACAAGTGCACCGTCGGAAATGCGGACCCCATGATGGAGCTCATATCTCTCACGCAACCCACGAAGTATAGAGATTGTGTCTTCAACTGTAGGTTGGTCAACATAAACTTGTTGGAAACGGCGTTCCAGGGCAGGGTCTTTCTCGATATATTTGCGATACTCATCCAGAGTTGTTGCTCCAATACAGCGCAACTCTCCCCGACCGAGCATTGGTTTGAGTAAATTGCCTGCATCCATAGCACCATTTGTGGCACCTGACATTGGAATGTAAAGACACAGATCAGCAAGGACAGATCCAAAAATTTTTTCCAATGAGGGCACACATTCAGTTATGCATAGAAACTGAAACTTATGTGTTAAATTATTTGGTTCAGTTCAACAAATCACTGGTTTTGCTGAATTATAA
The DNA here is from genome assembly GCA_012295165.1 of Asparagus setaceus. Lineage (NCBI taxonomy): Eukaryota > Viridiplantae > Streptophyta > Magnoliopsida > Asparagales > Asparagaceae > Asparagus > Asparagus setaceus. Next base: position 48,419,568 of record CM022704.1, on the reverse strand, counting down.
TTAACCATGAAAAATTCTATTTTCTGTAAATTTGACTTATAAACAACAACAAAAGTTAATATAGTATTTTTAACTAATCAATTTCTTAAGATTTTCTTTAAATTGATAGTATTTTATAGATAAAATCATAAAATTGAGAAAATATCCACGGTGTCACCTTCAACAACGGTGGATGTAAGAGAAGAGCCAATGAAGGCTGGGAAATTGGGAGAAGTCCTCAATGGCGACACAAGGCAAGGAAAGTTGAAAACGCTCAATTGAACAGAAAATTGATGGCGCAAGGCGCGATGTTTCGAGATTCTATGAAAAATTGAAGACTTGAATTGAAGGTGGGGAGGCTTAATGTTAGAGAATAGCTGTGGAAGAGGTTGAGGGAGGCAAAGGAGGCAGGCAGCGGAAGAGAAGAGGTGAGACTGTGAATGGTGAAGAGGGGGAGTACTAGCGTTTTTATTTTTTCGACTAACTTGTTCGCTCGTAATCTCAGAGACATACGAAAAGACTCCGATGAACTAAGAATGGAGAAAGATGGGATTTAGTTGGAACAAGTTTGGGCTTGGGCCGATTTAATAAACACTTAGATTCACTTCACTGGATTGGACCTTGCGCCTTGCGGGCACCAGTTAATTTTCTATGGGGTCACCTCATAGGGTTGTAAAAAATTCCTCAAAGATTTTACATGTGTGGGGGCACGGGCCCCCAATGCCCACAACATGGACCCGTCACTACAGATCAGGCACAGACCCTAGAATTTTGCATATACTTTTAGGGTGTATTAGCATCAAATTAAATATATCCTACACTTATTACAGATGGAGAGAAATTTGATGAAATCATACAACAACAACAACAACAACAACAAAGCCTCTATCCCAAGTGTTTGGGGTCAGCTACATGAATTCTATTTTTCCATTCCGTTCTATTATGGGCCATCTCCTCTGTTAAGCTAACCATAATCATATCCTTCTTAATTACTCCCAACCAAGTCCTTCTAGGTCTACCTCTAGATCTCTTTGCTCCATTAACTATAATATTATCACTTCTCCTAACCGGTGCACTAAGAGGTCTACGTTGTATATGGTCATACCACCTTAATCGATTCTCTTTCATTTTATCCTCTATAGGAGCAACCTCTAATTTACTACGGATGCACTCATTTCTTATCCTGTCTTTTAGTGTATACCCACAAGACCATCTCAACATTCTCGTTTCTGCTACACTCATTTTTTGCACATGTTATTTTTTAATTGCCCAACATTCTGATTCATAAAACATTGTTTGTCTTATAACTATCCTATAGAATTTTCCCTTAAGTCTAATAGGTAACGTATAGAATTTGATGAAATCATGCAACACTATAAAAGAATCAAATCATGTAACTTAGAGACTCTAAGAATTCAAATCTCTTTAGTCGTAACAAAATGAACCATGTTTTCTTATCATTCTGCAACATGGGCAAGAGAAGAACCAGTTGGGAGGGTGAACCAGATACAAATCAAGAACTTTTAAGAAAAGAAGATGGACCAATCAACAGTGGAATGAATGTCTCCTCAGGAGGCAACAAGAAACAATACAAGTGCATCACTTATTGTCCGTTGACAGCTAGAGTTTATGGTGAAGTAGGAACAACTGCCTCAACCACAGATGTATAAGCAAGATCCATGAGCAGCCTATGAGTAGGGGTGAAGATGATAGCCAGGTAAGTCTACATTTATAATCATTTGACTGAAAAATCTGCATTCTGTGTGTGTGAGAGAGAAAGTGTTTATTACTGTGTTGATAATAATTTACAATGCATATATTCTCAACCAAGTCTTTATTGTCAGTAACTGTACTGACTAGATTAAATCCAACGACATACTGAATTCTATGTCCATTTTTACAAACATTATAATAAGAGCAATTCAATTATGACTTAACCTATTGACATTTGAGAATTAACCAAGAATCAGTTTTATTCATTATCATTTTTGCCTTTTAATGTATAATCAGTTTGCCACTAGATTATCTTTCCGCTAATGATTATTTACATATATAAGTTGATTTAATAAATATGACAACGAAACACTAAAATATGTTGAGAAATAATGAAGTGTTCTCTTCCCCAAAGAACACCTGCATATGATGGTCGCCTTCAAGGTAGAAGAATATACCTGCCCCAACGACAGTATGGATCTCATCAATGAAAAGGATTATTTGCCCATCTGAGTCGGTCACTTCCTTTAAAACAGCTTTCAGCCTGTCTTCAAATTCACCACGAAATTTAGCCCCAGCAATTAGGGCACCCATGTCAAGTGAAATCAACTGTATACAGATAAGCTGAGACATTAGAATGGTTCTAGAAAACAAAAACAAATGAAATGAAGGTTGAGAAATAAAGCTTCCAAGACTAAAACTACTTTTTGCTTTCAACCAAATCTTCCCTCTGTGATATGTGCTGGTATAATAACAGAAACTCTTTTATCCAACAGTCACCCACCCTACCCAAAAAAATAATAATAATAAAACATTGTCGAGCTGTAAATTACTGTAAATAGTTTAGGAAAATAGTTTAGATTCCTAAAATTTAGGGATTCTTTAGTTAATTTCCAGATTTAGGAAATCAGTTAGTTTCCTATTTTTCCTCTTCTATTTCCTATATAATACCATGTACTATTATTCAGAAGGAATAAGAAAATTCAGAAATCCTCTTTTGTTTCTTCTTGTTTTACAACATGGTATCAGAGCCCTAGGGCAAAATTCCTGATTTTTTTCCGCACAGCCGCACAACTTACTTACACAGCCTTCATTGCTAGAAATTCTGGGATTTTCTTCTCCGGGATTCAATCGCCGCCAAGCAGCCTTCATTGCTGCATAATCATCCTGTCTTGATTTCCTGTTTCTCTCTGTTTTCTTTTAGTCACCATGTCGGCATCAGGAATCACCGGTTCGAGCCAAATCAACTCATCCGAAGAGTTCAATGTTCTTGAAGACGGAGATCTGCGAGAATGTTCGAGCAACCTATCGGTTTAACGGAAAAATTATTTAAAGTGGTCTCGGTTAGTGGGACTTATCTCAAGGGCAAAGGGAGGTTGAATCATCTTGTTGGAGCAGGACCGGCAAAGGGCGATCCCATGTTTGATGCCCGGATGAGGAAGATGCTATGATAATGTCCCGGCCGTGGGATTCTATGGACCCTTTGATCGTGATACATGTATGTTTTAGCCACAAAGAAAGGAGATTTGGGATTACATTCGTCGAGCGTATTCAAAGGCGGTGATCTTGCCTGATATTGAAATTAAAATGCAAGCTAGCGCCTCTAAGCAAGGAGATAAGTCGATCCACGAGTATGCTAATTTCTTTGCAAAATTGTGGCAAGAACTCGATCATTATCGAGTCTTTGAGATGAAATGTTCGAGGATCCGCCATCTTAAAAACTTCATTGAAAAGGATCGAGTGTATGATTTTTAGCCGGATTAAGCCCGAATTTGATCAGTCGAATTCAAATTTTGGGTAAGGAGGAAACACCATCTCTAGAAGAAGCAATTTCCTTGATTCGGTGAAAGAAAGCCAAGGAATGTCATGCTTGAGCCACAACCTATGGATGGATCACCCTAGTTGCCAAAATTGATTCACAACAAAAGCAATTAGACACGCCTAAGCAACCGAGTAGAGAAAATCGATGGAACAAGGACAATCTTTGGTGTACCTCTGCAAGAAATCGAGACACACCAAAGAGAGATGTTGGAAACTACACGGCAAACCACCAAGCCGAGAATGGGGAAACCATGGTGGCCAGCAGCGGTCTCAAGCCCACATGATAGAACGGTAGAAGGCGAGGATCATTCACCCAAGGGATTCAATAGTGAAGAAATCGGAAAATTAAGAGATTTGTTGGGGTCTCTTGAGAAGCCTTGGGGACTTGCTCTTTAGCTCTTCGGGTAATTCATCCATTCCTTTTTGTATGAATGTCTCAGAAAAACAGTATCCCAACTCTTGGATCATAGACTCCGGTGCCACTGACCATATGACTCCCATATCCCAACTTTTCCACACCTACACACCATGTCCAAGCACACGAAAAATTATGGTAGCCAATGGATCTTTAGCCACTGTTGCAGGGATTGGAGACACCCATATCACACCAACACTTACCCTCAGAAATGTCCTCCATGTACCTAAATTATCAACTAGCCTTGTGTCCATACAGAAACTTACTCATGATCTCAAATGTTATGCCATTTTTCTTCTTCTTGTTGTGTTTTTCGAGAGCGAGGCTCGAGGAGGAGGATTGGACTTGCTAAGGAAAGGAACGGTCTATATCATCTTGAATCATCTAAAAACTTGAGAATGGTTTACTGTGTCTTTTCTTAGTTCCTCAAATAAAGATCCGCTTTGGTTGTATCATTTACCTCGGTCATCCATCATTTAGGACTTTAAATTTTATGTTTCCTCATTTGTTTCGAGGTTTGCAAGTTTCTGAATTTCATTGTGACATTTGTGAGTTAGCAAAACATACTCGTGTATCTTTTCCTATTAGCAATAAAAGAAGTTCTCATCCATTTCATTTGATCCATAGTGACATATGGGGTCCATCTCCTATACCTAATGTTTCTGGGACACGTTGGTTTGTATCCTTAATCGATGATTGCACTCGTGTTACTTGGCTTTTCCTTCTCAAACAAAAGTCGATGTTAGCTTGTCATACCTAATTTCCACTCAATGATTCAAAACCAATTTGGGGTTAAAATAAAAGCTTTAGAACGAGACAATGCTAAAGACTACTTCAACCAATTTTTGTCTCCCTATTTCCAAACACGGGCATTATTCATGAGTCATCATGTATTAAAACACCACGTGAGAATGGGGTAGGCGAGAGGAAAAATGGACATTTACTTAACACCACCCGGCCTTACTTTTCAAGGGAATGTTCCAAAATTTTTGGAGAAGCGATTCTTAATGCCACCTATATGATCAATAGACTTCCCTCACGTGTACTAGATAACAAAGTCCAATAGAAGCCCTTCAAAAGTTCTACCCCCATGTTCGAACGTCAAATGGCCTCACACCTAGAGTATTTGGATGCACTGTCTTTGTTCATAACCACAGTCAAAATAGAGGTAAACTAGACCCCCGAGCAGTTAAATGTGTTTTCCTTGGCTATTCATCCACTCAGAAGGGATACAAGTGCTACAATCCTTCCTGTCGGAAATTTTACATATTTGCGGATGTCACCTTCACTGAGAATAAACCTTTTTTTACCAAGTCCTATCTTCAGGGGGAGATGCCAGTAATGGAAGACAGCACTTGCGAGTCCTTTGAACCCCTTCTTGATCTCCCTCATGTCCCTACAAACACTGTTGAACCAAAGTCATCCAATTCTGAGGTCCCTGAATCTGCCCCAAATATGTCTCCTGCCACACATGTTTTTCCATCATTTGGTCAGGTATACTCAAGGAGAAAGACCGTTCCAGACCTGCCTCAAGTTCAAGAATCCAACTCAAGATCCGGGAATGAGATCACAAAAACATCCGACCCACCTTTACACATGCAATCTAGTGAAAATACCATTGACCATACAGATGACCTAGATCTTCCCATTGCAGTTAGAAAAGGCACCAGAGAATGCACCAAACAACCACTCTATCCACTATCTCACTATGTCTCCCTTAAGCATCTATCACCAAACCACAAAAGATTCATCATGAGTTTAAACACTATTGTTATTCCTAACACTGTTTCTGAGGCATTGTCCAAAAGGGAATGGAGGGTTGCTATGAGAGAGGAGATGAGTGCATTGGAAAAGAATAAAACATGGGAGATAGTCGATAAACCAAAGGGAAAGAACATTGTTGATTGCAAGTGGATCTTCACTCTGAAATACAAGGCAGATGGGTCTCTAGAAAGATATAAAGCAAGATTGGTGGCTAAAGGGTACACTCAGACGTATGGGGTGGATTACCAAGAAACTTTTGCTCCAGTTGCAAAGATGAATACTGTGAGGATTCTATTATCATTGGCTGCTCACTTTGACTGGCAACTTCTACAATATGATGTTAAGAACGCGTTTCTCCATGGTGACTTGGATGAAGAAATATATATGAATGTCCCACCAGGATTTGAAGGAGATACAGGTAACAAAGTATGCAAACTGAGAAAGGCATTGTATGGGTTGAAACAGTCTCCTAGAGCTTGGTTTGGGAGATTTGCAAAGGTCATGAAGGAATCTGGGTACAAACAAAGCCAAGGAGATCACACCCTCTTCATAAAACATTCGAATTTAGGGGGAGTAACTGCACTCTTGGTATATGTGGATGACATTATAGTAACTGGGAATGATGATAAAGAGAAGCACGAACTGAAGCATAGGTTAGTAAAAGAATTTGAAATTAAGGAACTGGGGAAATTAAAATACTTCCTCGGGATTGAAGTTGCTTATTCCACACAAGGGATCTTCATATCTCAACAAAAATATGTGACTGATCTGCTAGCAGAAACAGGAAAGATTGGATGCAAGCCAGTCTCTACTCCGATGGATCAGAATCAGAAGTTAGGAGAAGCTAAAGAAGAACCAGCAGTAGATAAAAGGATGTACCAGAGACTTGTTGGAAGACTCATATACCTAGCACACACTCGGCCAGACATAGCATACTCCGTGAGCATGATCAGTCAATTCATGCATGATCCAAGAGAATGTCATCTTCAAGCAGCATACAGGGTGCTACACTATTTAAAAGGAAATCCAGGAAAGGGAATTTTGTTCAGGAAGAATGACACTCTCGGACTAGAAGCCTACACTGATGCTGACTATGCAGGTTCACTAGTGGATAGGAGGTCAACTACAGGGTATTGTACCTTTCTTGGAGGAAATCTGATAACGTGGAGGAGCAAGAAGCAGAATGTGGTGGCAAGATCATCCGCAGATCGTAATCGTGGCCATTGCCCAAGGATTGTGTGAATTACTTTGGTTGAAGATTATCCTGGATGACTTGAAGATCAAATGGGAAGGTTCTATAAGACTCTACTGTGACAACAAGTCAGCTATCAATATTGCTCACAATCCTATACAGCATGATAGGACAAAGCATATTGAAATTGATAGACATTTTATCAAGGAAAAATTGGAAGAAGGGTTAGTGTGTATGTCATATGTGCCATCTAACGCCAATTAGGCGATGTCCTAACAAAAGGATTGAATAGTTCTGCATTTCATGATCTTGTATGCAAGCTGGGAATGGAAGACATCTATTCCTCAGCTTGAGGGGGAGTGTCGAGCTGTAAATTACTGTAAATAGTTTAGGAAAATAGTTTAGATTCCTAAAATTTAGGGATTCTTTAGTTAATTTCAGATTTAGGAAATCAGTTAGTTTCCTATTTTTCCTCTTCTATTTCCTATATAATACCATGTACTATTATTCAGAAGGAATAAGAAAATTCAGAAATCCTCTTTTGTTTCTTCTTGTTTTACAACAAACATTTGCCCATCAGGAGAAAACACCTCTTAATATAAGGAAAAAGAGGAGCAAAAACTGTCAAACAGACTGCACAAGTACACATGCATACTTTTTCTCTCCCTCTCTCCAGACAAATGATAGATTTATAACCCCGCAAGCCAAGCATACAACTTTTGAATGCCTAATAGAATTAATACTTAATTGCATTTAAATACCCTATACTTTCACTTTGCACTTATATACCCTAAATTGTTTTCGGCAACACTTATATGCCCTAAAGTTTTTCAAATTTGCATTTTAACACCCTCATTAATGCAAACATAAGAATTTCCTCTCGAAAATTCTCGTACGATACTCACATGCTAAGTTTAGAATATTTTAACTTTTAATATTTGTTAAAATTACTAAAACTATCAAAATTCCACTTTAAAATAGAATTAGGATAGGTTTAAAATAGAATTACGTTAGTCTTAACAGTAAATTTAACAAAAATAACAAGGGTCAAAAGTTCTAAAATTAACATGTGAGTGTTGCACGACGATTTTCGGGGAAAAATTCTCACACTTGCATAAATGAGAGTATTTAATTGCAAAATTTAAAAACTTTAGGGCATACAACTGCTGCCAAAAACAAATGAGGGTATAAAAATGCAAAGTAGAGAAAACTATAGGGTATTTAAGTGCAATTAAGCCTAGCATTAGACAAGCAACCCGAACCCTCATAATTATAAATATGTTGGACATCCATAAAAGGATTAATGTATATGATCCCAAAAATTTGGGCTGAAGCTATGATGTTGTTGTTGATTTCATATAAGAGTTAAGATTATTTATTTTTATTTTTTGATGACATTCTGACATTCCTTGTCAACTTGATAAGGAAGCAAGATCCTGACAAGACTCACTGTAACATCTTTCAAAGCACTGGTTCTGGAAATGGCTCGATGACAAGCAACAGTTAATTATCATCACTAAATCCAGTTTAAAGAAATAAGCCTTCTTGACTAATGCTCCTAGGAAGATAATCCACTCAGATATCAGGGTTATGACTCCAATAACAAGACAAACACATATACAAATCTCAGATGGTTCAGCAAGGAATCGGGAATAGACGAGTCTCGGGTCCTAGGCATTCAATTTAAGATGCCTCAGCCAGCTTATAAGAAGCTTCTGATCCCAAGATAGTTTTCCAAGCCAAAACTACATTTCTACTGACAGTGATAACTACATCTCTACATCATAAGTGTAACCACCAAATCTATGGAAAGTCAGAATACAAAACAAAGCTTCCAAAGGAAAGAAAATAAAGCTGATTTCTGACCATCATCTCTACATCACAAGTGTAACCACCAAATCTATGGACAGTCAGAATACAAAACAAAGCTTACAAAGGAAAGAAAATAAATGCTGATTTCTGACCATAAAAGATTATATGAATGGTTAGGTGTAAAGTCATTTGTAGTAATATACCTATTAAGTGATCACTACCTACACTGTTGGGCAAGTTAGTTAGCACAAAACCTCAAGTGGACATCACAAAAATATTAAGCATAATAATTAACATAGCTTTGACGTTTAAGAAACATAATAAAATTTGTTGAAGTTACTTATCAGTACCCTGCGGTTCATCAAAGCTTGTGGTACATCCCCTTGCACTATTCTTTGGGCAAGCCTGTCAAAAAAAGAAAGATACCAATGATAAGATAAACTATAAAAATACCCATGCAGAAGATATTTTTCTGGATCCGGTATATGAAGAATTAAGAAAGAACGAAAGAAAAAAAAATCTCTCACTTACCCCTCGGATATAGCAGTTTTCCCAACACCAGGCTCACCAATTAAGACAGGATTGTTCTTTGTTCTCCTTGACAAGATTTGTATGCATCTGCGTATTTCATCATCCCTCCCAATAACTGGATCAAGCTTCCCCGCGCGTGCCATAGCTGTCAGATCCTTTCCATATTTCTCTAAGGCTTCATACTTACCCTCAGGATCTGTTGCAGCAAATCAGAGCATAGATCAGCGTCACTTGGTTTAAAATAGCACGAATCTTCTGAACCTTTAAACTGAAATCTAGACTGAAAATAAGATTTTGTCCTATATGAATAATATCATTATATTTCAGATAGAAGTAACACAGGATTTCACTTAGGTATTGCTTACTAAACTTTAAGCAGCTCCAAACCAAGTTGGCATTTATGTATAAATTATCTCATACCCAGAACTGGGTATGCCTCGTACAGTTTCCAACCTTTACTTCTATCTTTAATCTCAATGGTTCTACAAAGATGTTTTCCCTAGGTGAGTTTGTTCTTTCAATTCAGCAAACACAACTGCTCTATTTCATTAAGATAATGAATTGCTGACATGGCTGTATTACTATACAGGCTGATGATTTTATCACGTGGAGGTTCCCATTCATGACGTAAATACCAATGTTCAAAAACACGGTTTTATTATGCGTGCGGTCCAGAAGCGAGTCACGATTAATCGGATTATGCGCCGATTAATCGGATTATGCGGAATTATGCGTTTTTTAATTTTTTTAACATATATTTATTATTTATCATGCATTAAAATAAATAAAATCCATAAAAGATAGAACATATACTAAGAAAAATACCAACAAATATGTTATTGAACAATCCATAACTAGGTGACTACTTAAAACATTCAATCCATACATCATATTCATTCAACTAGCTACTCGAATAAAGTTGTGCATCACTGTTAAAAAACCAACATATAAACCCTAAATACTGAATAATGTATAATTCAATACTTCGCTAACAACAAAGATCAAAGAATCATCCACAATGAATTATTAGTGATTAGTTATCAGTTAAATATCACTTTTAACACAAATAACTACTTATTAAACATAAAGATTGTAGATTTCTAATGTATTTCATCTTTTAAGTTTCTAAAATGTAGATATGTACTAAGAAATCACTAAAGATTTCAGCTTTCTAACCTTCGACAGAGATCAAAGGCGATGGAGCTTCGACAATGATGGAGCTTTGATGGTGATGGGGCTTTGACAGTGGTGGACCTTCAAAGTGGTGAAGAAGAAGAAGAAGAGACGGGAGGCTGGCTTGGAGGGTGGAGACAACGAAGAAGGAGAAGAATCGACGGGGAGAAGACAGCGAAGAAGAGAGATTGCGGTGGCGGAGAAGGCATCATGATTTAGTTTTTTTTAACGCGGAGAAAGAGGGGAAAGGATCGGGAGGAAAAGGAATGTTTTAAGTGATGGAAACGAGTTTGGGTGCAAAGTTTGGGTTCAAAACCCGCTAACCTCAAACAAATAGAGCCCACATATGCGGTTGTCCACATAGTTGAGCGAATCAGCCCATTTCCATGCGGAAATGGGCCGATTCCGCTTAATCGTCCGCATATGCGGACGATTTTTCCGATTTTTTGAACACTGGTAAACACAGTTTATTTCCAAATAGTCTAGCCTATTGGAGGAAGTAAAAGGTATTTACTTTCTTGGGAATATTCAAGCAATCTATGAAGAAAAAGGAGGTTGATCCTATTATTCTTGAAGGTCATGAGTAGAAAATAAACTTCCTCGACTTCTTTACGACTATCACATACTTGTCAAAATCAAGTTACTGGTTACAGATTACCTAGTTATGATTGGTCAGGTTAGGGTTACATCGTTGACCCGATCATTATCAGGTAGCATCAAATGTGTTGTTAGTCAAGATGAAATCAGCGAAAACCAGATACGAGCACCATCCCTTCGAGGGGTAGGAACTTTTTCTCTTCCTTACTTTGGGACAATGGGACAGCTAGACAAAATACATTAAATTAAATCAAGAATAAAATACACAGATGTTGAAGCAACAAGATAACAAAATACCTACACCATGCCAAGTGGAAGACTCGGATACAAATGTCAACAGTCTTCAAATAGCCTCTTTATATATATATATATATATATATATATATATATATATATATATATATATATATATATATATATATATATATATATATATATATATATATATATATATATATATATATATATATACATATGAAAAAATGTATATGAGTGACTTATTTTGCAAAATGTGCTATCCACTAATATCAATAGTGTTTAGGCCCACCTAGTTGTCACATCTGGATGAGTGTGGGGTCTTGTGTTTGTGAGTGGGTAGCTCATTTTACAAAATAATTTGTCATTCCTACCTCTCTCTCTCTCTCTCTCTCTCTATATATATATATATATATATATATATATATATATATATATATATATATATATATATATATATATATATATATATATATATATATATATATATCTTTTGTCCCACATGAATTAATGTGAACTTCCAGGAGTAGTATTCTATGTAATAAATCACCAACTAAATCAATATGAAAGCCTTCAAATTCGACCATTGCAATTTCCATTGTCCCTTAACTCTCAAAACTACATCTTTCCCTCCCTAGCTACCTATGAAAGAAGGGCACTTAAAATTGAGTCTTCCCACACTTGCCTTACACATAATAGACGGTTCAGATTCATTTCAGTTTAAAGAAACCTAAAAATGCCTCTCGTTGTTATGATGGCTTTTAAGATTCTAAAGACTGCATGTTGAAACTATTAAGCCATGTGCCTCTCATACAAACATATAAAAATCCTTCGAACACAAGGACATCATCTAAACAAAATCTAAAAAATTCGCTAACATGTGATGGACTACATAGACTTCTATTAGCATTTAGCCCCTAAGATAAGGCATTGAATAAGACTTTTCAACCGTTTCTGGTTTGCTTGGTCAGAAACCTGCATTTAATCTCCGGGCATTATTTTGTTTTCTTTCTACTTCTAAATGTTCTATTCACTATGGATTTTGATGTATAGGATACATACAGACATGCATACGCATGCAAAATAGTCATCCATCCATGTCCTCCCATCCCTGATTCAAGGATATGTACGGGTACGGGTATGGATGCTGTCACGCCCCGGGCCCGTTGGCGCGTGCAAGCCGTGGGACCCACCGAGTGTAACGCGTTATTTGACTCAATCCACTGCCAAAATCGATTAGCCGAGGCTACACTTGAGTCTTAGGCTTTCACTATATAAACACCTTAATTGTTCACTCTCCCACCGATGTGGGACTAAACTAGGGGCGTCACAATCACCCCACATTACATATGCGACGTTCTTGTCCCGACGTGACAATTGGCATATCCCAATATCGTCAGGCGATGTGGACTCTAGAGGTGGCTCCTACGGGCTCTAGAGGTGGCTCCTACGGGCTCTAGAGGTGGCTCCTACGGGCTCTAGAGGTGGCTCCTACGGGCTCTAGAGGTGGCTCCTACGGGCTCTAGAGGTGGCTCCTACGGGCTCTAGAGGTGGCTCCTACGGGCTCTAGAGGTGGCTCCTACGGGCTCTAGAGGTGGCTCCTACGGGCTCTAGAGGTGGCTCCTACGGGCTCTAGAGGTGGCTCCTACGGGCTCTAGAGGTGGCTCCTACGGGCTCTAGAGGTGGCTCCTACGGGCTCTAGAGGTGGCTCCTACGGGCTCTAGAGGTGGCTCCTACGGGCTCTAGAGGTGGCTCCTACGGGCTCTAGAGGTGGCTCCTACGGGCTCTAGAGGTGGCTCCTACGGGCTCTAGAGGTGGCTCCTACGGGCTCTAGAGGTGGCTCCTACGGGCTCTAGAGGTGGCTCCTACGGGCTCTAGAGGTGGCTCCTACGGGCTCTAGAGGTGGCTCCTACGGGCTCTAGAGGTGGCTCCTACGGGCTCTAGAGGTGGCTCCTACGGGCTCTAGAGGTGGCTCCTACGGGCTCTAGAGGTGGCTCCTACGGGCTCTAGAGGTGGCTCCTACGGGCTCTAGAGGTGGCTCCTACGGGCTCTAGAGGTGGCTCCTACGGGCTCTAGAGGTGGCTCCTACGGGCTCTAGAGGTGGCTCCTACGGGCTCTAGAGGTGGCTCCTACGGGCTCTAGAGGTGGCTCCTACGGGCTCTAGAGGTGGCTCCTACGGGCTCTAGAGGTGGCTCCTACGGGCTCTAGAGGTGGCTCCTACGGGCTCTAGAGGTGGCTCCTACGGGCTCTAGAGGTGGCTCCTACGGGCTCTAGAGGTGGCTCCTACGGGCTCTAGAGGTGGCTCCTACGGGCTCTAGAGGTGGCTCCTACGGGCTCTAGAGGTGGCTCCTACGGGCTCTAGAGGTGGCTCCTACGGGCTCTAGAGGTGGCTCCTACGGGCTCTAGAGGTGGCTCCTACGGGCTCTAGAGGTGGCTCCTACGGGCTCTAGAGGTGGCTCCTACGGGCTCTAGAGGTGGCTCCTACGGGCTCTAGAGGTGGCTCCTACGGGCTCTAGAGGTGGCTCCTACGGGCTCTAGAGGTGGCTCCTACGGGCTCTAGAGGTGGCTCCTACGGGCTCTAGAGGTGGCTCCTACGGGCTCTAGAGGTGGCTCCTACGGGCTCTAGAGGTGGCTCCTACGGGCTCTAGAGGTGGCTCCTACGGGCTCTAGAGGTGGCTCCTACGGGCTCTAGAGGTGGCTCCTACGGGCTCTAGAGGTGGCTCCTACGGGCTCTAGAGGTGGCTCCTACGGGCTCTAGAGGTGGCTCCTACGGGCTCTAGAGGTGGCTCCTACGGGCTCTAGAGGTGGCTCCTACGGGCTCTAGAGGTGGCTCCTACGGGCTCTAGAGGTGGCTCCTACGGGCTCTAGAGGTGGCTCCTACGGGCTCTAGAGGTGGCTCCTACGGGCTCTAGAGGTGGCTCCTACGGGCTCTAGAGGTGGCTCCTACGGGCTCTAGAGGTGGCTCCTACGGGCTCTAGAGGTGGCTCCTACGGGCTCTAGAGGTGGCTCCTACGGGCTCTAGAGGTGGCTCCTACGGGCTCTAGAGGTGGCTCCTACGGGCTCTAGAGGTGGCTCCCACCGCGCTCACGCGGTGTAGCACTTAGCCCCGTATAGCACTTAGCTCCACATTTCTGACTGGCAACTGTTCGGATACCATTTGTCACGCCCCAGGCCCACGAGCCCGTTGGCGCGATATAAGCCGTGGGACCCACCGAGTGTATTGTTTGGCTCAATCCACTGTCAAATCGACTAGCCAATGTTGCACTAGAGTATTAGGCTTTCACTATATAAACACCTTAATTTTTCACTCTCCTACCGATGTGGGACTAAACTAGGGGTGTCACAGATGCGGGTATAGGTACGGGTTCGGGACACAGTAAATTTGTAAAATGTAGGGTACGGGAACACGGCTTGAAACTCATGGGATATAATCATAGCTCTGAGCTATATATGTAAACGACCCTTTTAAATGTAGTTCTTAAGGCTAAAACAAACTCGACCCTTATCCAACGAGCTGCAAAAATGAATGTGAAATGGCAGATAATATATCCAAGAAGTGTATGACAAGTGTTTTAAATTAAACATGCATTGTATAATTGAGTACTGGTCTGAATAAATATATGCATATATTTAAGGAGTGTCGGATATGGGTACAACACGTGTCGAGTACAGGTACAGCTCCATATTAGTACCCAGGTAACATAGGAAGTCATGCAAGACCATATCATGTCGTATCCATGCCTCTTGTTTCTGCCCAAGCTTTTTATTCACCTACGAATACTATATACATATGTATGTAATATGAGTCTATGACAAATTAATGGCAATCAAGATATGCACTTCAAAATCCATAGCCTACCACAAATTAATGGCAATCAAGATACATGTCCAAAAAATGTATGACAAGTGTTTTAATTAGAATATGTATTGTATAATTGAGTACATGCCGAAATAAATGTATGCATATATGCAAGGAGTGTCCAAGGAGTTTGGGTACAGGTACGGTACGTGTCGGGTATGGGTGCGACTCCAGCGAACCATCCCATGCTACCTACGACGGGTGATCATTAACGCTTGGCACACTTCACCCAAAGCTCACAAAGTTCGATGAGGCTTCCGGAGATTCTTCTTCATCGTCGACCAGGTGCTATTAGCCATCAAGTTTGTCATTGTCCCTTGTCTTCTCTCAATTCTACCTTGTCTTCTCTCAATTCTGCCGTCGATTGGCATTATTCATCAGAGGAAGCTTGATCTTGAACTCGGTGTGTTAGGAAGATTGTAACTTGAAGTTCTTTGCAAAGTTCAAACTCAAAGGATCTGATTTTGATTGTTCTCTATTCTTTACGCTTTGTGAAACTGTACATGATTTCTCACGTGTCGAAAGTGATCACGAGCTTGACCATCATTACTATAATTCTTGTTGAAGTTTATTTTATAATTATACTTTACAATTTTATAATTTGCAGTTAAATTTCACAGATCTTATTTGTGTTATTTGCATTGCATTGCATGTTAGGTTGTAAACTTTTTATAAAAATCTTAAAATCTATAGAAACTTAATTGTGTTTGTTTGCTTGTTTATAACTGCGTCATATCCTTTTAGAATGCTCATAGATTCATATTGCCTCACAACATCTTGTTTTTGAGAACCAAGTAACTAAAGATTTCCCTAGTCTTCTCCAACTCTATGCGCTTAAGCCAATATTTATCACCTATTCCTTTTCACATTCAAATGGGATCAAAAGGCACAACAGGAAGATAAAACTTAAGGATGAAGAAAAGGTGAAGTAAAGCTCCAAAAACTAAGGATGAAGAAGCTTTACCAAAAAAAAATGTAGAAGTATGTAGCATGATGAATAGGAGAACACTAGAAGAGCTACAATAATCAAATTTGAAATTCATATATCATTGTTACTATAATAAGACACATAGAAATGAAATCTGTAATACCTTGGTCAACAACGGTCTGGTTCCCTCTTATCGCTTGTATAGCAGATTTCAGAGCATCAAGAGAAATTTGGAAGTCCTTAAATAATTGTTTCCCAAATCGGCTATCTTCAGCATAACCAAGCACCAGGTGCTCCACAGACACAAAGGAGTCACCATACTCTTTCTTGTATTTCCTAGCTCTCTGAAACAATGCTTCCAAGCCTCGTCCTAATATGGAACCAGCTGACTCACCAAGGACCTGCATTAGTTATAGATATAAAGGAGCAATGAGCACAAAGAATGTGATAACAATACTGAGAAAATGAAGCCCAACAAACAGCAAGTTTGCATGGTAAGGCTATGGAGTGAGTCTTGATTAAAAGTTACTTAGTACTGATGCGAATTTTTGTAAGTCAGAGAATAAACAAGTTATAACTTCAAACATGAGTGTGAGAAAATCAACAATGGCATTGCAAAGTAGCATGATAGACCTTACTGTAAAGACTAAAACCAAAACATGAATCAGGAACTCAAACAATATGTAAGAATACAGTCTCTTAATTCATAACAAGTAAAAGATACTTGACTAGTGTAAACATTCAAGACAGCAGACACAATTAAGCTGTTTGTACAAGGTACTATTGGAAGTCACCTCCCAGCTATAGCTTCCTTCAAAAGGGATATACAGCAAAGATTCAGTCTTGATATCAGATTGACAGGCACACCAGCTCATAATTTGTCTTCACCAATTCTTTGTCGAGCCTGACAACAGCTGACCGCATTTCATGGGGACATGATAGGCTATATATAACATAGAAATTGCACTTGGAAAGGGATAATTAGCTAGAGTTACAGGCATCATAGCAAAACTGACTGCAAAAGACGGGATCGGCCACATTAAGATTACCCTCTGGAATTTCTGTTTGATATCCAAAAAGCTGCTTCATGAAATTATATCATCTATTGTTCACAAAGTATCAAAGAAAGACAAACAAAATAGTATATGAGATGCCAATAAAGAAATGGTATCAATTAATCTCAATTCCTTTGGTGTCACTAAA
This sequence comes from Asparagus setaceus, assembly GCA_012295165.1. Classification (NCBI taxonomy): domain Eukaryota; kingdom Viridiplantae; phylum Streptophyta; class Magnoliopsida; order Asparagales; family Asparagaceae; genus Asparagus; species Asparagus setaceus. Next base: position 48,402,326 of record CM022704.1, on the reverse strand, counting down.
TTTGGTAAACATTTTACAATTACGAGAGCATCACAAGTGGGAAAAGCAAGTAGAAAGTGAGAAGAGCAACTTGGACCTATTAGTTCCATGAAGGATTCATATATGAATATTTTGTATAACTCGTTGTTATGAACATCTATAACCAAAATACTTAATGCTACAAAGAACAAAGCTCACATTACCTTAGGCTGCCTCTGGATGAACTTCTCTGTCGCTTCAAGTAGCCGAGTGTTGTCAATTCCTGTCTTGGAAAAGATACGACGTGCAAGCCCATTCTTCTGCTCTAATAATGCCTTCATGAGGTGTTCTGTCTCCACAATCTGCTGCTTGCTCTCCTTTGCAACTTCAGGTGATGAAACAATTGCTTGCCAAGCCATCTCAGTAAATTCTTGTTGAGTAATCTGAAATGAAAATAATGATACAAATGAACATGTGATGTACTCAGTTAATCTATCATATACATGACTGAGAAATGCTAATCATAGAGATTGACACATTTGAAATTGAACATTCTCAGTAAATAACAGATGAACCAAAATCTAAGAGAACTTAATGGAACATTGTTTGAAGTGCAGTATATACTAAGTGGTCCTATGGTGTCCAAAATCTAAATTTAACTTTAGGACAAATGACATATGCTTTAGAAAATAAAAGATAGCTCATTAAAATAGCATAAACACAATAAAACATCATGATAAGGACACCACATAAGATGAAAAGAAAAAAACTGATGCAGAACAGATTCAGATCTAAATTCAGCAGAAGATATGATGAAGATTTTAGTTAGGATTTTATTTTTTAGGATTTGATTATTCTTTCAATTGAGATCTTTAGTTAGGATTGAGTTTGTTGTTTAGTTAGAATTATTTTGTTAGAATGTATTATTTGATATTATCTATTAGTTAAGGTCATATATTGTTTTATTCCTATAAATGGGATTTATTTCTTCATTTTAGAGGGGGGAATGTTAGTGAGAAACTCTGCATATGAATTGCAGGTAGTATTAGGCATGTGAAGTGCCCGGGTGTGATTTGTATTTTTTTCTTAAATAAAGAGTGCAATTTTTATATTTGTTTTATCCAAATAATCATTCTCAACAGATCATCATGCTTCCGTTCCTCATCATAAAGCCTCTGCGAAAACAATACAGGATCGTGTACTCTGTTGATTTGTTGAATTACTAACTACTACGCCCCTGTTTACTGCCCAATCAAGGGTTTTTCCCCCTTTGTACCCTAGTCCTGGAAAGTATAATGTAACTATTCCTTCTAAATGACAAATTTAAGTCAATGTTTGTACAACTGAAGAAGAAAAATATGAATATCAAAGTGAAGCAATATTCATTTAATAACAAATCTAAATAATACTAATGATTGTGATAATGAGGATGATGGCAGCATAAGAATATTAAAGTGAAGCAATATTCATTTAATGTCAAAACTCCCAGAAAATTGACAACAAAGGTTTAGTAACATTTGAAATTTCTAAGGTGCAAGGAGGCTACAACTATGGGTACACCTTATTACTAAGTTAAGCTAGCTAGAACTCTAAAACAAAGGAGTAACTAAGAAATTTGTACCAGAAATGTTGCTTAAAAGATATAACTCAAACATAAAGGCAAGATGCAGTTTATCAAATTGAATTACTATATTCAATTCAGCTGTTGATATCTAAGAGAGGTTTTACTATTGCATATCTGGTTATTGTGCTGATGAAGGCATAGCAGGTTGTAACTTCCAATAAACATAGAAAGAAGCAAAAATAATAGATAAAATGAGAAAGAAGTTAGAAAGTAAACTAATGTACTGGCATACGGTTAAGCTAGCTAAAATAGTAAAGGCAAATGAGGGGGTAATTAAAAGTTTGTACTAGTAATGTTGTTCAAATAATAAAACTCGACTATAAAAATAGGACTGTAGATTATCAAATTTAATCACTACATCCAGATTCATCTAAAAAGGGCAATCTGGTGCATGATCCTCCCACTATGCGCAAGTCCAGGAAGGGGTCAAGCCACTTGGGGTCTACTGTACACAGTAGCTTGCATTTTTTACAAGAGGTTGTTTCCACGACTCAAAACCATAACCTCCAGAACAGTGGCAATTCTTACCATTGTGCCATGGCTCCCCTTCATTTTTTTACATCCATATTCTTTAGTTGTCAAGAGAGCACCTAAAGCCTAAAACTATGAGTACTCTTAGAATTGAGAGCTTTATTTGTTCTTCGAATTGGTGTAATCATCCAGGGAAGAATAGTTTGATACCATTCTCATTAATGTCTAACATCTTTTGCACTAGTGAATCCATGAAAACCAGTATATGTTTCTTTTCACCTAGTTTACTCCCTATCATCATTAGTGCACGTTTGTCCAAAATTTCCAATGTTCTTCATCCCAACTCACACTTCCAAAAATCAAATGGTTAGATGGGCCATATGATAGGTTGCCTGAGTTCTAGGCAGTCATTGAATCATTAGCTTTAAAATAATTAGAATCTAAAAAGCACGTTAGGTGGATAAAGGATGCCCGTGAGTCTCCTCCTAGTCTCAATCCTATACAGGAATTTAAGTGGGCTTGAACCCACGAATTTCTATATCCAATCAAAACAGCCTCATACAGAATACACTCTGTTCTTATTCAATATACATTTGCAAAATCACACTTTAATCTACAGCACTTTACAACACAGAGTCTCCTAATGTCACTAAATCATTGGGGAAAAAAACAATCTTTCCATACAACATACATTGAATATTAAAAAAAAAACTATAAAAAAAACTAAATGAGCAATCTTTGGAGTACCTACTAGCAACTGGCAATTAAGTACACTCATCAACAACCATCCACGAACAGAAACAATGCACTCTTATCACTAAAATTAAAAAAAAATTACAAAAGAGTGAGATTTAGATTACCCTTCCTTCATTGGACGCTTCGCATCTGACCGCAACCGACCTCACTCTCTTCCCTCCTAACCTCTCCGCTGCCTTGGACGAGAACGCATCGGTTCGGCCTAGGTTTTCCGACCATTTGAGAGCTTTTAGGGTCTTAAAGGACCTCAAGTTCTTGGACGCGACCGAAACTGGAAGCGACGCAAAGAAAGGGCCACTCTTCGAGGACCTCGGAGGCGGGGCGAGGAATTCGCGGTGGCATGAGGCGGTGGAAGCGGCGGCCATGGCGGATTCCGGTGGCGATTTTGTCTGTTTATCGTCGAGGTTTTTTTGGTAATTAGCGGGAAAATGGAGGGGTGGAGTTGGGATTTAAAGAGGGGGAGGAGAAATTCTGGGAGCTTCTGGTTTTTTGAAGCGATGCTGACGGGGAGAATTCTTGAAAGTGGTGGAGAAGGGAGATGGCAGGGATAAAATGAATATTTGTATTTTATAGTACACTAGTGGATATCCTTTTACTGTTAGAAATAAAAAATAAAAAATAAAACTTGAATTTTGTTTTTCAAATAAATAAATAAAATCAGGGTTTTTTGGGATTAATGATTAATATGAAAAAAAAGTTTCTTAAATCATACTAGCATATTGGCACGTGCAAATTACTTTAATTTAATGAGGGTGTTTGAGAAGACTTATTTTTAAAAGCATATGTTATCTTGAAACTTTAGTGGTTTTAGCTTTTATGATAAAAATGCTATAAAATTATTTGGATAGAATAGTAATTTATTTGGCCAAATCTAGCTTATTTAGGTGAGCTTATAAGTTAGTTTTTCCAACTATAAATCCAATCAAAACCCCTCAATAGGTCTTCTTTATTTTCTCTATCAAATTCTCTACAAATTCGATTCAAGGTTGTATTCTTCATTGGAAAGAGATAGAGAAATATTAGTAATAATTAGAATTATTGCAAAATTTTGAATTTATCCCCTTGTTTTTACCCTATACTTTGTATTTTAGTTTTTCCTTCATATAGGTGTCCAAAGTATGGTATGCAATATGATCAATTATATCATTACATTCGTGTTTGCTACAGAAGCTCTAACTATTTATTTTCTTGCATTTTCGAATCCCGTTATTTTTAATTTGTGGTACTTGACATGAAGTCCAGAGGTCATTTTCAGGTAATTTACAATTATGGAACTATGAACACTATTATAGGGTAGCTCTTATTTGCAACCTTTTCTCTTAGCTTCTTGACCCTAGATTTTGAACAACATTGCAAAAATAGGAACTCTTTGGCACGAGTTAGTTAAGATAGATAGAAATTGATACATAAATTTTATTCTCGATTATGTTATTTGTCAGTGATAAAGTATTACATTTTGTACATCCCCTTTTGTTTTTACATTTTTATTCAATTATATTATGATTGCAATGGATTGCTTAGACACTCTAAGTGAACCTTGAGGCTTATTATATATACCGAAAATTATTAGAGACATATTTTGCTTCTTGATTGGTATTTCTTTTCTAACAGTTAACATAATTAAGTTATTTACTTTTCCAATGTATTGTGTAATTTGTAATATCCATATAAGTTGCTAAAATACTATTGGGAATAGCCTTATATTCAGAAAATCCTAGTTGGACTAAGATTGTGGATTGAATTTGATTAGAATAAATCAATTATATTTGGAATTAAGTTCTAATTGGAAAAGACTTAGAATTGATAATCCAAGTCAAAGAAGGAGTCTGCATGAATTCATGAGATATGGGAAAGCTCTTTAAATACCCCTTGAGAGTTTTGTTATAAATCAAGCCATAAAAAAGCCTAGGAGAGTTGCATAAGAGAGAAGTAGAGAGAACTAAGGGGAAAAATCTAGTATTTCTGAGAGATATTTTGGTGAGATTGAGAGAATTTCTTGTGGAATTTATCTTAGATCATAAGAATAGTTTATCTTGTAATCTCTAAAATAAAACAAGACTCAATTCTCTTTCCATGGACTAGGTGATTGTCAAACCACGTAAATTTCATGTCTTTGTCTTTTGATCTATTATTCGGCGGTAATTGCTTTACTCTTGTTTTTGAACTAGTATTTTCTCTATGTTTCCACATCACCCGGTGATTAATTGGTCTATGAAGAAGGAGGAGATCTAGTTAAGAGGTTCGGTGATGCTTCTGTAGGCTATGCGTCTACATAGATTGCCAGTTGATGCGCAATGATCGGTGTCGGGTTGCTGGTGGCATGCACCAACAATTGGTATCAAAGCATCATGTGATACCAACAATTAGATCAAAGCTAAATTTCAATTAGATTAGATTTGTCTTTGAAGAAAGGTTCAATCTTTGCTGCATGGAATCAGAAAGTTCTTCGGTGATTAAGATTGATATTGAAAAGTTTGATGGTAAGAGGAATTTCAAGGGATGGAGACGGTCTCGATCCAACATGATCTAGATCAAGCTTTGGTAGGGGTGTACAAGAAGCCAAAGAAGATGATAAGTGACGAGTGGAATAGGATAGATTGGAAGGCGCGTAATATGATTCTACTTGCTCTCTCTTATGAAGTGGGGTACGTAATCGAGGAGAAGGCTACACTTAGTATGTGGAAAAAGCCTCGAGGAGTTGTACATGCCAAGAATACATCCACTATCTTATACTATAGCAGTAGTTGTATGGACTGCAGATGAAGGAAGGTACAATAATATTAGAGCATCTAAGCAACTTCAACATGATAGTGATCGACTTAGTGGCAATGGGGTCAAGCATTAAAGACGATAACAAAGTGTTAATTTTGCTAAGTTCTCTTCTAGCGAGTTACCAACATCTAAAGACATCACTAACCATAGGCAAGGCAACAATCATCATGGACAAGGTCAAAGCAGCGCTCCTCAAGGACAATTTTGAAAAGCAACAAGGTGTTGGTTATAAGTCGGGTTTTGGTGTCAGGTTTGTAGCAGATGTGGAAGAGAGATCTTCAAACAGGATAAGTTCACGGGCTAAGCGATGTTTCTTTTGCCAAAGGAAGGGTCACGTAAAAAAAGACTGCTTCAAACAGCAAGAGTGATTGAAGAGGTAAAAGATGGGGGATCGGATGGCCCAAACTTCGTATGCAGTGGGTATTACTAGAAATTAACTAGATAACGCGTGCAGTTTGGAAGGAAGAAAGTCAACGGGTTAAGGTGTTGATGGTTTTCAGGAACAATATATTTCTTGTGGAGGTTGGATATTGGATTCTGGAATATTAGCTCATATATGTTCCTAAACAAGTATGTTTGACTTCCTAGTGCGATGAGTCAAGGAGACTGTCTACATAGTGGATGGTACATTGTGCTATGTCACGGGTGTAGGAATAGTCATTGTGGTGGGAAGAAGAGAGAGCATGGTCGTCTTAAAGAATGTTCGGTTAATCCCGAAGGTGAGGAAGAATTTGATATCTATTTGGGTGTTTGACTCTATAGGCTAGTGAACCTAAGTATACAAAGGAGTCATCACAATATACCACAGTAGAAATCTCGTCCTAGTTAGGAAGAAGTGTGAAGATGGCTTGTATCAGGTATCTGAAGGAACCGGTGTTTAAGGCAGAGCTTCATCTTCAAGTGGGTGTATGATCATGAGGAAGAGAGATGTCCTCCGAACTTAGGTTCCAAGGGAGAGCTGAAATGGGATTTCGACTCCAGGTAGAGCAGTCAAGAAAAGTTTGCAACAAGTTAACAGTCAAGCTTAGATAGTGCAACAATGGAGGTTGGTGTCAAGTCATTAGAATGTTTGACATTAATGTGTGAGTGGTGATTACTATGCTTGACATTAATGTGTGAGTGGTGATTACTCCAGTTTCCATTGGAAGAGGGCGTTTAAGATGATTTCTCGAAGGTGTTAGTTTTCTACAGTTTTACAAGTTTGCAGCAAAAGGTTATAAGGAAAAGTCGACGTTTTCAAAAGTGGCTTCATACTGTAATATCTCAAATCTTTTCATCTTGATAATCAGATACCTTTATCAATACTGTATCAACAATTTCGAGACGCATAATCCTATAGTATGAAGATGTTAATTTACCCATGCTTTGATTAAGGTAATTAATCAAGCTACAATGTCCTCAATCATCAATAGTAATTAACCCTTCATACCTATTGTCTTAACCCTAATAAGTCCTAATCTTTCATATTAAAACCTAATAAAAAACCATCCTTCCACCCATTGTATTTTTTTGGGCTACCATGATCTCTTGAATAGAGTGATATTTATTTGAAAATAAAATCATTATATCATATCAAAAGTCTTTTTCCAATATAATTACGTGGCTAAATTGAGTTTCTCTCTCTCTCTCTCTCTCTCTCTCTCTCTCTCTCTCTCTCCTCCCTCCCTCCCTCCCTCCCTCCCTCCCTCCCTCCCTCGCTCTCTAGCATGCAAAAGTGAGAAATAGACTTCATTTCTCTAGCATGCAAAAGTGAGAAATAGACTTCATTTCTCTGCTCTCCCTTCCCCTCTAGAACTAGCTATCCCTCTCCCTTCTCTCCCTCACTTCCATTAAAATTTTCTCAAGCTCTCCTCTCTACACACACCCTCTTTCAAGAAGTAGAAGGGGCAAAGGCTAGGAGGGGGAAGAACAAGTCTTCACCTACGAGCGGGGCTCTTGGAAACGTTAGATGGTACCGAGGAACTCGGCATGAAAGGTAGGAAACCCTTTCCTTATTTTTCAATCATTTGAATATTTACTTGAACACTTTCTTATCTTCGTAGTATTTCATTTGAAATACTTTATGCGTGGGACTGATTGCCGATTGATTGTCAATCATTATTTCATTGCTTATTCAATTCGATATTATGCCTTTGAAATTTGGTGAATAATTAAGATGTGATAAGTTGTGTTAATGTCAGTTATCTAACAGGGAGTTAATTTGTGGATTATGATGGGTGTTAGGGTTCTCAAACTTCTTCAGACGACTACCTCTTGAGCCGATAGTGCCATCCTGCACAAGAATAATGTGTAAGGGGTCGGAGTTGGGGTCTCCGGTGGTTCCTCCGACGGTCAAGTTAGTATAAAGCTTGAGTGGAGAAGATGAATAATTGTGCTAGAGTTTAGGGCAGAGGTGGCTTACCCTAAGCAGCAAACATCACTTTCCCTTTTCTAGCAGATTCAAAGGGGGGCAAAAGGGTAATTTAGGCTGAGTCCAGACAAACGGCTCTGTTGGCATTTACTTTATAGGTGTCTGCTGCTAAGGAGGATGAGTCACCCAGGCATTTAATGTGATGGTGACTGGGCGGTGTGGTGCTGACGAGGTCCGATGTGTCATAAAGACTTTTAGGGCTGGAGTAATGATGACTCTGATCATGCATTTAATGTGATAGCAATTAACTGTTGGCGGGGGGCTCGATGATGCACCGTCTTCTGACTCAGCTCTTTGGAGGTCGACAAGTACCGCCTTTCTCATCGGCCTCGCAAGTTGTTGGCCTGGAAGGGTTGAGTGCCGAAAGGGAATGAGGTTGATTTGAATGGTAGGCTGAGTGGGAGCGCTTCTTGTCTCGATCTTGTGGATAGGCCGATAAGTGCCGCCTTTCTAGTCGTCCTTACAAGTTATCAGCCTGGAAGGGTTGAGTACCAAAAGGGAATGAGGCTGAGTGGGGGCGCTTCTTGTCTCGATCTTGTGGATAGGCTGACAAGTGCCGCCTTCCTAATCGGCCTTGCAAGTTGTCGGCACGTCCTCGGATCTGCTTGACAAAGCTGTTCTCATGCTGCTCGAGTCATCCCGGCTTAGGGCGAGGCCGAACTAAGGATTAGCAGTAATGGCACACGTGTCAACTCCAGAAAGGAGGTTTAATACTTAGGTTATTTGTGGACTTAACAAGTTGTTTCTTGTCTTGATTACACTCTTGCTTTGATTAGTAGAACTTATTGATTTAGTGGCTTGAATGATGCTCTATGATTCATGGATTGATACATCATTACGTCCCAGGGGGACCAAGAGCCTTGTGCGAGGACACTCACCGGTGGGTGTATCAATAAAGGCATGTGTGGTTTATTGATATATCCCATAATTGGGAAATTTAGAATCTGAATATTGAGCTTGATTATTCATTATTGATATTCACAAGTTTTATTTCGATTGTCGATTATATTATGAGAATTGGTAACTTATTGTTGATATCTATTAGTTTCAATTTCGATTGTCTACACTATCATTCTCCTTTTTTCCCCTTACGATTGTATCCCCGATTCTTTCATTGTGGTTACCTATTGAGCCTTATGCTCACCCCTACTTATTTCTGCGTTGACATGTAGGTAACGATCCAGTTAAAGGCAAGGGGATCGCAAACCCCGAAAAAGACTAGCTCTAGTGCTTAGCAAAAGGAAAAAAAGTATGTCTAGTTATCTTTTAGCAGTACTTTTGTGTTGTTGGACAAGTAATGATGTGTAATAACTCCATGGCTAAATATTATAAAACCCCCCTTAACTTTGGATGATTATCAGAAACCCCCCCCCCCTTAACTTTGAAAATATTAGAAAACCCCCCTTAAGTTTAGGGGTTATCAGAAAATCCCCTTTAACTTTGAGATTTTATCAGAAAACCCCCCTAAATTAGGGGGGTTTTCTGATAAAATCTAAAAGTTAAAGGGGGGTTTTGTGATAATCCCAATACTTAAGGGGGGTTTTCTGATATTTTAAAAGTTAAGGGGGGTTTTCCGATAATTGTCCAAAGTTAAGGGGGTTTTCTGATATTTAGCCGCTATTAATTTGTGATTCTAGGTGTTGTATATTTCTGATGCTTTATTCTGCTCTTTGGTATTGATTGAATAGGAGTGTATATAAGAATTGAGCAGGTTGACCCTCTATCTTATGCTCGAGTCATGCCTAACTTTTATATATCTCCCATGCCCCGCCCTAATTTTGGTTTTAGGGGCCATTATAGAGTGGTATTAGAGCAGAGGTTGACATATTAGAGTCCTAATCAAAATATCAAGGGAACTTAGGAGTAGATAAGGTCGGTGTGGAACATCGGTAGGGAGGAGGATCTTGAGGAGGAGGATCCTGAGGAGGAAGATCCCTAGGAGCAAGACCCAGAGGAGGAGCCAGAGATGCATATTATGGTGGATGAGCCAATAGATGAGTTCTAGGTATAGGAGGATGAGCCTGAGGTAGAGGATTCAGCAGTGGCTAATGAACAAGAGGAGATTGATCTTGATGGTAGCGAGCCCGTGGTGAGCGAGGAACTACGCAGATATATTTCTAGAAAACTTGCCAAGATTGCCATCAAACTGAGAATCAGAGTTTGTCATAGACTTGATCCTAAGGATCACCCCGATATCTAAAGCCCCTTATAGATTGGAACATGCGGAGATGAAGGAACTGAGAGAGCAGCTTTAGGAATTGCTAGATAGAGGGTTTATCAAATCCAGCGTGTCTCTATGGGGAGGATCGGCCTTGTTTGTGAAGAAGAAAGATGGGAGTATAAGACTCTGAATAGACTACATAGAGCTGAATATAATGACAGTTAAGAATAAATACCCATTCTCTAGGATAGATGATCTATTTGATCAGCTCCAAGGTGTTCAATATTTTTCCAAGATAGACTTGAGGAGGTTACCATTAGTTAAAGATTAAACCTGAGGACATACCAAAGATTTCATTTAGGACACAGTATGGTCACTATGAATTTCTGGTGATGCCATTTGGATTGCCTAAGGCAACGGCTGCATTTATGAATTTGATGAATCAGATATTTCAGCCGTATTTGGATCATTTTTTGTGGTTTTTCTTTGATGATATCATGATTTATGCTTAGAGTTTACAACAACATGAAAAATATTTGAGGATTTATAGATGTCAAATATTTTACACGTCTCAACAAACTATAAGTCAATACTTGTTGATAATATTACTGAGGTTGTCATCCACACAATAAGTCTTGAAAATAAAATCGACTTGAAGATGCATACACTTCATATGATCAACTATAATAGTTAACTTGAGGGTAGCCTCTCTAAATTAACTAATTCAAAGAGGCATGTCTTCACCTAATATATGTCATATTTGATGGGCTCAACAAGCCTTATCAATGAAATACAATGTGAGGATGGTAGAAACTCATATAAATCAAACTCAATGTGAGGATGGTAGCACCTTATACAAATTAACTTGAGGGTGCATGTCATTGGTATTGTCTTGCGTTCATAAATTTAAGCAATAAAATTCAACTCGAGGATACTCACCCTCATTAAAATCTAATTTCAGCTTGAAGGTATATGTGCTCCTCATGACACTTATGATAAGAAACACAAAATATAAAATGTGAGAAGCACTTGAGAGGTGAAAGGCAGAGAAAGATACGTTGGTTGTGATCGGCAGATATGATAGATGGTTCTAATAAGAAAGTTATCATTGGGAGTTACCATAACTCCCCCACAAATCCCTTTCTAATACTTGGCGATAACTTCCCCTGGTCTTCCTTATAAATAGACATCCCTCTTGTCATTCAGGAGGACAGAGACACACGAAAAGTGATAGAGAAAAAATTAAGAGAAATTAGAAAGAAAGAGAGACTTAAAGTGTGAAAGAGATGACGATAAGGTTCTCTGCATTTTTTTTAGAGGGGAGGGCTCCAGATATAGTCTGGAGACCCAAGATCCTATCGCCTTCTTCTTTTCCTTAAATTTTGTAATATATTAGAAAGATAATAAAATCAATATTTCTCTGCATTTTACTTTTGATGTTTGTTTAATTCTTTGCTTTCTACTAATCAGGGGTTTATTTTAACCAGCGTAATTAATAGGAATAAATAAATTTCTGAAAGCATGCAACCCTCTCTTTTACAATCAAAGTGATGCTAATATATATCTACGGAGTGAAATATTTAGGGATTACTCTACCCTCCTTGAGATTGATGACACGGCTTGTTCAAGAGGAGATTAGCCTACCCTATTATAATTTTCTCCTATGATGGATACTAGCACCACTTTGAAATTTTTTAAAAAATATACGTCGGATATTTTAACGCTTACAGGATTGTATTGTAAACTTTGAGGGAGAAGCAATTGTACGCTAAGCTCAAGAAATGTAAATTTTGATTAGAGGAGGTAATGTTTTTGGGGGCACCTAATCACTAGAGATGCAACATATGCGGATCCAGCGAAAGTTGAAGCTATTGAGAATTGGCCACGTCCCACCTCGGTGACGGAGACTCAAAGTTTCTTAGGATTAGCTGGGTATTATAGAATATTTGTCAAAGGTTTTTCTCAGTTAGTGGCCCCTTTGATTTATTTGACTAGTAAGAATGCCAAGTTTGTGTGGAGTGAGAAACGCGAGGAGCATTTTTAGGAGCTAAAGAAGTGGCTAGTAACCGCTCCCATTCTCACTATCCCTACGAGTTCAAGTAGGTTTGTGATGTATAGTGATGCATCTTCCAATGTCTAGATTGTGTTCTAATGCAGAATGAGAAGCCAGTTTATGCCTCCAAGCAATTGAGATCCTATGAGAAGAACTACCCAACTTATAATCTGGAACTTGCTATTATGATTTTTGCCTTGAAGATTTGGAGACACTACTTATATGAAGTAACCTATATGACATCTACACCAATCATAAGAACTTAAAGTACATCTTTACTCGGAGATTAACATGAGACAAATGAGATGGTTGGAGTTGTTGAAGGATTATGATATGAATATCCTTTACCATCTTGGTAAAGCCAATATGGTGGCAGATATACTCAGTTTTGGAAGAATCAGGTTCATCAGCTTGTTTATTGACCAAACAAGCCGAGTTGAGCAGAGAGCTGGAAAGAATGGAGATTGAAGTTAGAATGAATCATTTAGAAGTAAAGATTTGTCAGATGAGCCTACAACCAAGCATGTTGAATCAAATCAAGGAGTAATAGAAAGAAAATAAAGAGCTGAGTGAGATAAAAAAGAAGATGGAGTGAGGTAAATATTTAGATTTTTATATTCTTGGTGGTGTTCTTAAGATGGGTAATCGCCTTTGCGTACCCAACAATGAGGAGCTCAAGGAGTAGATATTGAGAGAAGCTCACAAAACCCCTTACACTCTTCACCCGAAAAGCACTAAGATGTACTAAAATCTTTGATAAAACTTCTGATAGAATCGCATGAAGGAGGAGATCACCAAATATGTATTATAGATGGTCAAAATATACAAGCTCTCTCCTGAACCAATACTCAATATAGATAATATGAATCAGATACTTGAGCCCAACATAAGCTCAATAATGAATACCAATGGGCTAAATACTTAATTGAATCAGAATGGCCCAAATACGAACCATGACAAAGCTCGCCCAAGTCATAGCGAAGCTCACTCTCAAGACCAAGTCAAAGTGATGCTTCATGTGAAGTTCGCCCAAAATGAGCTTTATCCAAATAGTCCACGTGGAACATGTCACCCATGCCACAAAGAAAGTGGGCTACCCACATTCTGGTGAAGTTCGTTAGAACGAACTTTACCTATGACAGTTATTGGCGAACCTCACCCAGAGCCGTTTCATGTGTCATTTTTAAGAAAATGGTTCACCCCACTATCTCCTAAGTTAATGGCCATTAACCCACATTAAATAACCACTAACTCTCTCTTTTATCCTATAACTGGAGGAGAGATTGCTCAATTTAAAAGAGATCGGAAAATTGGCTTTCAAATTAGAATTTGGCTAACTTTGGCGAACTTGAAACTGCGGCATTCCTTTGTCAAAGAATCTTCTGTAATCGATCTTTAATTAGCAAAAGACCCATTGTCTCATTCAGACCATCAATGGAGTACAAAGATGATAGTCCACCGGCACACAGAAAAGAACCCAGACTTTCTAAAATGTTCTTATTTCTAAAATTTTGAAAATGTAAAATATTTTTTCTTTGTAAGTTATCAATTTTAAGACCTGAAATAGGATGGAGACTCTGATGGGGACTAGTTTCTTAACTAATGAGAAGATCATGTTACAATCTAACAACAAGGCATTGGGGTCTATTGCTGAAACCTTAGTCATCAAATTTGACCAAGCAAAGTTCGAGAAGTTCATTTCCTTCGAGAAGTCACTTACGGCCTCTACCAGGAGCTGCTGTAAGATACGTCGTAATGCAAAGATATGGTCAAATCTGACCCTCACCCATAGCAAGGTGAGCTTCACTGATAGTAGCCTTAGCTTTGCTGGAAGCCAGGCAAACTTCGCTAGAGCGAAGAACTAGCAACCCTTGCCCCGAGCGAAGTTCAAGACGTTCATACGTCTCTTCATTTTGAACTTCAATCCACAACCCCTCTGGGTTTCTCTTCAAAGCGCCTCGTGATCATCACATTTTATTACACTTTTATACCATCATTATCTATTTTATTTGAATAAATATATCGACCAATAATGAGTATTTATCTTAATTTGCAGTAATGAAGGATTAATGAATAAGAGCCCAAAAGAATTAAATTCCCTCATTTTTTAACCTTTTATTGAAGCCCAAGATCGAGCCAAGAAGCCAAAAGCCCATGAAGATGAAATCAACTCAAAGAGAATCAAATTCTGTTATAAATCAATCGATGCACCAATCAATTAACTAATCGATTAGCTAATCGATGGGTTAACCGATTAGTTTATATTACAATTCAATCAATAGTTAATTTTAATTTTTTTGGAGCTCAAGAATGATCCAAGGGTTCTTGTTGTTTGTAGTGGGCTATAAATAGGGATGGAGAGTGATGCATTTGAGTGTGAAAAATTTTATAAAAAACTTCATTTGGAGAGGAGGGCCACTATTAATTGAAAAGACATTCCAAAAAGTGTAAACTTTAGTTTACAATAAATAAAAAAAATTCCTCTTTTAACTTTTTTTATTCTCTTTTATTGATGAAGATGAAGATTTGCTCACAAGGAGCCAACCCCTTGCAATGTAAGTTTTCATTTTTATTTTTATTTTTATTTTAGAATTATATGTTTTAGGATTTTATTTCATGTTTGATAGATTAGATATACTTCATACTTGTAGTGTAATTTTTCTTCATGCTTTGCAGAGTATATTTGTATTTTCTTGCTCTTTTATTACTTTGTAGTTTAGTTTTGCTTTGCTTTCTTTTCTCATCTTTACTTTTATGCTTTATAATCTAGATTTCATTTTTGTACATAATATGTGTAACTAATCTCTTTAGAAAATCTAGGATTATATGAAACTAGTTTAATTTCTTTTATTATTTATGGATTGCTCTCTTTATGCTTAAAATGATCATGCTCAAGATAATCAACTAGAGAACTAATTGGTAAAAAAGTTTGATAATATATGCATTATCTTGAATAGTTTGATAGGTTATGCTTATTCATTTCTAGGATTATTATCTAGTCGCTTATTCATTTCATGAATGGGAATTTTGCTTGGATAAATTGATATGTTATGCTTTCTTTAAGTGGTTTGATAATCTATGCTTAGTAAATCTAAAGTAAAATATGATAAAAGATAGTAGTTCATAAATCATAATTAAAATTAACTAGTGAATTTAATTCTAGATTCTTAATTTCTACTTATTTTTCCTCAATCTTTGTTGATTTGATTTTTCTCCACCTCTTGATTTCCATTTTTTTCTTTTGTTGATTTTTCTTCTTCTTTCTACTTCTTTCTCTTTTCTTATTTCCATTTCTTTTAAGTTTCCTCTTTATTTTCTTTTTATTTATCTCCTCATTTTTCTTTCTTCCCTCTTATTTTAGCTTTTTATTTTTTGACAAATCCTCTCTATATCTCTACACTTTCACTTTCACTCCTTTTTGTCCACACTCTTTTAGGACCAATTTTAGAATTTTAAACAGTACCTTCCTCGTGGGTTCGACATTTATACTATAATATAACTTGCTTGTGCACTTGCAACTTCGCATTATTTACCCCGATCAAGTTTTGGAGCCATTACCAGAGAAGGTGCTTGTAATTAGGATTATTCTATTTTGATTCTTTGATTTATGTATTTTCTTGTGAAAGACTAAATTAGAAGAAGAAGATTAAAGATTAAAGAAGAAGATTTGCTTGCAAATATAAGTTCTCTTCGAATATTTTCAATTTCACTCTCTAGTTAGGCTTTTCACATTAGAGACAATTAGGAACTAATAAAAAATAAAAATTTTCTCTTGTTGACGCTAATAAAATCCACCATCCATTTGAATAACTCTTAAACAAGATAATAAATTCAAACAAGAGCTCTCTTTCTCATATTTGTTTGATTGTTGACCCTAATTAAAAAAATATTTTCTTTTTGCATTATCTTGTAGTTGCTTTTAATTTTTAGGATTTGTATTGTATATAGCTAATAGGAATTTACCAAAGTGATTTGAGCATTTTGATTTGAGCACTCACTTGAAAATACTCATAAGGGCAAAACCCTCAAATCAAGATGAGGTGAGGGATTTCATTACCTTTTTTAGCCTATAAATTACTAATTCCTCATTACACAAATCCAATCCTTCTAAAACTCATTAGACATTGGCCCCTAATGACTTGATCTCAATAAAGAACAAGAAATCCTTAAGTGAACCGGTTTAAGTTTACTTGACTCTATTGGTGTCCAAGACAAGGTTTAGGGGTTGTGTAAAATGCTCCACAAGAAAAGAGGTATTTAATTGGTCCTGACTTCCCTCTAGTACTATCCTTACCTGGCTAACTGACCAAGTAAACCTCAATCTTTTCACTCAAGGAGGTTTTTGTTAGGAGCTGGTCTAGTTGAGTTAGGCTTAACTCTAGAATTAAGGGTGATTATTTTAAGTGGTTGCTCTTGTTTGTTTAGTTAGATTTTCCTTTATCCTTCTTCTTTTTCTTACTAATCTTTTAGGTCTTTCAGTTTATATATATATATATATATATATATATATATATATATATATATATATATATATATATATATATATATATATATATATATATATATATATATATATATATATATATATATATATATATATATATATATATAGAGCAAGGCTCCTATGAACTTAAGTTCATAATGAATAGTGGTGCACCAACTTTTTTATCCACTCATCTTGCCTTGAGATTTGTGATGCACAAATCTCAAAGTGGCCTTTATATCTTCACTGATCCCAAAGCAAGATGAGTGGTTAGAAAAGTTGGTGCACCACTATTCATTATGAACTTAAGTTCATAGAGCCTGCTCTCTCTCTCTCTCTATATATATATATATATATATATATATATATATATATATATATATATATATATATATATATATATATATATATATATATATATATATATATATATATATATATATATATATATATATATATATATATATATATATATATATATATATATATATATAATTTTTGTAGATCTGTTTCTAATTTTCTTTTTAGAGATAAAAATCCAAAAAGAATATGCTTTAGTGTAAGTAAGTTTGGATTAGAGATAAAACCAAATGCTTAATCCGTATTGAATCTATTTTTAAAACTAAAGAAATGGCAAATCCAAATCCACCCGTTCTTCAAGACATGTGTTATTCTACTAGGAATTCAATCCCATCTTGCATTAGGCTTCCTGATGTTAATGGTGCTAAATTTGAGCTTAGACCTCACTTCATAAGCATGCTTCCAAAGTTCTTAGTAATCCGAAGATGCATATATTTTTATATCCGAGTTTGAGAAAGTTTGTTTTATAATTAAGATTAGAGAGTTATCTGACGATGAAATTAAGCTCAGATTTGTCCCCATTGCTCTTAAGGATAAAGCCAAGAAATAGCTATATAGCTTGCCTACAAATTCTATCTCCACCTGGGATGAATTTGTTAATATTTTTTTGAAAAAAAACTTCCCAATTTATAAAACGGTAAAGCTTAGGAGCAGCATTCAGAATTTTAAAATAATCTCAGGGGAGCCATTGTGGAAGAATTTTAATAGGTTTAAGTGATTTTTTTATCCAATATACTCACCATGTTCTAGAAAAGTGGCGATTATGCCAAATCATATATGAAGAATCAGATTATTCTTCAACGACTTTCCTAGAATCTATGTGTCAAGGGGATTTTACGAAGAAAAATGCTGAAGAAACTTAGAAATTTTTAGAGAGTTTGTCTAAAGAAACCATGCAGTGAGAACATTATGATGAGAGGGTTTTATCAGTTCCCCTAACCAAATTTGGTAGTCCTTTCCTAGAATTAAATATAGCCTCTAAAACAAAGATGGCTATAATCTTGCATAGGTTAGAAGCCCTTGAAACTAAAGAAAGAGCCTCAGCTCAAATCAATCAAAATTTTTCCTCAGGATGTCATAACTGTCTATCTCCAGCCCATGTTTCAGAAGAATGATCTCTTTTAGGAAATAACCAACCACTAGAGCAGATGAATGCTGCATTCCAGCGTCCTAGAAATAATCTGTTTTCTCTAACTTATAACCTAGATTGGAGAAATCATCTAAATTTTATATGAAATTAGGAAAATTTCTCCGGAAATTAAAATTTCACTACCACTTCAACCCACAATTTTCTAGAAGAAACACAGTTTTATTCAACATACCGAATAATTTTAACAATCTAATCTGTCATATCTAAACCGGTCTTCTCATCATCAACCAGGAAATCCTATTCCTCCGAGTTCTAATCACGAGAAATATTTCAGTATTTTAGAGAAAGGTCTAGAAGCTATGATCAAAGCATTTACACAGACCACTAACATATTGACTAAGTCATCCAACACTCTGAATTCCTTCATGCAGATAACCAGTCAAATGCTCAATTCCAACACTCAAGCCATAGCTAGGTTAGAAATCCAACTTAGTCAACTAGCTAGTACCTTGAGTGAAAGAGAGAAGGAAAAATTTCTAAGGACACTAATTCAAGTTCTAACCACCCAGCTTAAGTGTATGCAGTTCACACATTGCGGTCAGGGAAATAGATAGATAATCAAGTTAGAATGCCTCCGGATCAAACTACTTCTTCCTCTTCTCCTATTCAAAACATAAATCGGAAACAAACTCTTTCTCCTTCTGATAAATCACCCCTTTCCGATGACCAAGAAGCTGAACCCGAAACTGAGCCTAAACTAGATAGGTATAAGCCCGTTACTCCCTTTTCAGATAGACACAGACCTAGAAAAACTCTCCTCAGGTAGAAAAAATAAATCCTCAAAACTTTTAAACAGGTCAAGGTCAATATTCCTCTCTTAGATGCATTCAAACAAATCCCCCTTATGCGAAATTTTTGAAGGATTTGTGCACTAAGAAAAGAAGCACTAATATTTTCAAGAAAGTCTTTTTAACTGCTAACCTTAGCGACATGCTTTTAAAGCCCATGCTCTTGAAATATAGGGATCTCGGTTGTCCTACTATCTCATGTGTCATAGTAAATAACTTTATTGATAAGGCACTTTTAGACTTAGGAGCTAGTGTGAATCTTCTTCCTTATTCAGTCTAACAACAGCTAGTGGTATGTAAATTGAAACCAACCTACCCTATAGTTAGCTGATAGATTCAAAAAAATAACTAAGAGAGACATAGAGGGTGTTCTGATCAAGGGGGGAGTTTATTTTTTCCGTTGATTTTATAGTTTTGCAAACACAACCCGTTTCTAATCTTAAAGGTCAAATCCAATTATCTTAGGTAGACCATTCTTAGCAACCTCAAATATTTTGATCAACTGTAGAATCAGTTAAATAAAGTTATCTTTTGAGAATATGATTGTTGATCTCAATAATTTCAACCTAGGGAAATAGTCTAGTGATCCATTTGATCAATCCCTAGAGGTGAATTTTATTCAGGGAATTTCGAGTGAATAGCAAGAAGGAGAGTTTGAGTCAGATTGATGTTTATCTGACCTGAGTTTTGAGGATATCTTTGATGAGAAAATTAAACTGTTAGAAGAGCTAGATCCGTAAATAGATCATGTATCTGCACTGAGATGGCAACCTGAACCTTTGGATACAGAACCCCGTGTCCAACTTCATCCATCTATTGAGGAACACCCTAAGTTAGAGGTTAAACCTTTACTCGAGTATGTCTACTTAGGGGAGAATGAGACTTTACCAGTCATTATTGCTTCTAAGTTGACAACAAGTCAAAAGAAAACCCTCTTAGATATTTTGAGAGAAAATGGGGAAGTCATTGGATGGATCATGGCTGATATCAAAGGGATTAGTCCAACCATCATTTAACATAGAACCTATTTGATAGATGATATCAAACCTACTAGGGATCCCTAGTGTAGGTTAAACCCAGTGATGAAAAGAAATGATTAGGAAAGACATTCCAAAATGTCTTGATAATAGGATCATTTAACCCATTTCAGATAGTTCTTGGATAAGTCCAGTCTAGGTTGTTCCTAATAAATCCGAGATCATCATGACCTAGAAGGAGACTAACAAGTTGATTTTCACTAGAATCCAAATCAGATGGCGAGTTTGCATCGATTATAGGAAACTCAACTTAGCCACCCGAAAAGATCACTTTCCTCTTCCTTTCATAGACCAAATGCTTGAACGTTTAGCATGACACGAGTTCTACTTTTTTTTAGATGGATATTCAGGTTATAATCAGATTCCCATTGCCCCTGAAGATTAGGAAAAAATTACTTTCACATGCCCGTATGGAACCTTTGCCAACCGTTGCATGCCCTTTGGGTCATACAATAGTCCAACCACTTTCCAACGGTGCATGATTAGTATCTTTTCTGATATGGTTGAGTGATTCTTAGAGATTTTTATGGACGATTTCTCAATATTTGATGACTCATTTTTTGAGTGTTTGCATTATCTTAAACTTGTCTTAACTCGGTGCAAGGAGAAAAATCTAACTCTCAATTAGGAGAAATGTCAGTTCATGGTCAAACATGAAATTGTCTTAGGAGATATAGTTTTCAATAAGGGAAGAGAAGTTGACAAAGCTAATGTAGATCTTATTTCTAACCTTCCTCCCCCTAAAAATGTCAAGGATGTCAGATAATTTCTTAGTCATGCTAGTTTTTACAGACGGTTCATCAAAGACTTTAGCAAAATTGCTAGGCCATTGACCGGTCTTTTAGCCAAGGATACACCATTCAATTTCTCTCCTGAATGCCTTAAGGCATTTTATTATCTGAAGAAGGAGCTAACTGCAGCTCCTATCATTTATGCATCGGATTGGACCCACCCTACCTTAATGTGTGATGCATCCAATTTTATAATTGGTACTGTCTTACGACAGCAGATAGATGAAAAGCCTCATGTGATCTGCTATGCTAGTAGGACACTGAAAGATGCACAACAAAATTACTCTGTCACCGAGAAAGAGTTCTTAGCTGTTATTTTTGCCTTAGAGAAATTCAGATCCTATCTCATTGGGTCTCTAATCAAGGTTTACATTGATCATGCTGCACTTAAGTATCTTTTGACTAAGAAAGATGCTAAAGCACAACTCATTAGATGGATTATCTTGCTTCAAGAGTTTAATCTATAAATTTTTGATAGAAAAGGAGTAGATAATCCCATAGCAGATCATTTGTTTAGGCTTCCTAATGTACCAACACCAAATATTCTAATAAATGATCATTTTCCAGATGAACAACTCCTACAAGTCCAGTCTGTACCATGGTTTGCAGATATTGTGAACTATCTGGTTATGAAAGAGCTCCCTTCTCATTGGTCGAAATGGGATGGATTCTATTTTCTCTTTCAGATAAAATATTTCTACTGGGATGATCCCTATCTGTTCAATTATTGTCTTGATCAGATTTTTAGGAGATGTATTCCAAATGAAAAAAATTAGAAGTGTTCTCTTATTTTGTCATGAGCAAGCCTGTGTGGGCTACTTTGGTCTAAGAAAAACTGTAAACAAAGTCTTACAATGTGGGTTGTATTGGCCCAGCTTATTCAAAGATACCTTTCAGTTCTGTAAGGCATGTAACTGTTATTAGTTCGTAGGAAGAATCACTAGGAGAAATATGATGCCCCTACAACCAATCCTCACGGTTGAACTTTTCGATGTGTGGGGAATAGATTTCATGGGTCCATTTCCAAATTCTTTTGGAAATTTATATATTCTAGTGGTAGTTGAATACATGTCCAAATAAGCTGAAGCGGTTGCATGTAAAGCCAATGACAACAAAGTGGTTGTCAAATTTCTCAAAGGTCACATCTTTTCTCAGTTTGGAGTGCCATGTGCGATAATTAGTAATAACTGTACACAATTTTGTAACCGTTTATTTGAAGCTTTGATGAGAAAATACTCATTCACTCATAAATTACCCACTCCTTATCATCCCCAAACCAGTGGACAAGTTAAAGTTACCAATATACATATCAAACAAATTTTAGAGAAAACTGTAAATCAGAATAGAAAAGATTGGTCTGTCAAATTGAGTGATGCGTTATGGGCTTATCGAGCCGCATTCGAAACAAATGAGGAAATGTCTCCGAACAGGTTTATTTTCGAAAAGGCGTGTCACTTACCGATTGAACTTGAACACCGAGCAATGTGGGCAATCAAACAGCTTATTTTTTATTTAGACTCGGCAGAAAAAACAAGAATGCTCTAAATAAATGAATCAGAAGAGATTAGAAAGAATGCTTATATAAACTCAAAAATTTATAAAGAGTTTGTTTTTTTCACGATAATGCAATAATTAAAACAAGTTTACACCGGGACAAAAAGTTCTACTGTATAACTCAAAACTTCATATTTTTCCCGGGAAATTGAGATCACGATGGACTGGTCTGTTTATTGTTAAACTAGTTTTCTCTCATGGAGCAATTGAGGTAGGCAATCCTAAAATGGTGATATTTTAAAAATTAACGGTCAATGGTTAAAATTGTTTTTAGAATTCTCTACAATCAAAGAAGAGGGGGTGTTTGGTTCTTCATGAACCGCACTACTTGTAAAAAAAGAAAGGAAAAAAAAGAAAAAAAAGAAAAAAATAAGTATTTTCCTCTTCTCTTTTCAATTAGCCCATGTACATAAATAAAAGGTTTTGTTTTTCTTTTCCAAGCCCATCTCGGTTAAGGCCCCAAAAAAGTTTAAAAATTTTGAAAAAAAACAACAATAAATTTTGTTCTTTTTCTTTCCTTCTTTTTGTTTGGCCCACAAGTTTGGCCCAAAAAAAATATTAAGTAAATAAAAAAAATTTGTAAGCCCATTGGCCAAGGCCCAACTCGCGTTTGGGCCGAAACATTGGCCCAAACCTGCTAAGTATCGATACCTAGCCTGCTGCAGGAATCAAAACCCGAGCCCAACAACTCTCTCTCTCTCTCTCTCTCTCTCTCTCTTCTACTTTCTTCTTTCTCCTCTTACACCTAATTTCTCCCTCTTTCTACCTAAGACCAAGAAACAATTTGGAAGGATTTTCTTTAATTTTTGAGCACTCTTCCTCTTCTAAACACCTCACTAAGGTATAATCTTTCAATCTTGATCTTGCAATTTTAATTTGTTGGGATTAATTTGTAAATTTGTGAAATTGGGTTGATCTTGTGCTTGAATCATGTGGAAGATAGAATTGTTATCACGTATATGCAATGATTCAAAAGATTCATCGATGGAATTAATCACATTATAGTTTTGACCAATCAATTCAAGTTTAGGGTTTAAATTGAAAGTTTTAAAATTTTAAAAATTGTGAAAATTGGCTTGTTCTTTGTCATATCAACATGCATAATTCATGAATCATGTTTATCAAAATTTTGATCTCTTTGATATTTTTCAAAGGATAATTTCTAGGGTTTATGTTGGAAAAATCAAAATAAATGTCAAACTCTAGAACTTAGTTCTTTGCATTACAAATCAAAATTTTGATAACTTGAAATTAACTGATTCTAGAAAATTTGTAGAGAAGCTAATTGTAGAAAAAAGGGGGATGTTTTATAAAAGAGAGATACTTTTTTTTATAGATGGCACCTAGAAAGAGATCTCGAACAGCATCTTCTTCCTCTCATCTTCAATCCGAAGATGAAATTGATAGATCTGCACTTCTTGCTAGGACAGAGAGTCTTAATATACACTTTGAGAGAGGATTTAAAATCGGGGCATTTCAAACTTATAACTCCACAATAGACATGATGACCGCAGTGGGCCTTCGGAGCATGATGGATAAAATTCTAGCAAAAGCCAACATTTCTTTAGTCTGAGAATTGTATCCGGGATGGGAAATTGATTCAGATAAAGAATACTCGGCTTCATCTACAATTAGGGGTATTAGGGTAGTCATTGATCTTCCCACAATTAGAGATGTTCTTGGACTTGAGGATCCACCAGTTGATGTACCTGAGTTCATCCAAATAGCTTCTACTATACCACCTGAGACACCAGAATACAATGAGATGTTCATGTTTTTATGTGGGAGGATTTTCACGTCCAACTTCAATTCAGGGAATCTCAAGCCAAAGTACATATTACTCAATCTTTTTCTAAACTTTAATCTCAAACCCACCACTGCATACACCACCGTCACCACTCATGATATGATTATTTTCTATTGGTTAGCCAGTGGTCAATGGTTCGATATAACTAGAATTATCTATGTATGAATGAGATCTTCAGTTAAGAATGTGAGAGAATGGGCCAAGTCACAATCTGCATCGAGAGTTTAGCTTTCTATCCCTATTTGATTACTAGACTTTGTCACACTTTTGATGTTCCAGTCTTATTTAAGTGACAGACTAGAAGTAGGGAAGGGATTATTGACAGATCAGACTATAAAGAGGAGTATGTCAGGATGGATCAACCTGGTTCGTCATGCAGAGCTCCTACTTGGCGCCAACATGGTACACATTACCCTATTCAGCAACTTCTTGAGGGACAAGCTATACATGCGACCCAGATTACTAGAATGCAGGCCCAAATGAACTGTCTCAGGAAATCCATGGCCTTTATGATGAAAGACTGGCAGAGGGTGCCTGGTGATGTAGCTGGACCCCCACTTGAGTTTCAGATCTTTGTCATACCGCTACAAATTGATGATTTTCCAGGCAGATGGGATGATAAAGCTGGACCTAGTATTGGTACAGGAGTTGCTGTTGATGAGGATGATAAGCATATTGAGGAGGATGAGTAGAGGGGAAGCAATTTAGGGGGATTTATCTTTTCTTTTTCTTAATTTTTTTCTCTGTATTATTCTCTTATCTGGATGGAGCCTTCTTTTGAACTTATTATCTAGGGATGTTCTATGATTTATCTTTTGCCTTAGATATTCATGTGTGCCTTGAGGACAATGCAACATTTAGGTATGGGGGTAGGGACTAGTCATCTTTTCTTTTTATTTTATCCTTTCTTTTATTCTTCTTTTCTTGCCTTCAAAAAATTATCACTTGCCAACTTAATAAAATTAATTAATAATTAATTTACTTAATGAATTACTCTCTAGTTATTAGTTAGTCTTATATGAAAGTTTGCCCATTTATGATTACTCTAAACAAATTTGTAAGAAATTATTTTCAAAATAGTATATTTTATCCTATCTCTAACTTAGGATTTTATTGAAAATAATGAAAATTTTTATGCTTAACTTAGAGCGGTGACTAACAATTTCTCAAGTCCTCTTGATCTAAATATTTTTCAAGTTATATTACACACACACACACACGAACTACAAAAAAAAATAAAATAAATAAAAGAGTGCAAAAAATGGGCACTAATAAAAATCTTGAACTCTAAAGTGATTCTATCTTTCTAAGCCTAAGGTGACTGAGCCATTAAGCCCGAGAAGTATTTCTATACTGAATAACCTAAGCTCAATTGGGTTGAGATCAATTGGTCCAAAAAGCTCATTACAAAGTAACTTAGAAAAGCTTCGATAAAGTAGAAAATCACCCAGAATGATATATATATATATATATATATATATATATATATATATATATATATATATATATATATATATATATATATATATATATATATATATATATATATATATATATATATATATATATATATATATATATATATATATATATATATATATATATATATATATGAAAATATGATTCTAAGGAGCCACCTTAGATTGAATCTAAGGATGCATCTTCAAAATTAAGTTATATATAATCAATTTACTTGATCCACTCCGTTCATTTTGATATATATGTTTTGGATGGTGTATAAATAAAAATTAGGCATATTGGGTTGTAGTTACTCATGCATCAAGTGATTCTAAAATTAATGGTTTTACGACTATACAACTAAAGTGACAATGAAAAATATGTGTTAGAAATATTGAAATATCATGATTTTTATTTTATAGATGTTTTAAGATATTTAGATCATGATGAATGGAGCGGATCGTTCATTGAAATAGCCAATCCATGCATCGAGAGGTGCATCCTTAGATTCAATCTAAGGTGGCTCCTTAATATGTATATATATATATATATATATATATATATATATATATATATATATATATATATATATATATATATATATATATATATATATATATATATATATATATATATAATACTCCTTAAAAGTAAGAGTTCGGAAAAACTTTTCTCGATCGGTTTTACCCTAAGCCTTTTCAATGTTGACATTCTTATGCTAATTATAATTGGTTATCAACTAAAGCTATTAAGTAAACATTAAACTTTCGAATTAAAGCTCTCTCCATTCAAACTAATTAATAAAATACTAATCTAATTAAAATTAGTTGACCACTATAGAGTATAAAGAAGATTAGAGGACATTAGCATTGTAAACATAATATGCATTGCATGTGTAAACATTAACCAATTAATTGATACCAAATTATGAAATTAATTTATTTATTAACAACAATTGATTGATTAAAATATTTTTGTATTAGTCCCTTAAATCTTTCATATTTTGAAATTAGTCTGTCAAAGCATTGAAATTATTATTGGGTAACTCAATTCTTAAGTTATTTTGAAATTAGTCCTTCAAATAAATGGGTATAATTAGCAATTTGAGGGACTAATTTCTCTCTAATTGATTTTTCTACTCTTGATTGGAGGAGCTAATATCAAAATACCTTAAGAATTGGGAATGTCATAGCTATTTCCATGATTTGATGAATTAATTTTAAAATAAAAAGAATTGAGGAACCTAATAGTTGAATGTGGTTATCTTTGCAAACTTATGGAGAGATTTTTCTTAAATGTTGATAGGTTTTCTTATTCTATAATCATTAGGGATTAGCATAGAAGATTTTATTTCCCTTTTCTTGTTTACTTCATAAGAATTGTATGTCATCTGTTATTATTAGATTTGAGGCATTGAAGAAACTGGATGCTATATGAGTGAATAATCTTTTCGAATGATTTGTTGCTTACACTGCTTATGGTCACGACGACAAAAAGTAAAAAGTTGAAGGTAAATAAATGCAAGTATTAAGAAAGTTCACAGATAATATTACATCATCAAGTAGAGATTTAAAAAATAATTTCACGACCAAGTTATGTGAAAAATTAAATAATAACATTTATTGAAATGTGCTTGTGTGTACTTGCTTTTGTAAAGAGATAAAAGACTAATATTCTTTTTATTTGAAACGCAAAATCAGCAAACTTTTCTTATAGTGTCTCTGACAAAATGTATTTTGTCACCCCTTGACCAACTTTCCCAATGAATATAACATGATGGCGACCGATATGCTAAATTCTAATTGTATATGCCAAGCTATTTTATCAATGGCCAACTTTACACACATTTCCACACATCACATTCATATATAACATGGAGAATCAATAGATAAATACCAAATACAATAATATCACTAAAATGTCTCAGTACTTAACTTGCCTAAATGGTGGAATCCCAACAACAAAGATAAACTTCATGAGCTAAAGTCAAACTTAAACATGAGGTAATCACTACACAGTCTGAATGTAATGAAGATCACTAATAATTGTGCTTGAGCTAAGTAAGCAACTCCAAAGCTAACTCCTATTGGTCGACCAACTGACTAAAATACTCCTGATCCTCTTGGTTCTGTTCTTGGTATACTTGTTCATTAGCCGGAGATATATAGTACTAGGTCCTCAGACGAACAACATGGTTCTATAAAAGTTTCAGGAAGCAACATATTTAAATAGTCATAATAGCACACTAGATCAGTTAGTTATAAGACAATAGATTTGAAAAGCTATTAAATACAGTGAAAACAGTTAAGAAATGTGAAATATGCAATACAGAGACAATAATATAAACAGTATCCAACGTTAGTGTAGTGTAGACTAAGATCCACCTATTAAGTGTAAATTAGTGTTGTCTTATTTAGAATACAATGTGAGGATGAGACTCGTGTTGGAAGGGGGATAGAGTCGTCTTTCTGCCTCAATGGCGTGTGACTAGTCAAACATGAGGGCTTCTTATCATGTCTCCATCCCACCGATGAAACCTACATTCGATATTCCCGCTTTAAAACCTCTATTTTACATTTCATTAAGTAGGGCTGTATATGACACGTCATGTACTAGGTGTAGTTATCTCAAGCGCATAAAGAATTCTCACAGTCACCCTCATTTATGAGAGCCGCTATCACACCCCGATTCCTGAGATACTACAGACAATTAGTATAAGGTGAAACCCCTTACTTGTTATTCAACTATTGGAAATACAGGTATACTCAATCTCGTCATCCATAAATCAACCCCTGGCTCATCACACCGACACCGATAAAGCACATCTTACTTCCTTATCCATCTCTTTCATTATCATTGGCATTTCAATATCATTTCATTATCTCATTTCATGTCAAATGACATGCATTACATCCCGACCCTTATACTCATCATCATATATAACCTTTCTAACCCATATATATGATGTCACTATTCTTTGTTTTCTACTTCATCATTGTTCACAAACCAAAGCAACCATGTCATTTTGTACCTAGGATGTCACTAAAGCATTCCAGGGTGTATAAGGTGTAGTTAATATGTCACAAAATGTTGAAACTATTCAAATGAAACCTGTAATCGGTATAGGGGGTTGGTGCGACTGTCCGAAATCCATTGCCCGTATATCATCCTCTAGGACCCGGGGCCGGGCACTGTCTGTATACCAGCCGGTTTGATTAGCCGGGTCGGTTTGGGGGTATTCTGACCCGTCAGACCGATCCGCAGTCTTTCGCTGTCCGACTTCACTCATACGCTCCGTCGATCCCCCGTTTTGCTATTTTTCATTTTACATATGTATTTTTCTCATTCCCAACATAACAAAACATGTTTTTATGCGTGAAACTACCTCTAACAAAATTTGGATTTTGTACATAATAAAAATCATAACTTTTAAAAATCCAACTTTCTCAGAAGATTCTCAAAAATATCATGTAACTTCATAAAATACATTGGTCATTTTTTGTCTTCTACCACCAACTCTAATTCTCACTCTAATTATCTCTAAAAATTCGACAAGATTTTGGAAATCCCGATAAATTCCCAAAAAAAAATATGAAAACCACGTATTCAACTATTCTACCTATGCCTAACCGTATAAATGTATGATAATAGGTCTGAGCCATCACACATTTCAATTTATAATTTTATGGTTTTAAATTTTTGTATACTTAAAAGAGTGGAAATTATTCAAATGCTTTGAAATATTAGTGTTGCAAGTGTTATATGTTAGTAATGGTTGACCAAATCAACCAAAAACATGTGCACAAATCCAAAGAATAATGATCATTAAGTGCGTTGTTAATGGAGAATTAGTATACCCTTAATGAGGAATAATTGGGCTGTTAATAGGCTCATAATTGGATTTGATGAGGCTGATATTTTGGTGTAGAGGTGATTGAGTGAAAAGCCTCTATAAATTGAAACAATTTCTCTGTGAATTTACATAGCAAAAAGAGAAAGTACTGCCATCTCCATCGGAACCCCAAAACAAACTCCTCTTCTCCTCTCCTCTAAAAGTTACACTGGTATCAGAGAAGTCAACATCCGAAGTTCTTTTTTGCTCAATAGACAGAGCATATTCTCAACAAGCTGCATCCACTTATAAATTATATTTTTTGTTCCAAACTTGTGGCTATCCTCTCTTTAGTTTTTTTATTTGTCAATATCTTAATATATATCTCCCAGAAAAGTTTTTGGTTTCCGTTCATCAAAAGTCAACAAAACCAAGTTTCTCCCAAGAAACCATCAGTTCTTTTCTTCTCCAAGAAAAGTTTTGTTCTACTTTGTACTATTCTTTTCCCACCCACTATAAATAAATAAAAATTCCAAGCCTACACACGTGATCACCTAGCCCCTACTCTTCTTCTCACTGGTTCTTGTCCTCAGCAAGAACCGAAGTTTTGTCCAACCTCAACCATCTTCGCCCACCGCAATCACGAGCAGACCCACTTACTCAGGACCGACCCAATTCCGATAGTTGCTGCTTCAATCGAGTAGATCCCGACCCGGACAGAGGCGTATCAATCAGATCTGGTATTGTTCAGGGCCGACATCCTACGGATCTAGATCCGAACCGTTTCACTGACTCGATCCGAACTCTTGGATCCTCAGGTTCATTTATTTCTGTTTATTTTTTTCTTTCTAATCTTGATATTATTCTCAGTATTATTAGATATATTTTATCCTAATCCATTTTTTAAAAACCTCAGTTTTAGGTTTAGCTATCTTCCAAATGGCTAGTAAATTGGTTCTAAGCGAATTGACAAAGATCAAAAAATTTAATGGTATCAATTATGATATGTGGCATAGAAAAATTAGATATGGCCTTATACAGGACAATATAGATGATGTCATCGAAACTAGTACTCCTACCTTAACTGATACCTCTACTATTGAGGAAAAGAAAGGGTTCGAACAGTGAAAGTCGAGAGACAAAAGAGTGAAAAGCCTTATGCTAATGTTCATGGAAGATAATTTGATTAAAGTTTTTGAAACTTGTAAAACGTCCATGGATATGTGACAATCAATAAAAGATAAATACGACACTGCCTCGGAAGTTAATATTAAACTCCTCTTGCATAAGTATAATTCTTCTCGTATGCAAGAGGGAGACAATATTGTAGAACATATAAGCAAAATGATTTTCATGGCTAAGGACTTATCTACTACCGGGACTGAAATCCAGAAAGAATGCAAGTGGCAACTATATTGAACAATCTTTCACCTTCCCTTACTATAGCTGACACTACATTAACAATGAATCCTGCAATTAAATCTGTTACGGATTTGCTAATGCACTTAGCTATAGAATAAGATTTAATAGCCAGTAGGAAGAAACCATAACTAAACATGGTGCAACATGAAGTGAAGTATGTGCACCAGAGGTAACAAACTGGAAGAAATAGAAACCCTTGCCCTAATAAACCATATCTTAGAGGTCCAAAATCACAGCAATTTAAGAAGAAGGTACTCCGTGGAGCTTGCTACACCTGTAAAAAGTATGGGTATTTCAGATCCAATTGTCCACAAGGAGAAAAGTAGGAGAATAAGGGAGGCTATAAGCCAGGAAGTACCAGCAAAAGAGAATTCGTCGGTGTGACGAAGTACAATGCTGCGATGACGGACATCAGCGGTTGGTGGATTGACTGCGGTGCGACTAGACATATCGCAAAGGACAAGAATGGAGTCATAGAATTTACCAAGCTGAAGAAAAGAGAACAAAGGATCTATATGGGAAATAATACATATCTCGATGTAGAAGGTATTGATTTGTATAGATTGGATCTTGGGGACAGTGTTCTTGTCCTCAAAGATATGTTCTATGCGCCAAGAATTCGGCGCAATCTGGTCTCTGTTCCCTGCTTGATGAAGAAAGGACTGGAAATTAGGTTTTATAATAACCGGGTTTCTATGGGGAAAAATAATAAAGTGTATGCTATGGGTAAATATGTGTCTGAGCATGAATTATGTATCCTTCCAGTAGTTTGTAATTATTTGGTAATGAAAACTCTGATTTGAACTACTTGTCATGTTATATTTATGAGTCAGAATTGTGGCATTCTAGACTATGACATGCTAGTATTTTAAAAATGAATCAGATTATCAGAATGAACTTGTTGTCTGAACTATCTAATGTTCAGTTATCACCATTTGAACATTGTCTAACTGGTAAAATGACCAGGAAACCTTTTATTGGCGGACAAAGAGCCAATGAACTTTTAGGGTTGATACACTCGGATATTTGTGGTCCCCTAAATATTATAACTCATGGTAGTAAAGAATATTTTATTACCTTTATAGATGATTATTCCAAGTTTACACATGTCTATCTTATCTTTAGAAAATTAGAAACTTTTGAATGCTTTAAGAGCTATAAGACAGAAGCTCAAAATCAACTTGGAAGGAATATCAAAATATTAAGAGTTGATAGAGGTAAAGAATATAACTCTAAAGAATTTGAGAGTTATTGTATTCAGCGTGGAATTAAAAGGCATACAACAATGCCGTACACACCACAGCAGAATAGTGTAGCTGAAAGAAAGAATAGAATATGTTAAATGTAGTTAGATACATGTTGTCTCATTTAGGTCTCTCCAAGAAATTTTAGGGAGAAGCATTATTAACTGTAAACTACATTTTAAATAGAATTCCTACCAAATCAGTTGTATTTACACCTTATGAGTTATGGAATGGGCGGAAACCAGATCTGAGTCATCTCAGGAAATGAGGATGTATGGCCCATGTTCTCATTCCAAGTCAACTTAGAGATAAGTTGGACTTTAAAACATTACAGTGTAGATTCATAGGATATTCAGAAAAATCAAAAGGTTATAAGTTCTATAATAAAGAAAAATGGGTCATTAAAAGTAGAAATGCTATATTTCTAGAAAATCTAGAGGAAGAGGAATAAGTTTAAGAGGAAACAGAACCTATAATAGTAATAAATGATGATTATTACAAGAATGTTTCCACTAATGATCCTGATATTGTGAATGAACCTAACCTTAAAAATGATGAAATACTTATGAAAAATGATGAACCTCAGCATGTAGGTGTTTTAGGTAAAATGCCTAGAACACAACCTGCATGGATAGATGATTATTGTTTGTATTCATGTGAACCATCTTGTTTATTAGTAGTTGTAAATATAGAAGAACAAGATCCCTTAAACTTCTCTAAAGTGATGAAATCGCATGAATCAGATCTATGGCTGGAAGCCATGAGAGAAGAACTTGATTCTATAGAAATGAACAAGGTTTGGGAGCTAAGTGATCTACCAGAAAATAGAAAAGCCATAGGATGCAAATGGGTGCTCAATAAGAAATACCGTGTTGATGGGTCTATTGATAAATTCAAAGCACGGTTAGTTACCAAGGGTTACAACCAGAAGGCAAGAATAGATTTTCAGGTGACGTATTGTCTTGTAACTAAATTTGCATCCATTAGAATCATTTTGGCTATTGTTGCATATCTTGATTTGGAGTTATTCCAAATGGATGTTAAAATAATATTCCTCAACGGAGAGTTAAAGGAAGTGATATATATGCAACAACCTGAAGGTTTTCAGGTAAAAGGACAGGAACATAAAGTTTACAAGTTAATAAAATCTCTGTATGGTTTAAAACAATCTTCTAGATAATGATTTCTCAAGTTTCATGACGCGTTGATTTTGTTCAAAATAGATTAGATAATTATGTATATGTCTTGAAAAGTGAGAGCAAATTCACTATATTATCTTTGTATGTGGATGATATATTGCTCGCCAGAAATGTCATGGAAATATTGAACAAAATCAAGGAAGACCTCAATGAAAAGTTTGAGATGAAAGACATGGGTGATGCATCATATATTCTTGGAATTCAAATAATTCGAGATAGAAAGTCTAGAATGTTAAGTTTAAACCAAGAAAAATATTTAAGATCAGTTTTTAAAAGGTTTAGAATGGAGAATTCTAATTTTGCACCAACACCGTTGGTTATAGAAAAGAGATTGTGTAAAGAGCAAAGTCCTGGAGAAGGGCAGAAGCCATTAGATGTTCCTTATGCTAAAGCAGTTGGAAGCTTAATGCATGCAATATTGTGCACCCGACCTGATTTAGCTTATGTTATAAGTCTAGTTAGCCGATATCAAAGTAATCCGGGACCAGCACACTGAGAAGCTGTTAAAAGGATTATGAAGTATATCAGAGGCACATTGACTTATAGATTGGTTTATCAAGCGAGTTCGCTTAAAGTCCTCGGTTACTCCGATGCTGATTTCGGAGGTGATAAAGATGATGAAAAGTCTACTTTGAGACACTTGTTCATCTTTGGAGGACCTGTTTCTTAGAGTAGCAAGAAACAAGGGTGTGTTGCTAAATATACACAAGAAGCTGAATATGTAGCTTGTAGTATGGTAAACTATACATGTTGTCTGGATAAGATGATTTTTTATTGATCTAGATCTCAATTTGTTGGAAGGAGCTATTGATATTTATTATGATAACCAGGCAGTGATTAGCTTGATTAATAATGGAGCGAATAGTTCCAAAGGAAAACACATTGAGATCCAGTATCAATATATTTGAGATATTGTAGAAAAGTGAGAAGTTAAAGTGACTTACATCCCTGCTATAGATATGATTGTTGATCCTTTGACAAAAGCAATACCAACGAAATCTTTTATCAAATATGTGAGTTTAATGAGACTTAGGAATAAATAAGCCTAAGAAAATTTCATGAATAATGAAATGAGAATTGCTCTTCATGGATAGTGAGAGTAATGGCAAGAAAAAAAAATCGATCTCACGATAGTGGAGACATATCATTTGGTTAATTTGGCCAAGTGGGAGATGTTAGTAATGGTTGACCAAATTAACCAAAAACATGTGCACAAATCCAAAGAATAATGATCATTAAGTGGGTTGTTAATGGAGAATTAATATACTCTTAATGAGGAATAATTGGGCTGTTAATAGGCTTATAATTGGATTTAATGACTGTTATTTTGGGGTAGAGGTGATTGAGTGAAAAGTCTCTATAAATTGAATCATTTCTCTCAGAATTATATATGTAGAAAAGAGAAAGAATAATCTCTCATCAGACCCCAAAAAGAAAATACCCCAGTTTTTTCAAATTCAAACATTATATACATGAAAAATGTTTATATATATTATATAGAAGGAAGGAAAGTGATCGAGGATAATTATTTATAAGAAATGTAATATTGGAAGTCAATTTTTAATAGAAAACGTATTTATATATTATATCTTCAAACTCTTTAATTAATAGGTTTAATAAATTAATTAATATTTTATTAATTTTATATTTGTGTAATTTCATTTTTCGATAAAGGATATGTGTGAAATAGTTTTAGAGAAATGAAAGGGAATAAACGGGACAGTGGGGAATAAGGAAAAAAATGATGAGTGAAAGTAGAGTGAGAGTGGGAGAATAAGGATAAAAGAGATTTAAAGATTATTCCTACTGTAGCAACCCGTGTTGGTTTTGAGTAGAAATTATTCAAATAATTTCAAAAATTTAGTGTTGTGATTTTTATCTGCATGAAAAATATTTATTTATACTATATAGAAGGAAAGAGAGTGATGAAGGATACTTATTATTTATAATAAATATAATATTAGAAGTCAATTTTTATAGTTTTAATAGAAAACATATTGATATATTATATCTTTAAACCGTTTATTTTATAGGTTTAATGAATTAATTAATATTTTATTAATTTTATATTTTGTAATTTTAATTTTTATAAAGGATGCATCTAAAATGATTTTAGAGGGATGAAAGGGAATCAACGGAGAGTGGGAAGACAAGAACAAAAATAATAAGTGATAGTACGAGTGAGAGTGGGAGAATAAGGGCAATAGAGATTTGAAGGACATTTTTACTATTGCAAATCATGTTCATTTTTATATGGTAGTATAGATAAAGGAAATAGTGGGGACAGTGAATAGTAGAGATAAAGTAAATAGAAGGGGTAGTGAAAATTTGGAGGAGTGGAGGACATATCCTCAACTCCTATAGTATTTGGGAGGGTAAATTTGTAATTTTAAAGGAGATATTTTTTCCTTTCGGAGATATTTTTTCCTTTCTTTCATCCTAATTATTTTTTCTTGAACTTTCTAAAATATTGCATGGATATATCATTAGTGCTTACTAATTAAATATCTTTTATAGTGTATATTATAAGAGATATAAATATTAAATGATAAGGTTATTTTAGAAGAAATGAATATAAATAAATACAATAAACATAACAATTAGAATTTTTATATGCTCCAATGTAAGCATTATTGAAAGCGTATATCTAAATACTTAGCATAAAAATAATTAAATATGCTACTCAAAAATAAAATATGAAAAAAAGCTCTTCTTAGTGACATTATCTAGCTAGGAAAATTACATCATCACTCAAATTGAAATATATGTCATAGCCAATTATGAATTAGGTAAGATAAAATATTGCATACTAAATGAATAAATATCATAAAAATTTTACAAAAATCAATAAACTTTAGGGTGTAATGCCCGCTAAACCTAATACCGTATTTATGGTATTTCGACACCTTTGACCAAGTTAACCGAAATCCAGTATCTAACCTAGCGAAAACCTAGACCAACCAAGAGAGTGGATCCCAATTAGCAAGCCAATTATGTCAACCTATAGTTGACGATGGTTAAGAATAACTTAAGAAGAGATTAGAGGGATATTTGGTAAATATGTGGAAGTTGAGTATGAGAGATTTGAGGGCTATAAATAGAGAATGGTTCTCTTCCAAAACTCTAGAGCTTATTTAAGTAGCCCAAAATAGATTAGAACTAAGGTCTAGAGTGAGAAAGAGAAAGGAAGAGAGTGATCTTGATTAATCCAAGGGAGAAGAAGAAGATGAGAATGAAGAAGGAGCTCAAGATCCACATCCCATACGATAGATCATCTCCCAAAACTAAGTATCCTAAAACCCCCACCCTCTAATTGTTTCAGATTCAAAACTCATATTTTACCTACCATATTTCTTAGATCCAAGTCATCTTCTTCATCAAGCCACCCCTAATGGAGCTTGGAGCTCAACCTCAACAGATCAATCAAGGCAAGCACCTTTCTCTCCTCTATGTTTAGATCAACGGTTAGGCATGAT
Source organism: Asparagus setaceus (assembly GCA_012295165.1). Taxonomy (NCBI): domain Eukaryota; kingdom Viridiplantae; phylum Streptophyta; class Magnoliopsida; order Asparagales; family Asparagaceae; genus Asparagus; species Asparagus setaceus. The sequence continues at coordinate 48,365,520 of CM022704.1, read as the reverse complement.
ACATTTGTGATGATTTCAATTTGTTGCAAGTTTGGATTCGTGGTTTTGTTAGATCAAAGTACTTTTCTATGAAAAATTATACTCTTGGGATAATACCAAAATTGTGCTCTCCTTTGACGAATACTTGATGGTTTTTAAACTATTTGCAAACTGCTCCTGTGATGATTTAGAAGCTTGGATAATCTCTATATTTAAGAAATGGATCAGATTCCTAGTGTCATAAATCAAAGACAGATTGCTTTGAACTCGCTAGACTATCTGACGCTAGATGTTCTTACATCTGACATAGGGTATTGGGGTATAGGCTCGGTGATCATATCCATCGGTGATTTGACATCAGACCTGGTGACAGATGTTCTTGAGTTTCAAGAACACCCACTTATAGATACTCAACACCAAATGAATCTGCATCGGATGCAGACACATGCCTTCATCCAACTTTGGATGAAACATCAGATGTCGGATATCTAAGAAATTGATTTATTGGATTATGGGTCTCTCCATAGTTTTCAATATCTGCTTTTATTTCTTTCTTCTTCGATAGTTTGTATATAGAGATTACCTATACCATGAAGTATTTGCAGTTAGTTTGAGAATTATTTAGAATTGGGAGTTTTTCCCAGAAACTCATGAAGTTTGTGTTTCAGAATTATTGTAAGAGTACGGCTTATAGGTTTTGTTTGTATGATTCATGTGCTATGAGATGCTTGATTGTGCTATTAAAGTTGAGAACATTATCTGACATAGATGTTTAGACGGTTGCCCATGATTTATGCTATACATGAAGGATAAAACCTGTATATGAATTTTGAGAAGATTATGTTGGACCATAACTTTTGGCTCACTCGTGCTCGAGTCGAGACCTAGTTTGATATCATGTTACCCGGATGAGATATTACTAGTTTGTATATCCATTTGGGAAATTTCCTTTTTAATCTTATTTGAATATCAATTCATTTGGATATGTATTTGCATTCGTGGTACCTCCTCATGAATACCAAATTTTATTTGGAATTTCCTGATCATACAAGTTATGAGAAGAGATAATATGTTTGTATTCATGTTTCAAAAAAAATTCTTCTTTAAGCTCCTAGATGCAGAGGGCACTCTGAATGAACTCTTAGTCGATATAAACTTGATGGGTATCAGGTGTCATGAAAGTATATTTTATGGGCTGAGACTCTCGGAACTAGTGCATAATATTTCACGTACAACAAGCTAAGAAAAAGGATAATTAGTTGGGCTTAATGCTAGGAATTGAATCTTTGGAGCTATGTGGGTACGTGTTCGTTCTTGTTGGACATGTTGGCTTGTTCATGGGAGTGTTTGTGTGGTAATAGAAACCGTCGAATCCCATGTGACTTGCACATAGACTCGGTGAAGGTCTTTCCAAATAAGATGAGATAGTACTGTGGAATCTAGTGTGAATCAAAAAAGTGGATCGCAACATGAATTCAATTTATCTGAAGTTCTTATGTGATTTTTTGCATGTTCAGTTATGTTGGGACCATTATGATTCTTATGCTTGGTTGTTATTTCTGTCTTTGGTTTTCTTGATGAGATTTAGTTGGATGTAGTTCTTATATTGTTATATCATATTGGACATCTGCATTCTTTTTCCGATGTTTAGGCTATTTTTTTATATTTTTCTTCCTTCGGGTGTTCGATCTCTGTGAGTGTATCCTTCGGGATATAGTTAGTGCTCATATAGTCATACACCTTCATTCTTTTCTTGCTGAGTGCTTGCAGTGGGTCGCTTGCTTGATGACCCCTAGACTTATTTCTTCCTTCTTCTCTAGGTTGTGATTATTAGCTTATGGATCAGTGAGATATGGATGGTTCTATCCTCTTCAAGCAGTTGATGAGTGATTATTTTACGGTTTTGCCTTTATGTATAGCTTGTCAGTTCAGAATCCCATCATGCTATGCCATTTGTAGTTGTTTTACCCAGTTTTAGTGTAGTTTCACTAGAGGTTGACTTTAGTCAACCTGAAACACCACAGCTGTATATTACTGGTTTACTCTTTTGAATTTAGTAGTTTAGCTAGATAGAGGCTTAACTATGTGCATGAGGACCACAAGACCCGGTTCTCATCTACATATTGCCAGTCGAGTCGCGTGCTCTATTCGAATTTGGGACATGGGGCGTGACATAAGGTACTAAAGTGACTCTTTCAAAAAAAAAAATAGAATAATTAAGTTTTAATGTCTATGACATGAGCGTTTGCATATTCAATTATGCTAGTATAAATTGAAGGAATAATGATCTAGTCCTTCAAATTTGTATACTCCCACAATGGTTTTTATGTAATAGTATACATAATTTGTCTACAAATCTCTTATCACTTGTCGTCCACGTTTATTCTAGTCCAAACTTTTCAAAGTTATAAACTACTAAAATTACGAATTAAAGAGAAAATTAGGTTTGATAAAACTCTCAAATTCATAACTAGAAGCCTCTTATGCCTCATTCAGTATGCAAGAATGAAGGTGAATGGAATGCAAATTCACACTACTAATCATTTGTACAACACGATGTATTTTTTGAAAGTGAGAAATGTCATTTCCACTTCTCATCAATTCCCACATTATACCTAAATGTGCATTCCCAATAAGTTGCCAAAGAAATGGGTATTTCTACTTAACTGGGAATAAAAAATGCACACCTTCTAAATATGCTCATTCTCTAAATTGTACCAAAACATGAAAGTGGAAATGAGTATTCCATTCCCACAATAATTCATTTCCATTTCTTGTTCATTTCATTTTCACTTCACCCTGATTCCCGTGGAACAAGTGAGACATTAGTAGAGAGGAGAGGAAGCTAGTGAGAGGTTGAAACAATGCAAACGAACAAAATTAAGTATTTGTAATGACTTTCAAAAATGTGTTCGGCAACTAAAATGTAAATGAAAAGAAAAATGTGAAGAGAAATACTTTCTAGCTATTTTCTATTTGCAAAACTTGTATGAATAATAGAAAGAAAAAATGAAATATTTTCCACCACTCTAGAAAAAAAAAAATACCGAACTAAGCCTTCTCTCGGTCAAAAACTCAAGGGAAACTTGACTCTAGCCCCCTGGGCTTAAGAACTTGTGCGTTTGTGCCCCACAAAAAAGTCTTTACGTGATAGAATCCCACTACTGATTGTTTCTTTCATGCAACCCCTTATAACTGTATAAAAGTGGGTACATGCGCATCAAAAGGTTATATCCCAAATTACCCCTCTGAAATCACCCAGGACATTTTATCTCATAACTCGCTTAGATATTTTTGTTTAAATATTTATGGACCTTCTGTTTCAGGTAATGAACTTCATTTGTAGAGGTGGATAGATCTCATCTCAATAAGCAAATTGCAAGAAAATAGAAGCCATCGAATAGGATCTTAATTATTTTTTCAAACACTATTTTTGTCTAGAATACTCTCATATTAAGTTATTTATCTAATACATAATAATTTTGTGCCGAAACTTTGTATTTTCATTTGATACTTGAGTTCTTTTTAGTTCATAGATTTGGATATTTGAACTCTTTTTATTATTTGGCTTCTACATTTTTATTTTATATATATATATATATATATATATATATATATATATATATATATATATATATATATATATATATATATATATATATATATATATATATATATATAAAATATAATATTTGATGGATGTACAAAAACAGGCTTAAGAGTACTTATGGAGTATATCCTCCTTGACTCGACAAGTATTATGCAGGCCTAATTGTGTCCCGGCTTGTATTTCGTCTCCGGGAACAATTAATAGTCATATTAGTAATAATCAAAATTACTTAAAATAATTTATTAAATAATTCATTTATACTATTTTATGATAATGAATAACCATTTACAATAATTTATAACATATTTTATAGTTATTATTATTATTATTAACTATTAATTACATTCTAATAAACGGATAAAGTTATTGAGGATGTGAGGAGGTGCATAGCTAATAAAAAGTTATGAGTATTTTTACTTAATGATTAATTAGAGGTAATGAGAATAATTGGGTATTCTCGAAGTTTGATAGGGCAAAAGTGGCAATAAAGGGTTTTGACACCCCGCGCGATCCTCTTTTGTACGTAGTGTAGAATATAACTACAGTTAATAATATAACTTTAATAATCTATATAGTGCATTTACGGTAGTATTTTTCATATGGAATAAGTATGTTCGTTATGCATGTATGTTGTTTTATAATAAAAGACACTAAATTACATGGGTAACATTATTAATATTTTACACACAAATTAGAGGACAAGTTTAAAAAAATGTTTGAACATAGAGTACACTTTTATATTGGTAGTAGACATAGTGAAATTTTAGTTACACCATTCAAGTGGTTCAAATCAGTACAACACCCTTTATTAGCCATGATTTATTGAATTTTTCGAATCATGGTCAAAAGCAATGAAGAAATTAATATACAGTCATTTGAAAAGGATATGAGAATGTTTAGACAAACAAAAAGAAAATGATTAATCCCAATATGAACTGTGTGACCATCAAGAGGAATAACCATGAGAGCAGAATCCCATATTTATCCCTTCAATCAAGCTAGAATACATTGCTCTATACAAATACTCTTTTCACCGAATTTTATACCAACGCATCTTCTAAATGACCTATATATTATTTAGTGACAATTTCTATCAGTAAAATCGTAATATCATTCCCGATATTTTTGTTTGATAGCAAGAGTTAATCTACATTGAAAACTAAAAATTTACCAACTACAAAACGACAAGATTTTATAGGTCAGAGTTTAAGGATAAACTTCACCTTTTTGAAATGTTCATACAAATACTTTGCCTTATTGAGTTATGATAGAGTCTCTACATCATCAAATGCAGGGAGTACAATATTTATGAAATCTAAAAAAAAAAAAAAAATTTAATCGATAACAAGCTTGACTTTATTTACTCATTCATGACACCAAACCCCCAGCTCAACAATCTTGGACTTGTCCCTGGTCTTTTCATCATCCGATGTCCATTTCCTTAACATGCTTCATTTTCATGTCAGATCTGCGTCTCTCTACTCCTGATCAACATAAGTATTGTGATACGCCAATCTTGATACAGGAGAGAGCATCCACAAAGAGAGAAAAATGCAAAATGTTGGTAGAGGAGAAAGCATGGACTATCATCTCACAGCAAAAGATGGCGACTAAATGAGAAGCAAAACAGTGTTACCCAGTGGGAATCCTCTACAGCTCTACTAAAAATGGAGGTATATAAAAGCTCTTCATTGTGGATTTCTTTCCATATGGTCACTTGTTATTCTAGCTCTCACGTTGATTGCATCTGGGGTTACAATAAATGCTCAAGTGCTATACCTCCTATGTATTAGCCATTGTGGCAAAACTAAATAGAGGCTTATTTTACCATTGTAATCTGTTGTTCTTGCAAATGTTTTATTATAAGTTGGAACAAAATGAGAAGTTCCAGATGATTTTTTTTTTATGTCATGCCGATTATGTCTTGTACTTTGTTATTTCTCATTTTAACTAGATCCTAAGTTCTGGTTTGTGTTTATATTCTTTCACATTTTCCCATACTTAAGACTCAAGCCATATACTTGGTACCGTAGATATACCAGATTATGAAAAAATATGAAAAAAAATAATGACAATGATGCTTTACAACAAAACTTGTATAAGGAAATGGTACAATATTCCTTATTAATGAATGACTTGCGCGCGCACACACAAACATATATATATGCTAATACAAAAATCATAAAAATAGTTAAAAAATCAATAAATAATAAATAACCTAGAATATCGTAGACATCGTACTGCCAACTGAAAGAGTTCAACTTATTGCTAGGACTGAGAAACTCAAATAGTTAAAAATAATAAAAAAGACACCATTCTTATCTCCTATATATGTACTTATCCGTAGAAAATTATTTCCTAATTCTCCCTGTCTGCACAAGCTGGAGCAGTGATGTTCCTGAATTTCGCGAATACAATAGATGAAGGGGTGATATGTAATGGAGCAGAAGCTTCAGTGATGGAAGGAGATATTTGTGGAATCTCTCCAGTGCTTGAAACATTCAAGAGTTTTCCATTGAGAAGCACATAATGACTTGTGAGATTGCCATCTTTGGGAGTTAGGTGGTAAACTTCCCTTTGTCCTCCAATTGTCGCAGAATTTATTTTGAGCTCAGGTGGATACAGGTTCATGTCATGTTGGACTGAAACATTGAACGCAGTAGAGTTTGACAGGTTAATCAACACCAATGTAATTGAGTTCTGCCAAAGAAATTCAAGCAGGTTAGATACAAATTAAAAGTGTGACAAAATCTATAGAAATATTTTGAATCGTGTAATGAGTTTGTGTTACTTGGTCTCTTCCACAGTGAGCGTATGTTCTCAAGTAAGGCGAGCTCTGGTGAGTAGCTTGAAGAACACGGCGTCCCATCAAACGGTGCCACAGCAGAGCACTGATGAGAGAAAGAGATCGGTTAGGATTTAGAACTGGGATACATATATGAAAGGCTATGTAGCTTCTCATCTGTTGAAACTTACCTGTAGTAATCTGGGTTGGGGATAAATGTTTGGGTGTCAAGGAGAGCATAGTTTCCTCCGATCAATGCTTGGCGACAGTAGGCCTTATGGTTGAACTTGGATACCATGCCGAGCTGGTCTAAGTACCTTATCAACAACCCGAAACAAAACTAATCGGTTAAGGAGTTGGAAGTGGGTGCGTAAGGTTTTTTTTTGTCAAGGAACTGTGCACATCAGAACTGGGAAAATAAAGAAAGTGATCATGGAATACATAATATGAAAAATTAATTATGACTATGTTATACTGTTAATTATAACAGATTTGGGAGGTAAGAGTGGAGAAGTGTGGGTTGGAAGAATTTTTGAAAGATATAAAAAATTGGAGGCTTAAACTACTTTAACTGGCTCTTACTTGGATCATACAATATATTAGAGTAAAAAACCTATACATTTGCACCATTATGGAAAAAAAAAACAAACATAAAAAGAAAATAGTATGACACATAAACTTAGGTTTATATGAATTAAATAACTGTTGATACTCGATACATTTTCATGAAGCACGCCATTTTTTAAGAGAGATGATATATTACCAAAAACTATCGACGAAAGTTCCAGATTCTGGTCCTCCACTATTGAAAGCACCTCCTGCTTCACCGATCCAGGCAGAACTCCAAGGGCCAAAATCTTTAACTGTCTCCTCTGCATTTTTGAATGTCTGAGCTATTTGAGACAGAAAGAAAGGATCTTGCATCTTGCCAAATAGCTCTTTGCTTCCACCTAAACAAAGGAAGAAAGAGTAATGAGCTGGTTCTTTTTTTAGTGCATAAACCATAGGAACAATAAATTAATAGTTGCACTGACCTGGGCCGAGGTTATAGATGTGATGAGTCACAGCGTCAACAACATTAGGTCCCGAATTCTGAAGCATTTTGGCAAACCAATCTTGATCAAAGAAACCTCCAGGAGCCAAAAGCATAGGCTTCTTCTTGTCTTTGTATAAATCATCTATGAGTGCTTTGAGAACAATCAAATCCTGGCTGTATTGCTTAACGTCCACCTTCGCAGCAACACCATCTCCAGATATTTCATTTCCTGAAAAGATAAATTATGACAATCTTGGAGAGAGTTTGAAATAAATTTTTGGTGAGTTTGTTCGGATGAAACGTTGTTTTAGTAGTTACCAAATTCCCAAGAGTCGACATTGTATCCCTTTGAGATAGTATGATTGATGAAATCTCTAGCATTTGATGAGTTCCAGCTGCCTTCCCACAGAGTATCATTTTTAACCTGACTCCTCCCATAGAGTGCATTCAGCCCGAATGTCACAACTGCTCTGCAATTACATACAAAAAAAAATGTAGAATCAGTTTCTGCTTTTTTATGTTAGATAAGCTATATTAAAAAGAGAAAGAATGTAAATGCATGGATTGAAGACATCCTTTTGCATACTATCATAATTCTTAAAAAAAAAGAAAAAAGAAGAAGCAGTGTTCAAACATTAGGGTTTGGTTAATTTGTACACATCATGAAAGAGTCAAAAAATTTATACTCAGAGATGAATACATAGAAGGGAACATCTCCCAGTATTATACTGGAGCTGTTGAACTACTGGAAGAGAATCTAGAATACCTACGTAATGTTTGTAGATATCACAAATTAGGCATTGGTGAAGTGAAAAAAGTAGAAAACCAAAGAATTTCAGAAACTTTGCAGGTTAAATTCTTCGTTGCGTCTAAATAAGATAAGATATCATTACCCACTGTCCTGAAACAGTTTATTGAGCTTCTTCCATCTGCACATGTTGAGGCAGCCAGCAGAGAAATCAAACAATGCTCCTTTAACAAGTTTGAGCTTTTCACAATTTGGATGATTTTTCCCCACTTTATAGACGATTTGATCTTGAAGTGACCCTCCGATCCTAACCCTCAAGGGGGGTTGATTGAAAGCTGCAGGTTAAACACAAACAAAGTTTTCACCTATATAGGAACAATACCATAAATGAAATTATATACACCGACATGTGGATATAAGACATTGATCTCTGAGACCCTTACCTTTGATAGCATTTTTAAGAATTGGGTTTTTCAAATCCTGCAAGAATCAGAATTATATCATTGGTTAACTTTTCATGTCCATACCTTCTGGCAAGAAATCAAAAGGCATATATATAAAAAATAAGATACCCAAGCTTTTCGTGTATAACAAGATTAGAGTGGCTCATAAATAGTAAAATTTATCAAATCCACACTCAAGACTGAAGATACAGATATTGAACTAGGGAAACGTAACACGTCTAGTAATATATCGCGAGAGAAATCTTCATTTATAAAACACATATATTTAGCACTCTAAGATAACTGTATGTAGAAATAAAAATCATGATGTATAATCAAACAACAGGAGACTAAAAGCCTTGTGTTCATATACAAATGACTCATGAAAGTGGAACAGAAGTCAAGCGTTATGTTTCAGATGTGAGAATCACTCTTTTCTACAACTAAAGAACAAATTTACATCTAACTTGTTGTGTAATAACTATGTTTTGATATTATCTTGGAAATGAAGCAGAAGCAAAGCCCAATTCTGCTTGAATACTAATGGCAATGAGGTGCATTTTCATTCTAGTATAAAATTACAATGAACTTCTATTTGTAGTTGTAAATGCTGTTCTTGCAATTAGTTGGTGAAGATAGCAGATTTACTCATCGACATGCATGTTCTTTTGTTTGGAAAATAATAATCAACGTGAGTATTTCAGATGATATAACAAAGATTTGTTCCATGAAAGAAGAAGGATGAAATTAAACGTGTTGTTAATTTCCAAATTTCCATGAAAAATGAACAGAAAATCCAAATTATAATTGGTGTATCAGATATCACAGGAACTTCACCAAACATATACATCCTTTTAAGTTAAAAGGATTAAATTACTTTAAAATTCAAACAAATTAAAACTAATATATGAAATAGTTGCATTTATCTTATGGTTCTTCCAGACTCTCACCAAATCTTTCTTAACCTCTGGTAAAATCATTATACACTTCTAATTTATACATGCATTCATAGTACATTGACAATATATAAAATAGAAAAAAAAAGCGAGATCAGATAAATTGCATATCAAAGCTTCAAAGCATTACCAAATTCAAAACAGAGGATTGATGCCAAGGGCACATCCCATAGTTGCACTTTTCTGCAGGCCACCAATCAAGAGTCACACATATGAAAGATCGATCGGTATTGGCAATGGTGGTCGTCCCCTCTATGTTTACAGTCACATTCTCAGTATCGCAAAGAGAAGGAAGAACAAAGGCTGAAAAGATGGAAATAACGAGTAGAAAAGATGAAAGCCTCATCTCTTCTCTGTATCAATCTATGTATTGTAACTTGAATTTTTCTGAGAGCAGAGAAGAGTTGATGGGAGATGGAATTTTATATAGGAGCTAGAATTTTATAGTTTGATTAGATTCTACGTTAAGATTGAGATGTTATCAAATGATTTGGTTTTAAATGTTCAGTATCTATTCTTATCCCAATCTGGATTTGTTATAACTGTAAGCAAATGTAGTATGGGACTGGTGAGAGCTGTGCTAGCTACCTAATTCATTTGGATTGTAACTCGTGTGCATATTGGTATTGAATTTAAATTTTAGATGGAGCGTCTTTCTTTCTATTTTTGTATTTTTTTGGGTAAATTACACTAAACCCCCATGAACTTTCAAAATCACACTAAACCCCCATAACTTTTTGGAATTGCAGAAAACCCCCCATGAACTTTCTGAGGTTTGTAGATGAATCCCATAAATTAGAACCAAAAAACAACATAAAAAGGCATTTTGAAAGTTAATGGGGGTTTAGTGTAATTTACCTACAAGTTCATGGGATTTTTGCAAAAGTTATTAGGGGTTTAGTGTGGTTTTAAAAGTTCAAGGGGGTTTACTACAAAACACAGAAAGTTCATGGGGATTTAGTGTAATTTACCGAAGAATAATGATTACTAGTGTACACTTTCTACACTACTCCTAAGCTACAAGAGAGAATAAGTGTGGGATCTCTTGAAAAATAATAAAGATGTTAGACCCCACACTTTTCTCTCTTTTATTGTGAAAGTAGTGTAAGTGGAATAGTGTAGTTATCGAGAAAGTATCCCATGGGCCGTCCCTATGGGGACGGCCCATTATGAACCATTGGATCCCCTTGGGATCTGAAAAATTTCAGATCCCAAGGAGATCCAATGGTTCAAAGGGGAGGGGTGCAATGCACCCGTCCCCATGGGATACTTTCCCGTAGTTATCACTACTCTTTACCCTTGGGACCATGCTTATTTTTTGAATAATGAGGGTACTATTTTAAAATAGTCCAGACCTACCTTTTAAGCCCATGTTTATTTTTTTGAACTTGAAGGACTATTTTAAAGGAGGGATTACTTAATACCAAGAAAGGGGACTAAACCCCCACCCCCACCTTCATAATACATGTATTAATTATCTAGGGGGATTAAGGTTTTTTTGACATATATGACCATGGCCTCTTGTTCGATATTTTTCTTTCCTGCATTATTTGTCCATAGAATTATCCTTTTCCGCAGGTTTTATTTCTTCCGCATTTTTTTTCTGCGAGAAATATTTTTTCTGCGAGATTTTTTTTTTTGGCTTTTCTTTCTTCTGTTGCTGAGCCTAAGATCGAAGAAGTCAACAAAGTTGTTGATATTTTCTTCTTTCTACTGTGGGTACTCAAGTTATATCTCCAGGGATGATAACCTGTCTTTTATCGATTATTATGTTTATAAGCATGTACTAAAAAGTTTTCTTTGTTATCTTTTTCTCTGGATTTTGCAATCTTGTATTTGAGGTCATATTGTTGTGGAATGTTTTTGCATTCAACAGTCAAGATTTTATATGCCGATTTTCTACGCCCTAACGGCAAGGTAAACTTTTACTTAAGAAAATGGAGTCCAAACTCATGATTCCTCGTGTTTTTTATATTTTTTCAACTGATAGTATCGAGAGACCAAAGTGAATAGAAGGGGAATAACACATTTCAAATGTGGTGCATTAATACTATTTTAATTGATTTGAGGGCAAAAAAGTCATTTTGGATATGTAGTCTGAGTAGTCATAATCCCCCTAAAAACAAATGCTAGTATGAACTATTTTAAATTAGTCTGAATAATAGTCCATGTAAAATAAAATATTGGATTGGACTAAAATAGTCTCAGAATAATATAATCCCAATATTATTGTTCGGGAAATACAATAGGCCCTAGTTCGGGGATAAGAACAAACGTGATCTTAGTGTAATTTAAGAAAATGGACGGATTTCATAGATAAAGAGGACACGTGCAAAATATTTCAAGAGATTTTAAAGTTTTATGTTAACTATTAAAATGCACGGTCGTTAAGATTTTTATATCCAAAGTTTCATTAGCGGTTTTATGGGAGGTTTCAACTTGGAATTGAACTGTGCCTCACTTTTGAATCGTGAGTTTAACTCTAAAAATAGTTGAAGTTATAGTAAATTGCTAAATTAACATGGCTAAATTGCTCCAAAATACCGTAAAGTTTCACTAATTTTGCACTTAAGTGACCCTTATTTTAAAACCAAGCAAAAAAAAAAAAAAAAGCCCCGAAGTATTTAAGTGTTGCATATAAATGCCCCATAGTTAAGAATAACCCAAACGACGTTAACTTCTCTACGTATCCAAGAATGTCACATAACAGAGGGTACTATAGTGAAACTTTTAGAAATTTTAGGGTATTTAAGTGAAGAAATTTACAAACCGAGGGTATTTATATGCAACATTAGAAAACAAGAAGGCATCAACGTGCAACATTGCGTAAATAAGAAGACGCCGACGTGCAACGTTTTGAAACTTTGGGGCATTAATCTACAACACTTAAATACTTTAGAGCATTTAGGTGCACGGTTTTAAAATAAGAGGCATTAAAATACAAGGTTGGTAAAACTATAAGGCATTTAAGTGCTATTTAGCCAATTAACATTGAGGTTGGTCAAAATATGTCGCAAGTTAGGGAGAATAAGTCATGATATTTACTCAAGACGCCATGGTGGAGATAAAATTACATATATAGCATTTGGAAAGTTTCTGGATCTAGTTTCTTTTTCTAATGAAGTGTTTGAGAATCTTTGAGCACCCATTTGTCACATGTAATGCACATCAACTCTGTGGATCAATTACTAGAAAACATTCTTCAAGTCATCTTATTTGGCATTGTCAAATGTTTTAATCATCTCATCTGTGTGATTTGGATGATGGAGAATCCAATCGTTAAAGAAGAGAAACGTTTGTCCCTGTATCCCTCATTTTGTAAGAGTCATAACAATTGTTGCTAAAGTAATCCAGGAGAACCAACCCCCTAAAATATAGTTGTTGGAGGGTTCACTCCCGACGTCATTTCTTTTGCCTTTGCACTAGATTATCCCTTGACAAACACTGCAATCCCAGCGTCACAACCAGTGCCATTCGATTGCAACCCAGAAGGTAGAGTGGGATCTAATACAATTTGTGAAGAACTCGGGAGAACTTACAGCTAAAAACAAACTGTTATAGAGAAAAGGAACTCAAATTCTTTATAAACCTACATCAAACCCCTACAGTGGAGTGAAACTAAATGGATGATTAACAATTTTTATCATATTTTTATACCCCCATTTCCTATAAATTTAAATAATTGTATTTGCTACTAAGTGTTTTTGATATATTTTTAGGAAATAAAGGGATGAATAAATAAGAGCTTAAGTGAAGATTATCTCAAGCCTAAAAGACATCTATTGAGGCCCAAAAGAAGCCAAGAAAAAGCCCAATTCAATAAAGCCAAATAGCCCAAGACAATATTAGCAAAAATAGCAACATGAGCTATTGATGCCACCATCGATACTGGTATCGATACCATTATTGAAACTACTATCGATGCAGGTATCGATACCCAGTCAATTGACGACAAAATAGATCAAAGACTGAAATTGGTTTACTTGGGGAGCAATATTGATTCAAGGGTTGAGATTGGTTCATGTAAGCTATAGACAGGGGTAAAAGTGACGATTAGAGGTGTGAATTTTTTTGTAAATCCTCTTTTAGAGGATAAGAGGTTGCTTTTGTGACTTTAAATATTGTAAAACTTTAGTTATACAATAAAAATAAAAAATCCTCTTTTTAAATTTCTTTTTTTTTCTTATGAATACTTGAAGATTTTTCTTTGGTCTATAAGAGGGGCCAACCCCTCTCGATGTGAGTTTTTATTTCTAAATTTTTCTTGCTTAATTAGGATGCATGTTTAGGAAATTAGTCTAGATATAAATTTTTTAATTCATGTCTTGTCTTGCTTTGGTTAATTTTCATGCTTATTAATTAGTTTATTTGCTTACTTAATTAGTTTAAGGATAGTTTTATTTTCATGTTTAGATAGTTAGTTTATTTTATTGCTTTTATTTACTTTTTATAATTAGTTTATTTTATTGTCTTTTAATCTTATTTTATTTTATAATTAAATTAGGAATTAAAAATAATATGTGTGGCTAAATTTCTTAGGATAATTAGGATAAGAGAAAACTAATAAAACTTATTTATTAAAATTAGGCTTTCTCTTTTATGCCTTAATTATTTATGTATAGCTTAATCAATCAAAATAATAGTCGATAGAATATTCAAATTTGATATGTTATGCTTTCCTTAAATAGATTGATAACCTATGCTTATTAGTATTCTAGGATTGTTATTGTTACTTGATTGTTTATGTATAAATTTTAATTTCATTTCTAGAATCTATTTTGCTAATCTGTGCTTTCTTTAATTAGATTCATAGGTTATGCTTGTTAATTCTAAAAAATAAAAAGAGAGTAATTTCTAGCTCTAATAAATAGTTTTCTAGTGAAATCTATCCTATTTTTCTACTTCTATTCTCTTCTTCTCTCTTTTATTTCCTCTTTCTTAGTTGTCATCTTTCCTTTCATTTTTTTGCATTTTCTTTCTAGTTCTTTTATCTCTATTTTCTTTCCCCATTTCTCTTTTTCTTTTTTCTTTTTTATTTTATTTTCCCATTTCTCTTTTCTTATTTGCATTTCTTTTCTCTTCTTGCTCCCACTTTCTAGTTTTTATTTTCTTTTCCTTAATAAAATCCATAAACCCAAAATCTCTTTCAAATAACTTCATAAAAAGAAAATCTCTAACTTAAAACTAAAAACTCATCCTTAGGTTCGATATTTCCCATACTATATAATTTACTGTGCACTTGCAACATACTCATTTTTCACATGAAAATATTTTAGAGCCGTTGCCGGGAGGGAGTTGATTTTTATTTAATTTAAATTTTTTTTGAGGTTCTTTGATTTATTTGTTTAGTTGTGCAGGATTCTTACTAGGATTGAAGAAGAGTTGTGTAGGAGATAAGTTTTCTTCACTTTCATTTTTATTTTGCTCTCTTAGTTTTCTCAAGAAATTACCAATTTAGGTTAATTAAGAAAACAAAAAATTCCTTGCTTGTTAAACCTAAGAAAATCTGCCATCAACTTGTAACAATATTATTTAAGATAAAAATCCAAACAAAACTTTTTAACATTTATTTTCTTTACCCTAAGTAAAAAGGTTTAGAAATAATTTATATAAGGCATCTACTTGTAGATTGCTTTTATCTTTTAGGATTGCATTTGCATATAGTTAGTAGGAATCACCAAAGTACTATTGAGTATTTTAATTTGTGCCCACACTTGAAAATATCTTTAACGGAAAAAAAAACCCAAATTAAGATAAGGTGAGGAATTTCATCACCCTTTCTTGAGCCCAAACATCATTTAATTCCTCACTACACAGGCCCAAACCTTTAAATTCATTTGACATTGGCCCCTAAGGATTTGAGCTCAATAGAAAACAAAGATTCTGAGTGAGGTGAACATATTCTAGTCTCATTTGATTCAGTTGGCGTCTAAAGAAAGAGATTAGAGTGGCGAAAGCGATCACAAGAAAAGAGGTAAAAAAAACCCACTTGAAAATATCTTTAAGAGGCACAAAAACACGCTTGAAAATATCTTTAAGGGCAAAAAAAAACCCAAATCTAGATAAGAGATTTCATCACCCTTTATTTAGCCCAAACATCACTTAATTCCTCACTACACAGACCCTAGCCTTTAAATTCATTTGACATTAGCCCCTAAGGATTCGTGCTCAATAGAATACAAAGATTCTGAGAGAGGTGAACATATTTTAGTCTCATTTGATTCAGTTGGTGTCTAAGGAAAGAGATTAGAGTGGCGAAAGTGCTTGCAAGAAAAGAGGTTACTTAATTGGCACTTGAGTCATGCGCAGGAAGAGGCCCCTCTAGACTTACTATTACCTGGCCAACTAATTAACTTAACAGGGATTTGATATTGATCGAAAGAGTCTTTGGTTAGGAGCTGGTCTAGTGGAGTTTAGCCTTAACCCTAGAGGATTAGTAAAGTGATTGGGTGATTTGTTTTTTACTTTGTTTAGTTAGTATTTTTTTCCTCTTTCTTTTTCTTTTTAAAATCTTTTATATCTTTTTAGATTATTCAAAAAAATTCTTTTAGATCCTTTTCTTAGATTTTAAAAAATAAAAAGAATTTTCATTCTTGTATGCAAGTTTGGATTAGGGATAGTATAAAATATTTAGTTCGTGTTGAATTTGAATTAAAAGAAATGACTAATCCTAATCCATCCGTTCTTCAGGATATGTGTTATCCTACTAGGAATGCAATCCCATTTTGCATTAGACTTCTAGATGTTAATGGTGTTAATTATGAGTTTAGACCTCATTTAATAAACATGCTTCCCAAATTTTTAGGAAATGAGTATGAAGATGCTTACATTTTTATATATGAGTTTGAGAAAATTTCTCTTATGATAAAAATTAGACATCTGATGATGCAATTAAGCTTAGATTTGTCCCCTTTTCTTTGAAGGATAAGGCTAAGAAATGGTTGTCTAGCTTGGCTATAAATTCGGTCTCCACTTGGGATGAATTTGTCACCATTTTTTCTAAAAATATTCTTCCCAAATTATAAAATGATAATGCTTAGAAACAACATTCAGACTTGTAAGATAATCCCTGGGGAGCCATTCTAAAAGTATTTCGACAGGTTTATGGATCTTTTCATCCAATGTCTTCATCATGATTCAGAAAAGAAGTGTTTATGCCAAATTATTAATGAAGGCTTGCATCATTCTTCACAGGCATCCTTAAAATCTATGTGTCAAGGGGATTTTATGAAGAAAAATACTGATGAAGCCTAGAAATATTTAGAGAACTTGTTTGAGAAAACCATGCGATGAGAACACTGTGATTAAAAAAGTAACTTTCTCAGTTCCCACAACCAAATCCAGTGGTTTGTCCTTAGAGGTGACTATAGCTTCTAAAGCTAAGATAACCACAATCCTGTGTCAGTTAGAAGTCAAAGATTGAGCTTCCACTCATATCAATCAAGTTTCTTCCCTATGATGTGATAGTTGCTTGTCTTTGACTCATATTTTGAAAGAGTGTCCTTTATTAGGAAACAACCAACTAATCGATCAGATGAACACTGCATTCCAACATCTTAGGAATGATCCATTTTTTTAACTTGCAATTTGGATTGGAGAAAATCATCTTAATTTTGCATGAAATTAGGTGAATTTCTTAGGAAGTCCAAAATTTAATCCCTCTTTAATTTTGAAATTTTCTAGGGGAAATACGGGTTTGTTCACCATTCATAATCTCCGTAATCCACAACCAATCTTGTGTACCAAAATCAGCCTCATCAGAATCAATCTTCATTCCTACTACACTGGGATTCAATAATGATCATGAGATAAGGTTTAGTGTCCTAGAAAAGGATTTAGAATCCATGATGAAAAGATCTACCCAGACCACTAACATATGGACTCAATCAACAACATGTTAAATTCCTTTATGCAAACCACATGCCAACTGTTGAACACAAACACTCAAGATATAGGTAGATTTGAAACTCAATTAAGACAACTAGCTAGTATGGTGAGTGAGAGAGAAAAAGGAATATTTCTGAGCTAACTAGTTGTCACTCCTTAGGACATGAGGCCAGGTCCATCCAATCTAGCCCATGTCAATGCAATTCATACCTTAAAATCAAGTAAAAAAATTAATAACCAAGTTCGAATGCGTGCTAATTAAACTTCTTTTTCTTCTTCTTCTCCAAACTAATCTTCTAAGCCTGAACAATCACCCCCTCCTTCTGATGTGCAACCATCCTCTTCTTCTGATGACCATGAACAAGAAATAAAATCTGAGCTTAATCTAGATAGGTTCAAACATGTTGCTCTCTTCCCAAATAGACTTAGACCTAGGACAAACTCTCCTCAGATGGAGAATATCTTAGACACGTTCACGCAAGTCAAAGTCAACATCCCTCTTTTAGACGTCATAGAACAGATCCCCTCCTATGTCAAGTTTTTGAAAGACCTATGCACAAAGAAGAGATTAACCAAAGTCCCCAAGAAAGTCTTCTTAGTAGCAAACATTAGTGAAATTATATCTAAGTCAATGCCTCTGAAATATAAGTATAGGTTATCCTATAATTTTATGCATTATAGGAAACACTGTTATTGATAAGACACTCTTAGACTTAGGGGCTAGTATTAATCTTCTCCCATATTCAGTCTACCAACAACTTAGAGTAGAAGATCTGAAACGAACTAGATGCACCCTACAACTAGCTGATAGATCTATGAAGATACTGAAGAGAGAGATAGAGGATATCCTGATTAAGGTAGGGGAGTTCATATTTCTAGTTGATTTTATAGTCTTAGAAATGCATCCTATTTCTATTCTCAAGGATCAGATACCTGTCATTTTAAGAAGACCATCCTTAGTCACTTTAAATGCTCTAATCAATTGTAAAACTAATCGAATGAAGCTATCCTTTGAGAATATGATTTTAGATCTTAACATCTTCAATGTAGAAAAACAATTAAGTGATCCATCATATCAACCCCCAGAAGTGAACTTCATTTAGGGAATGTCTAGCGAATAAGTAGAGGAAGAGTTTGATTTAGATCTTAGCCCAATTGACTTGAGTTTTGAAGAAATTTATGATGAAAAGATCATATTAATAGAGGAGTTAGAATTAGAATAAGTTTTCAAGATGTCAAGAAGAAAAGCATTGAGTTAGACACAAGTTTTATTGATCATAGCTTCAAATAACTCTTTGCTAATGAACATAGGTTCGTAGAAGATATGGAACAACCAGCTTATCATGCTCAACCATGAACCTTAGATTTGTAAAAACTTTTAAAGAAAAGGTGATTTTATTAGGATAAACTTTCATTCATGTCGAACCTAAGTTCAAATCTGAGATTAGCTTTCAGATTGATCGGCATTGAAAAATCAAGATGCATGATAAATTTAATTTGACAGATGACCCTCTAGCAACCTACCGTTAAATCTCAGTAGAAATTACTAAAACTTTGGAGAGTCTAAAATTGAAGCACATCATAGATTTTATCATTTTAGACCTTTTAAACATTCGAGGTAGAAATTACAACAACAAGGTAGGAACTAATGTAGAATTTAAGCTTTTATTTCCAATCCTTTATTCTACATCTTTACTCTTGGTTGCATTAAAATAATAAGAATAAGAATAAAAATAATAAAGAATTTTCTTTCTCTTGTTTGAGAGCTTATTTTTCTTTTGTTAAAAAAGAAAAAAGAAAAAAGAAAAACAAAGGAAAAAAGAGGGAAAAAAAAAGAAAAAAAGAGAAAAAAAGAGGAAAAATAAGAGAAGAAAAATAAGAGAAAGAAAATTTTTGTTATATCCTCCTCCTATCCAAATTGAAGGTTATTGCAGATTTTATTATTTCATCTTTGTTCAAGGTTGTGAGAACAAATACAGAATGTAAGTGCTTCATTTCCTATTTGCTTTACATTTTGCATCATGTAGTATGCATTGAGGATAATGAAAAATTTAGGTGTAGGGGTGGGGAGTAGTTATCTTTACTATTTATTTTTCTTTTCTTATATTCTTTTATCCTTTCTTGTATTCTTCTTTTTCTTTCCTTTTAAAAACATGTCACTTGCCAACTTGATAATGTTAATTAATATTTAAATTTTCTTGATTAATTTTAAAACTTTCTAGTTCTTAGTTAGTTTTATACTTAAGTTAGTCATTTTATGATCACCCTAAATAAATTCTTGAGAAATGCTTTTAAAGTATTATACCCTACTAAGCTCTAACTTAGAACAATATTTGAAATAATAAAAAATTTCATACTTAACTTAAAGTGGATTTTAATTTCTCAAGTTCTTTTGATCTAAATATTTTCATATATATATATATATATATATATATATATATATATATATATATATATATATATATATATAAGAGAAGAGAGAGAGAGAGAGAGAGAGAGAGAGAGAGAGAGAGAGAGAGAGAGAGAGACCCACACGTGCGAGCGCGCACACACACTAACTGGAAATTTTTTTTGGAAGAGTGCGAAAAATGAGCATCAATAAAAATCTTGAACTCCAAGGTGATTCTATCTGACTAAGCTTAAGTCAACTGAGCAATTAAGCCTGAGGAGTATTTCTATATTTAATGACCTATGTCTAATTGGGTTGAGATTCATCGGCCCAAAGCTCGTTATATGGTCACTTAGAAAAGCCAAATAAAGTAAAAAAATCACCAAGGAATGAAGAGATATATGTATATATTAAAAGGATATATATATATATATATATATATATATATATATATATATATATATATATATATATATATATATATATATATATATATATATATATATATATATATATATATATATATATATATATATATATATATATATATATATATATATATATATAGGAATATGGAGAAAATTGGTACAAGATTCTTGGTAGTGATGTGGCACAATTCTAGCCCACACATTCAAGGGAGGAGAGAGAGAGAATTATTTTTAAAGTTACATGTGTGGGCTAGAATTGTTATCACTACCAAGTTCCTTTGAGGAACTTGGTACCAACTTTCCATTTTTCATATATATATATATATATATATATATATATATATATATATATATATATATATATATATAGGGCCAAATCAATTGAGAACTCCTTAGAAATATGAGAACTAAAAACCCAATCTCTACCCTTAGATCTTTAACCAATCAACGGTTGTGATTAAACTCTATTAAATTTAAAAAGTTAACTATATGGCACATTTGTTATTTTAGTTATAAAATCAGTTACATTATAGACAGTTTTTTCTTGCCTAATTAACCACAACCTTATTGATTACGTTTCAATTTAGGCGGCCAATCTTGGCAGTCAAACCTAGAACCTTGCTCACTATATGATTGAAGCGAGTCTTCGAGGGTGCGCGTTGATGAACCCTTGCTAACGAGAGAGAGGAATCTTGGATCCCATCAAAATATTAATGAATTTTTTCTCCGTGCTCCTCTTCCGTTTCTTCTTCTTCTTTTTTATTTTATATTTTTTTTGGTTTTCCTGGTGGCGTCTCTCACATGCTCTCTGCTCTTTTTCCTTTTTTTCGTCTGGAGGCGGCTCTCCCCTCCCATCTTCTTTCATTCTTTTGTTTAACTTTTTTTTGTGTGTTGCTGCTTATCATGGATCACAGAATCAGTTTCAGACTCTTAATAAATTACGGAATCTCATTTACGATCTAACAGAATCACCTAGTTTACAAAATAGAATCACTTTGATTAATTTACAGAATCACAAAAAATAGATTAACAGAATCAATTAGTTCGAACACGTATTTTTAAAAATAGCAAGGTGTTAATAGACAAAGAATCACTCATTGATATTTAAAGAATCGAATATTTTATTGACGAATCTCGAGTAATATTTTAGTATTTTTACAATTCATTTAACAGAATCATTCTTCTATAGTTCTGAGAATCTCTCGGTTATATTTATAAAATCGAATATTTTTTGACGAATCGAATGTTTTATTGTGAGAATCTCTCAATGATTTTTACAAAATCGAATATTTTATTGACGAATCTCGAGTAATATTTTAGTATTCTTACAATTCATTTAACGGAACCATCCTTCTATAGTTCTGAGAATCTCTCGGTTATATTTATAAAATCGAATATTTTATTGACGAATCTCGAGTAATATTTTAGTATTCTTATATCATATCATATTATACCAAACTATACTATATTTTATTATTTTTAATTAAAAAATAAAAAGCAATACATTACAATATATTACATTATAATATATTATCGATAACATACTATATATTACACTGTAACATAACATATTATACTATAAATAATATATATAATATAATAAATTATATTAATTAATATATATAATATGCTGTATTACAATATAATTTCATAAATGAAATATATTGTATTGATTTTATATTATAATTTATTATAAATATTTTATTACATACATTGTTATTATATTAAATTAATTATAATATAGTATACTTTATCATATTATATTATTATAACATAATATGCTATATTATTGTATCACGTTACTTATAATATTATATAATATTTAATTGGTAGTATTAAATATTTTTATCATATATTATAATAATTATAGTAAATATATTATATAATAATATATAATATAATATAATATATAATAGAGAAAAACGGGAGGTAAGCTAATAGCACAGGAAATTTCTATATGCTGTCTTTTCTTGGTGAATTTATATTTGCTGAAAAATATGCGGGAGTTTTGGAAAGATTAAGGAATAGTTAAAAATTGTTATATTTTTATATTAAACTAATTATAATATATTAGATTTTTTAAAGAGAAAATGATGGGGTTCTAAACTAAAACCCTACCGTCAAAAAATTTCATTAAAAGCATATGGCGGTTTTACAATGTATAGCATGCACTCCCAAGTGGATACACCTTCAAAATATCTTCAATTACAATAAATAATAAAAGGACTAACCCTCCCACATAACAACAGATATCAAAACAACGAAATTATCTTCAAAATATGTTCAGTTAAAACAAGTAATAAGAGAACTAACCCTCCCATATAACAACAGATAACAAAACAACCAAATTGTCCACCACACGAAGTATCTAAAAACAAAGTTATGACAAATTTATACATTCATATCAATCATCAACAACAAAAAAATGTCCATTAACAATGGAAAAATCTATCGTATATACTCTAGTAGAAAACAGGGCTTTGGCGACGGGGTATTGGCGACGGATAGCGAATCCGTCGCCAATGTTCGCATTGGCGACGGATAGCGAATCCGTCGCCAATGTTTACCCGTCGCCAATGTTCGCATTGGCGACGGATAGCGAATCCGTCGCCAATGTTTACCCGTCGCCATTGCGCATTGGCGACGGGTTATATCCCGTCGCCAATGTTCGCATTGGCGACGGGTTATATCCCGTCGCCAATGTTCGCATTGGCGACGGGTTATATCCCGTCGCCAATGAACATTGGCGACGGGTACAAATCCGTCGCCAATGCATATTGGCGACGGACAATAATCCGTCGCTAATGTGAATTGGCGACGGATAGCGAATCCGTCGCCAATGTTCGCATTGGCGACGGGTTATATCCCGTCGCCAATGTTCGCATTGGCGACGGGTTATATCCCGTCGCCAATGAACCCTAAAAATTTTGAGTTCTTTTCAATAGTAGTCCCTCAAATCTTCTATATTACTAAATTGGTCCCCAAATCATGGAAATTGCTATCACATCCCTCAAATCACCACATTGTTTACAATCGGGTGCCTTTGTATAAGTTAACTCCTATTTGGTCAACTAGGGTTAAGTTAAGCCTTAACCCCATACGGATGAACTTGAGTCTACAAACATCATTAATGAACTTGAGTGGAGCTAAATGAGATTCAATCACTAAAGAAATGGATATACAGAAATGGTTTGGATAAAGTTCTCTTGAAGTTTTTATAAGGTTGAGAGGAGAATAAAGAGCCGTTGAAATTGACTTAAAGTGAAGATGAGATCCGTTAGAAAAAGGAGTTTTAATGGATTTATAGTGAATTTTTTTAAAAATACTATTTTTAAAACTTTATTAGCAAAATCGACCTTTTGTGGATTTAATTAGCAAAATCGACATCTTTTGTCATTTCTGCAAAATATAATTTTTAAAATACACGAGACTAATAGTCTGTGCAATTAGTCTTTGGCTAATCAAATACTAATTAAGCTTCAAAACATTAGATTTAAAGAAATATTCCTTTAAAATTTAACTCGTGTTAACCGGGGGACAGTTGTAAACAATGTGATGATTTGAGGGATGTAATAGCAATTTCCATGATTTGGGGACTAATTTGGAAATATTAAAGATTTGAGGGACTAATATTGAAATAACCCAAACATTAAATCTGAACTCAAGGGTATAACAGAATATTTCTTTAAATCTAACGGTGTTAATTATAGGGACCGATTGTAAACAATGTGAAGATTTGAGGGATGTAATAGCAATTTCTATAATTTGGGGACTAATTTGAAATATTGAAAATTTGAGGGATTAATATTGGAATAACCCAAAAATTAAATCTGAACTCAAGGGTATATAATAGGAAAATTCTAACGGTGTTAAGCGGAGGACTTAATTGTAAACAATATGATGATTTGAGGGATGTCATAGCAAATTTCATGATTTGGGGACTAATTTGAAAATTTGGCATGACCTAAAACTACCCAAACCCTAGCCAGCCCTCTCTCTCTCTCTCTCTCTCTCTCTCTCTCTCTCTCTCTCTCTCTCTCTCTCTCTCTCTCTCTCTCTCTCTCTCTCTCTCTCTCTCTCTCTCTCTCTCTCTCTCTCTCTCTCTCTCTCTCTCTCTCTCTCTCTCTCTCTCTCTCTCTCTCTCTCTCTCTCTCTCTCTCTCTCTCTCTCTCTCTCTCTCTCTCTCTCTCTCTCTCTCTCTCTCTCTCTCTCTCTCTCTCTCTCTCTCTCTCTCTCTCTCTCTCTCTCTCTCTCTCTCTCTCTCTCTCTCTCTCTCTCTCTCTCTCTCTCTCTCTCTCTCTCTCTCTCTCTCTCTCTCTCTCTCTCTCTCTCTCTCTCTCTCTCTCTCTCTCTCTCTCTCTCTCTCTCTCTCTCTCTCTCTCTCTCTCTCTCTCTCTCTCTCTCTCTCTCTCTCTCTCTCTCTCTCTCTCTCTCTCTCTCTCTCTCTCTCTCTCTCTCTCTCTCTCTCTCTCTCTCTCTCTCTCTCTCTCTCTCTCTCTCTCTCTCTCTCTCTCTCTCTCTCTCTCTCTCTCTCTCTCTCTCTCTCTCTCTCTCTCTCTCTCTCTCTCTCTCTCTCTCTCTCTCTCTCTCTCTCTCTCTCTCTCTCTCTCTCTCTCTCTCTCTCTCTCTCTCTCTCTCTCTCTCTCTCTCTCTCTCTCTCTCTCTCTCTCTCTCTCTCTCTCTCTCTCTCTCTCTCTCTCTCTCTCTCTCTCTCTCTCTCTCTCTCTCTCTCTCTCTCTCTCTCTCTCTCTCTCTCTCTCTCTCTCTCTCTCTCTCTCTCTCTCTCTCTCTCTCTCTCTCTCTCTCTCTCTCTCTCTCTCTCTCTCTCTCTCTCTCTCTCTCTCTCTCTCTCTCTCTCTCTCTCTCTCTCTCTCTCTCTCTCTCTCTCTCTCTCTCTCTCTCTCTCTCTCTCTCTCTCTCTCTCTCTCTCTCTCTCTCTCTCTCTCTCTCTCTCTCTCTCTCTCTCTCTCTCTCTCTCTCTCTCTCTCTCTCTCTCTCTCTCTCTCTCTCTCTCTCTCTCTCTCTCTCTCTCTCTCTCTCTCTCTCTCTCTCTCTCTCTCTCTCTCTCTCTCTCTCTCTCTCTCTCTCTCTCTCTCTCTCTCTCTCTCTCTCTCTCTCTCTTAACTAATTAAATTTTTGTTGGACTTTGATTGTTCTTGATTGATTATTTATTTGGCCCCCACCCTCAACTACAACCATCATCGACATCCTCCACCTCCTAGAAAGGTTTTAGTCTTCACTTATTGATATTTGTTAGTTTTTTATTATAAATTTAATATGCAATTAATGCTATTGATTTGTTTATAATCATGCAAATGTAGTTAACCTAAACCTAAATGACCTCATTTTAACTCATGTAACTCAAACATCTAATATTAACCTAATCCTAATTTTAATATTGTAATAATCCAACAATATAACAAATATTATCCGTGCCCTATAACTAGTGCCCTAATAACACTAAACTTAAATACTACCCTAATGCTAATTACATTTAGTGTGATATATAACACAATAATGTGTTATATATCTATTATAGGTGAATAAAAATTAGTTAACGCTAGTAGATCCCGTCCAATAATTACAACCAATTTTTGGACTCATAATATAAGATAGACGACTCAAATTTGGGTATGGAATTTAATTCTATACCAAAATGATCGCTTACTTTATATTATAAGTAGAAAGAATTGATGCGTAACTATTGGATCTGTCGGACGGGTTAGAATATAGTAGTCGCACATTTAACTTTGTATACTTTGTGCATTTTCATTTCTAGAAAATTTGATTGCACCGTTGTTCTCCGGTACAATAAGTATGTTGTTATGCGTTTGGTCTATTATTTACCGATTTCGGTCTATTAGCGATACGCATAATAACATCCGCGTGTACTTTCGGAGAAACGTGGTAATCTTCTTAAAATTTCGAAATGAAAAAATACAGTATTCAAAGTTAGATGTAAGCACTACTATATTCTTAATGGGATAGAAGCCTTCCTATATTGACGAGAGAGTTTTAGACTAAGAGTTTGTTCAAATGTAGTCAATGAATATTATTACATAGTGTTTAGCGAATTTAGTACGACAATGACCATTATGAAAGAGAAATTTCACCTAATTGGGATTTGTTCAAATCAACTACAATAAAACTATCAAACTTAAGACGATTTATGAGATATTAAATAATTAATAATTGTACCCAACATACGATGAGAGAAGTTCGACAAGTCGTGGATTGATATTCCTCTTATGAAAAGAAGAGCGGAGGTGACACTCGATATCGTGAAGGATGGGAAGCCTTCCTTGAGTATCGTATGCAAACCCGAGGAAGTTAGAGAACGATTTGCTATTTTGTCCATGTAGCATTTGCGAAATAGGGGTTTGGCGGATAGAGTTGCTATTCAAAACACTTAGAAAGATGGGGATTTGATGAAAAGTACAAATATTGGCGATTTCACGGAGAAGATGAAAATATTAATCCGGTGATGAAAATATAAATCTAAGAATAGACGATACACATGCAATGTTCAATGATATTCGGCGATTGCGAGATTACCGGTTGCGAACTCGGACATTCCGAAGTTCCGAAGATGCGTAAGGTGTCGAAATGTCAAGATGTGCGTGATACCAATGGCTTTAAAAGTTTTATGAAGTTATTAGAAGATGACGAAGGATCGTATCTACGTACTCCGTCTGATGGTGTCATTTATTCTTCAATTGATGCGTATTAAGACCCTGTGGAATGGCGGATAAATATTTTCAAATGCTTCTTAATTTACTAGAGGTAATTCCGGACGAGAGAATAGCATACCGTAAAAGTGTTATGATGCAAATAAGATCGTAGCTTTGGGTTTAGATTACAATAAAATCGATGCTTGTCCTAATGATTGTATCTGTATTATAAGGATAACGAAGCTCGAGGAATGTCCAAAGTGTGGAGTGTCTCGTTGGAGAAAAATACACACACTTCAACACGAAGGCGGATGAGTCGGTGAAGCAGAAGAAAATTCAATGAGGTGCTCCGACATTTTCCCTTAGTGCCTAGGTTCTGAGAGGTTGTATATGACCAAAGACACGACTAAAAATATGCGGTGGCATAAGGAAGGACGCGTAGTTGATGGTAAACTCGGACATCCGGCTGAGATCACGCATAGCACATCGATCAATCTTTTCCTTGGTTTGCCACAGAGTGCAGGAATGTCAGACTCGGGCTATCTAGCGACGGATTCAACCCGTTTGGTATTATGAGTTCGGGTTGGTCTACTTGGCCAATTGTATTAATGCCGTATAATTTGCCACCTGGACTTTGTATGAAGCAACCGTATATGATCCTTTCATTGCTGATACCAGGCAAACACTCACCCGGTAACGACATAGATGTGTTCATGGAGCCATTAATTGATGAGTTAAAACTTCTCTGGGATGAGGGGGTCCAAACATATGATGCATTTTACAGTGAATCGTTTAATCTCCGTGCTATTCTTATGTGGACGATTAATGATTTTCCAGCTTATGCTAATCTCTCTGGTTGGTCTACGAAAGGAACATACGCTTGTCCTGTATGCGGTCCAAACTTTGATGGCTTTCATTTACCACACAGTCGAAAGATGTGTTATTGGTTTAACAGAAGATGGTTACGAAAGGGACATAAATACAGGGGTAGAAAGTGGGCAAATAAGTTTGATGACCAAGAAGAGAAAAGAGGAGAGCCGCATGTAATAACCGGAGATGAGATTGTAGATTTGTTTGAGGGATATCCTAAAATCAAGTTCGGAAGAGCCGATATCTGAGAGAGGATATTCAAGCTCGAGGCGCCTTTCCATCATGAAGAGGGCACCAAACGAAAAGACAAGTGTCCATTATGGATGAGACACATGATCTGAAATTGCCAAGAGGATGGACAAAATTTAGTATATTCTTTCAGCTCCGTCTTGGCAAAAGCTCAAAATTCGCATAACTTAGATGTAATGCATATTGAAAAATATATGCGACAACCTGTTGTCCACACTCTTCTGAGGATGGTAAGAAATCAAAGGCGATTCTGGGCTCGTGAGATTTGAATGCATTGAACATCCGACATGATCTGCAAGACGAGAGGTCGTGATGGCAAATTTGAATTGCCCTCATCTCGCATTACGATGTCAAAGGTTGAGATGCGAGATTCCGTGAGGTGCTCAAATCGGTAAAGTCGTAGGATGGTTCTTGCTCTAATATTTCAAATAATGTCCAAGTGAATGGCGGAAAATTTTGGGACTTAAGACTCATGATTATCACATCCTTCTTCACCAATTACTTCGGTGGCACTCGTAACAACATGGCGATGATGAAGTAACAAAGGTTATAATTGAATTCTGTGGTTTTTTTAAAAAGTTATGCTCAAAAATTATCAATGTTACAGAATTTAAGGCACTAAAAGGAGAAATGAATGAAACCCTTTGCAAAATGGAGATATTCTTCCCTCCCTCATTTTTTACGATCATGGTTCATCTTACACATCATCTTGTGGATGAGGCATTACTCGGAGGTCCAGTTAACTATCGTTGGATGTATCCCATGGAGAGGTTAGTTAAAATTGCATTATGTCCGTTTACCTAACATGTAATTATTTTATCTTAATAACTAATAGTTATTACTATTTTTTAGATATTTGGGTTTCTTAAAGCATAATGCGTAATCGGGCTCATCCGGAGGGTTCGATTCTTGGCCGATTCACGTTGCAAATGAATGCATGACTTTTGCCTCTCGGTATATGCGAGGTGGACATACAAACAATAATTCACAAATCAGCAATAGAGATGGCATTTTTCATGGAAGTACCAAGATGAACAAAGACTACTCCAGATTAGACTTGAAACAGGCTCATGCATTCGTATTGCACAACCTAGAAATCTTTGAAGATTATCGAAAGTAATTACATTAACTTTAATAAAATGGTAATTTTTTAATTTAAAAATTAATGATCTCTAGTGTTGTATCAACAAATGACATTTGGAGGAGTTGCGCTTAGAAATAACGGGTCATCGACCTGAATCAAATTGCCAAAATACATGAAAAATATTTTACCGAATGGGTTGAAGTGAAGTAAGTTTCGTGTATTTTAATTTTAATTAATTATGGAAAAATTTTAGAATAATCTTTTAACGATCGTTTGTTATTATGTTCAACATTAGGTAGAGAGACAAATATTTGCCGGTTTGCCAATATCGAAGAGATAAGAATTCACACACTTTCTACGCTTAAACAATGCAGCGGATATCATGTAAATGGGTGTTTATTTCAAAAGGTAGGGATTGAGGAGGAGAGAGTTACCCAAAACAGTGGGGTGATGGCTGTCTTCTCTCAAGAATGTTATTCAAGTTCGACAGACCAGAATCCATTACTTGGTGATGTAATTTATTATGGACAACTAGAAGATATCGTGGAGATATTCTATGCATATGGTACAAAAGACGTACGTAGTTATGTAATGTTTAAGGTTCGATGGTGTCATGCTGATAGAACAAGGGATGCATATGGTTTTAATCTTGTAAATCTAGACAAAGAGATTTACCCTGATTTAAAGTTTATGTTCGCAAAACAGGCTACTCAGTGCTTTTATGTCAAAGATCCTAGGCAACCGAAGGTTTGGGTCGTATTGTATAAGGAACCGAGGACTCTTGTTCAACTTTCTCTTGATGAAAATGTAGAGGCTTCTGATGACCCAAATGAGCCTGAAGGAGAAGTTTTTCCTAATTACTCATATCCGAAAATGTCAATTTTAATATGTATACTCATAAAATCGGTTTGATATCCGTAATGTTGGAGATTGAATGTAACTTATAATTTGGTACTTCTAAAATTTAAAGTATTAACTTTAAGTTTTAATGTATATATTTTTTATTTTGTCAATGCAATTATCAACATTCACCCGTTTTGCTTCCATGTTTTGAATAAAAAATTTAAATGAAATATATTATCAATTTAAGTTACAGATGAGCCAAAGGATAAAACGCGTAGGGGAAGTTTCCGAGATCAAGGTGTTCATCATCGGTATAAATATTAATTTGTTTAAATAAATTGTGTTTGTGATATAAATATGCATATCGTATTTATAATTTTATTTATTTATGCAGGATGTCCTCACGACCTTCTCAAGTCCAAAGATTTCTACATGGATCCTCACCCATTGAAGGTATTAGTTTATTTAATTGCATTAAGTTCATTGAGAAATTTATTTATTCATATCGTATTTATTATTTTCTTAGATATTATGGGACATATGCACATGCACCATCCATGAGTTCACCTCATCATCGGGATTCATCGCCTGATCTAGGTATTAATTTTCACATTTAAAGTCCATCGATCTTTTATTTTCCATATAAATATTTGTTTCACATTTAATCTTGTAGATGATGATGGTGATGGATCTAGTGATGACGAGATCCGACACGAGTCTTTGTCGGGATCTTCTCAGGCGGAGATTGAAAGTCTCCGTCCATGGACCCCAGCGGTAGCCTCTATCCCCTTACCAGAAAAAGCTATCGCATTGCAAAGAAAATGCGAGAGGAATTATAAAAAGAGGAGAGATGATATTAAAAAGAAGGATCGTGTAATAAAGCAGAGACTAGAAAAGGCGATGTCAGATCGGTTGAGGGAAATGGGTAATTCACTCGTGTAAATTATTGAGATTTCATGATTATTTAATTATTTAAGTTTATAAAACATTTATTTCTCTCTTTGTCTTTGTAGGGAATAAGGACCACGTGCGGACCGGTAGGCATGGCAGTGATGAGCAAACCAAAGTACCTCCTAAAGGTTACCGGGCCATTTTGGAGTGGAGGAAGAACATTCCCGTTGGGGATTATGCCATCAGATTCAATAATTTGATCGGCTGTTTAGTCAGAGACCCTCACTCCATAAACATTGCTCATAGTTTCGATGAACAATCTTGGAATGGCATAGAGAAAATATGGGAGAGGCTCATGGTAATTATTTATTATATTGTTTCTTTCAATAAATATTTATTTGATTATTTAAATAGTGTATGTTTTTCACATGTAATTTGCGACTCACTATTGTCTTGAGGACAACCCGCACTCTTGGGATTATGTAATGCCTAGAGTGAGCAAGATGCTTCGTGGGTGGAAGAGTAAACTCAAGCAAAAATATTTTACCGAATGGGTTGAAGCTGAAGTAAGTTTCGTGTATTTTAATTTTTAATTAATTATGGAAAAAATTTTAGAATAATCTTTTAACGATCGTTTGTTATTATGTTCAACATTAGGTAGAGAGACAAATATTTGCCGGTTTGCCAATATCAGAAGAGATAAGAATTCACACACACGGCCCGCACTACACAGTTAAACAATGCAGCGGATATCATGTAAATGGGTGTTTATTTCAAAAGGTAGGGATTGAGGAGGAGAGAGTTACCCAAAACAGAGGGGTGATGGCTGTCTTCTCTCAAGAATGTTATTCAAGTTCGACGCACTTAATCCATTACTTGGTGATGTAATTTATTATGGACAACTAGAAGATATCGTGGAGATATTCTATGCATATGGTACAAAAGACGTACGTAGTTATGTAATGTTTAAGGTTCGATGGTGTCATGCTGATAGAACAAGGGATGCATATGGTTTTAATCTTGTAAATCTAGACAAAGAGATTTACCCTGATTTAAAGTTTATGTTCGCAAAACAGGCTACTCAGTGCTTTTATGTCAAAGATCCTAGGCAACCGAAGGTTTGGGTCGTATTGTATAAGGAACCGAGGACTCTTGTTCAACTTTCTCTTGATGAAAATGTAGAGGCTTCTGATGACCCAAATGAGCCTGAAGGAGAAGTTTTTCCTAATTACTCATATCCGCAAAATGTCAATTTTAATATGTATACTCATAAAATCGGTTTGATATCCGTAATGTTGGAGATTGAATGTAACTTATAATTTGGTACTTCTAAAATTTAAAGTATTAACTTTAAGTTTTAATGTATATATTTTTTATTTTGTCAATGCAATTATCAACATTCACCCGTTTTGCTTCCATGTTTTGAATAAAAAATTTAAATGAAATATATTATCAATTTAAGTTACAGATGAGCCAAAGGATAAAACGCGTAGGGGAAGTTTCCCGAGATCAAGCAGGTTCATCATCAGGTATAAATATTAATTTGTTTAAATAAATTGTGTTTGTGATATAAATATGCGTACATCGTATTTATAATTTTATTTATTTATGCAGGGATGTCCTCACGACCTTCTCGAAGTCCAGCATTTCTACATGGATCCTCACCCATTGAAGGTATTAGTTTATTTAATTGCATTAAGTTCATTGAGAAATTTATTTATTCATATCGTATTTATTATTTTCTTAGATATTGCGGGGACATATGCACATGCACCATCCATGAGTTCACCTCATCATCGGATTCATCACCGATCTAGGTATTAATTTTCACATTTAAAGTCCATCGATCTTTTATTTTCCATATAAATATTTGTTTCACATTTAATCTTGTAGATGATGATGGTGATGGATCTAGTGATGACGAGATCCGACACGAGTCTTTGTCGGGATCTTCTCGGTGAGATTGAAAGTCTCCGATCCATGGACCAGTAGCCTCTATCCCCTGCAGAAAAAGCTATCGCATTGCAAAGAAAATGCGAGAGGAATTATAAAAGAGGAGAGATGATATTAAAAGAAGGATCGTGTAATAAAGCAGAGACTAGAAAAGGCGATGTCAGATCGGTTGAGGGAAATGGGTAATTCACTCGTGTAAATTATTGAGATTTCATGATTATTTAATTATTTAAGTTTATAAAACATTTATTTCTCTCTTTGTCTTTGTAGGGAATAAGGACCACGTCTTGGACCGGTAGGCATGGCGTTGATGAGCAAACCAAAGTACCTCCTAAAGGTTACCGCCATTTTGGAGTGGAGGAAGAACATTCCCGTTGGGGATTATGCCATCAGATTCAATAATTTGATCGGCTGTTTAGTCAGAGACCCTCACTCCATAAACATTGCTCATAGTTTCGATGAACAATCTTGGAATGGCATAGAGAAAATATGGGAGAGGCTCATGGTAATTATTTATTATATTGTTTCTTTCAATAAATATTTATTTGATTATTTAAATAGTGTATGTTTTTCACATGTAATTTGCGACTCACTATTGTCTTGAGGACAACCTGCACTCTTGGGATTATGTAATGCCTAGAGTGAGCAAGATGCTTCGTGGGTGGAAGAGTAAACTCAAGCAAAAATATTTTACGTAAATAACCGCTGATTGGAAGAGGATCCATCGCTTGATAAGAGAGTTCCTCCATATAATTGGATGACTCTCATTATCGAGTGGGAGAGTGAGAAAAGGTGAGTTATTTTTAATTCATTATATTACCACCGCATATACTAAAAAATACTTTATTTTGAAGGAAAAATGTTTGAAGGCATCGATAATCGTGGTGCAAAGCTATACGATCACTTTCTAGGAGCTACTCCCTATGCTCGGATCGAGCATAAGTATTTGTGTGAGAACCCGGTATGATCAAATTATTAAAACTCAACTCATATAACTAGTTTTGTACAGTACTTGAATTAATTTGGAATTTAATATATCACAGATCTTTGACCATGCCGCCAACCCTTCTTGCTAGAAGAGCTTATACACCACCTGAGGGCTACGAGGGCCACGAGAAAGATGAAAAGGTGAAGAAAATTAATGAAATGCATGTAAGTATAATAAGATTAATTTCATTTTTACACTAAAGTATTTCTAATTAAAGTTCCTAATTTATTTTTTTATCGCTATATCGCTATTCAAAGGCTACTGAAGCTTCACAAGAGTTTGTCTTGTCCCAGACCCTCCAGTCTCAGGGCATAGAGAACACTTCTGTGGATCCTAACCGCATGACCATAGAGCAGTGGAGGGAAGTTGTCGATGGAGCATATGGTTCTAGACCAATCAAGAAAGGGAGGGTGCCTTTATCTAGTGCAAGAGTTAGGGCATTCACCACTAACAAGACTAAAGCTAGCAGCCAGTCCGCGGACCTCGAAGGATCATGTGAGACATCATACGCCGTGGGTAAAATCGGTCAAGATTTATTGGACCATTTTGAACCCTCCATGGCTTTGCAATTTCTTCCCCTTATTACGCTACGAAGTTTGGGTGCGAATCGACTGATGTTGTTCAATACCATTGAGTGTCGGTCCTTGAAGGAGATTCTTCCCGAAATATATACGTAGCTATCACTAAGTTGGCGCTTATGAGCATGGAGTTCCCGGTGGTGGAGAGGTATATATGACATAACATATATGTATTTATTACGATTTTGTTGAAACATACTCTTAGGTTGACTTGTATTCTTTTCGTGTTAGAGGAGGTACTCTGTAGGGAAGCAAGATGCGATCTGGCGTTCTAATGCGACGCCGCTAATAATAGGGACTACGACAACGCATTTAATGCAGGAGTGAGTGAGACTTGTTATTGTATTTATGTACTTTTAGATCGTGTTAAGACATGTTATGACTTTTGAATTTATTATATTCGATACTTTATTGCCTAGTAAATGAATATTGTTTGAGTATGGGGGATGTATTATGATTGGATTATTGGATGAGTATTGTTTGATAATGTGGATTGGTGGATGATTATGGATGAGTATGTATTTTGAATGTGAATGTGAATTTGAATTGTGATTGATTTTTTGATATATATTGTGATTGGATTGATGTGGATACAGGTTATATTGTGTATTCCCGTATGGGGGCAATTACAACAAAATAAATTTTTTTTCTGTGCACATGAACATTGGCGACGGATATACCCGTCGCCAATGCCTATTGGCGACGGGGTAACCCGTCGCCAATGTACATAACATTGGCGACGGGTTACCATGTCGCCAATAGCATTGGCGACGGGTATATCCGTCGCCAATGTTTCAAACATTGGCGACGGGTCTTCCGTCGCCAATAGGCATTGGCGACGTATCGTATCCGTCGCCAATGTATATTGGCGACGGTTACGTACCCGTCGCCAATGATCATTGGCGACGGGTATATCCCGTCGCCAATGTTCCGTCGCCAATACTTCCCCGTCGCCAATGCTCATTGGCGACGGGTAACCCGTCGCCAATGATCATTGGCGACGGATTTCCCGTCGCCAATGCCTATTGGCGACGGGTATATCCGTCGCCAATGTACATAACATTGGCGACGGATTTCCCGTCGCCAATGCCTATTGGCGACGGGTATATCCGTCGCCAATACTTCCCCGTCGCCAAAGCCCTGTTTTCTACTAGTAAATCTGTTGTTGATGAGCATAAATGACGGATAAGTGCTCCATCGTGGGCCGTTGTTAATGGGCTTGATGCTAATGCATTCAATGATAGAAAGACATGATCCATCGTTTAAGCTTAACAACAACGGTATTATGATCCCTTGTTAAATCCTAATAACAACGGAGTTGTAGTCCGATGTTAATGTAAGTGTAATTAATGACAAAGTTACTCTCCGTCATTGATTTAAAATAATAACGACAGAAACTAGACCATTGCTAGTTAACTCCGTTGTTAATAGATGTTAACGATGAATAACAACCATCGATAATAAGAGACTAATAGGAAGATGATAGCCCTCCCTAGTAACTTTAACGTTAATGTTTCAACCTGACGTTATTTGTAAAATTCCTCTCAAACACATTAAATCGCGAACAAATTTTTCTATATGTCCACTTTTGCCAATTACTAAATACAGACAGAAAGTAAATAGAACAAAGAAAGAACTTTTCATTAATCATGAAATTTCACAAGTACATATTTTCAATCCAAGCATACATGACCTTACCCAAACCATTAGTACTGAGATCACATAATAACTTCCTCAACCCCAAGCCACCATTATAGAAGACCATAAACTATAAGCAACCAGTAATTTTGCTCCGAGTGCTAATGATAGCGCCTAAAATTTTCCGGTTAACGAAAGGATAAGCAACCAGAGATCAGAAAATGCCATATATTCCATTTACTAGCATAGCCCGTAGAAGTAATGTAAGTGTCATGATCCAACTACATTCATGTTTCAATGCACACATTAGTTAGATGTGCATGTATATAATCAGACATACTCATGTGAAGTTGTTTCACTTCAAAAATCGATATGAAAGCTGTTTCAGCAGCATCAGGAAGTGCTGAGAAATGGCCTCAAGATGAAGAACTCCATGATGTTTTAGGCTTGCAGGTCATCATAAATCCAAAAGCTGCTATTGGCAAAAGCACTGAAAAGGTGCATGAAGCACATGAAATGACTCATGATGTGATAATTTGTAGAAAGAAGTTTATTCAAGGAGAAATACTATATTACCGAGCCTAAAGCAAAGAGATACAACAGCTTGCGGGTTGATTACAACATTAATGAGCATGAGGATTTGGTGATACCATTAAAGGAAAAAAGAGTTAAAAGGACTATGACAATGAATATATTGGTTAAAGGTGGAGTGCCGCCTCCTATTCAATCTATAAGGGTATTCTAACCGATTCTGAAGAGGTAAAACAGCTAATTAAAGAACATTATTTTTGTTGCCCCATGGATTTTCCTTCTTCAAATTAAATGGAAAATTTGATACCAACCCCAAAAATCTGAATGTTCTGCTTCCTTGATGAAAATGGTAATGTTAGAATCAGTATCAAGGAACTCATGGCAATGATGGAAGAGATTGGAGCAAGGAGGAAAGATTCTTAGGAGCTAATGCGACTTCTCGATCAATGATGATATTTTGAGTTGTCATGAATTGTTTTACTTCATAAAAAGGTTGGATTTATGAGAACTACGGAAATATGGAGGACACAGATGATCAGTACGGAACCATGTATTCCGTAGCACAGTAATGTAGTTATCTAAAGGGTTTTTTCATAGAAACCATCTTATAAGTTCAAAACTTTTATAAAAACCACATTTAAAGTTTTTTTTTGATAGAAACCACCTTATAAGTCCAAAATGCCCTCAAAGTCACACTTTTGAATAATTTCGCTTTAAAAAATGGTTACTACAATACCCTCATTCATCCTAAATGAAAAGAGAGGAGGAGGAGGAGGAGGAGGAGGGTTTTTGGGAGGGAAGGAGGTGGAGGTGGAGGAGGAGGAGAGGAGGAGGAGGAAAAGTAGGAGGGAAGGAGGTGGAGGTGGAGG
Source organism: Asparagus setaceus (assembly GCA_012295165.1). Classification (NCBI taxonomy): domain Eukaryota; kingdom Viridiplantae; phylum Streptophyta; class Magnoliopsida; order Asparagales; family Asparagaceae; genus Asparagus; species Asparagus setaceus. The sequence continues at coordinate 48,328,094 of CM022704.1, read as the reverse complement.
AGGAGGAGAGGAGGAGGAGGAGGAGGAGGAGGAGGAGGAGGAGGAGGAGGAGGAGGGAAGGAGGTGGAGGAGGAGGAGGAGGAGGAGGAGGGAAGGAGGTGGAGGAGGAGGGAGGAAGATGAAGACAGGGTGGATGAATTAATGAAGTGATGAGGTGTGACATTGAGGCATTTTGGACTTATAAGGTGGTTTCTATCAAAAAAAAACTTTAAAGGTGGTTTTTATAAAAGTTTTGAACTTATAAGGTGGTTTCCATGAAAAAACCCTTATCTAAATTTCACAACAACAAAAAATAATCATGCGGGGTACTATGAAGAAGGTAAATTTTATTCTAAACAATGTCTAGACCAACAAGAAGCAAATTTATGGATAGTTTTTAAGGACCAACAAATTCCAGACTATCTAGAGTCTTAAACTTTTTAAGTTCAAATGTATGATTTTCATGTTAAGGCTACCAATTGCATTTCGACTGCGTTTACATAATAAAGTTAGAAGACCTCAAGAACATCAATTGTTATTTTTGTGTAAATCTAGTAGCAAAGAAAGCAGAGTGAATGGAAAAGTTGGCTTAACCTTCAAGTGTGGATCGATCCACAGACTTCCAAGAGATGGGCTCTCAGTTTTAACGCATACAGGAAGAATGAAAAATCGGCAATAGCTTCTTATTAATCACTTTGTACCTGTGTATCAATGAAAAAAAACATGGGTTTAAACGATGTAGTTGGTGGAGGATAAGGGTTTTGATTGACAACAACTTAAAGCAGATATGAAAGAAAATTTACAAATAGATGACAACCTTGTTGAGAAACTGACAATTCATACCGATAGAGATAAGAGACTGATTTAGCTGCTTGAGGAATTTCCCCTTATAACAGAGAAGGAGCCCCTTGAAATGTTAAAATAGCTGAAAATGAGAGTGAAAATGAAGTATTAGTTTTGAACTGTTATTACATCCTAATATAGTAACCGCGTATGTATATTATGTAAGCTCAGCTATCTGTTATAACATGAACTTCTTTTTATAGTACAAGTTCGGGTGTAGTAATCTAGTTGGTTAAGCTTTGTTAATAAGTGAGAGACTAGCAGGTGCTCTTTTTGCAAAAAAATAAACAAAGCTTGCCAAATATGCATCTTTGGAGGAGAAATGAGAAGAATTAGTACTGGCTGAAGCATATGCATAGAACAGTGACATATTGTGTTGGGAAAAACAAGTATAAAAACAGATCCAAAATTATACGAGACAAACCATGCATGAAAAAAAGGAAAGAGCAGAAAATGAGAAACATTATTTCTATTCAACTGCAAGAAAGTGATACTTTACAGAAGTAAAGAGCCGAATCGCCCTCTAATCTGAGCATTGGGTCTGCACAAATCTTCCGAGGAGACGACTGCAGTCAACAGAAGCGTTCTCTTCTGTTGAACACCTCAACCACTACTTCAGTTCGCCAGAAACTCCAAAACGTAATAGCTTAAAATTGTAAAAGAGCAATACAAGAGCAGAATTCGTTTTCTTTTTCTTTTTCTGTGTCTAACAAATGAACATAAGATGCCATTTTATAAGGTTCACGGGAGAACAAGATTTGAATTCTAATTATTGCAACGTTTGTAACGTCTACAATAAAACCTATTCAATCCTTGTAACGTTTGTAACGTACGAAACGATCAGCTGGTATTAAAAAGCACATGCAAAACGTTTAAGCTAGTTTAAATACAAAGACGCAAAAGAGCACGACCAAAGACACGCCAGACCACGCCACCGACCACGTAACCCCACCACACACCTCCCGCCACTCTCAGCCCACAAGACTGGAGCTCATACAAGACGAAGCCGCACGCACGGCCTCAAGACGACGGTCGTCTGTGGATTTTTAATTTTTTTCTTTTTAAAATTTTAATTTATAAACTATATTAACTTTGTATTTGTATCTATTAAATTATATTTAAATTATTTCTTTTATATTTTACTCTTTGTTTAAAATTATATATATATATATATATATATATATATATATATATATATATATATATATATATATATATATATATATATATATATATATATATATATATATATATATATATATATATATATATATATATATATATATATATATATATATATATATATATATATATATATATATATATATATATAAACACACACACACATGATGACACACATTGTATAAAGATAAAACATCACAAACACAAAGATATACGTGGTTTGGACTTCGATGGAAGACCTACGTCCACAGGAAGTTAATAATTTCCTTTAGTTTAAAGTTAAATTATAAATATAAAAGGAAAAAATGTAAAATTTAAATACCCGTGTCGGTCGGGTCGCATGGGTCGGTTACTTGGGCGGGTCAAGTTCTCTTGTCCCTGTCTAGAGCTGACCCTACCAACCCGCGGACCCGCAGATATCACTTGGGCCGGGTCCGACCTACTTACTCCGGTCGTGACCCATGCCGGGGTGGGCTGGGTTAGCCCGCGAGTCGACCCGACCCGTGCCCAACCCTAGCTCGCACGTGCCCGCTCGCACATGCCCGCTCGCTTGCTCGCACGTTCGCTTATATACCAACACAAGTGTACAATACTAATATCTTTGTTATACCAAATATAACACGTATGTTAATTTGAACCAACTAAATTGCATTCAATTAGCCAATGTGGGACTAAAACTCAAAAACTACTTATTGAACACATTTTAATTTTCATCTATGAAATCCAATCATTAAATGCTATCTTTCCATAAGAACCCTCTTATATTCATTTATATCAACAATCACCCACAATTCCATAGCTGACTGTAATGAAGATTATACATATCATGCTTTCGGAGAAGGTATCTTCCGATTTGAACCTTCTCTATAGTTATCCAATCTTATCACCACAGGCACGAAGTGAAACCATGTCTTGAACTTGAACCTTTGATGTGGTGGTAACAACATGATATAGGCTATAGTAGCAATCTTTAGATTTGATACATTATGGCCATGTGTCCTTATCCTTTTCATGAACAATTTCAAGGAATAACCTCCTTCCTCTAATTTCGGCCTCACAATTATGTTCATATAGTTGGGCATCTTCAGGGATGCACTACTTGCATCTCGTCTTAAAGACTTGATCCCATTCAGAGTCAAAACACTCTTACTATACTAGAAGTTAACAACACCTTCCAGGTATACATGATGATAGACTCAGATACAAAGTATCAATCTATGATTAGGTGTTAAACTCACACAACAGCTTGTTGTTACCACATTGAACCTACTTTGTGGGATCTCCACTCAGATAGGTTGAGTTGCTACCGTCGATAAGTTAGGTAAGGGTTTCAGTCCCATCATCAACCTAGATTTAAGAACTAGTGACAACTCAAGTCCTTTTGTAAAGTGATCTGCCGTGTTGTCCTTGGACTTGACAAAGTCCACAGCAATTATCCCTTCATCAATAAACTTTTTCATGGTCTTTATCCTCACTTGGATATGACCTCGAGTTTTGCGGTTATACTTTAAACTTTTAATCCTTGCAATTGTGGTCATATTGTCACAATGCACAGAGATTGCAGGAATAGGCTTGCTGATCATGGGTAGCTCAGACATAAGTCCCTTAAGCCATTCAGCTTCTAAACCAGTAGTGTCCAAAGCGCAAAGCTCTGCCTCAAACGTAGACCGAGACAAAATGATCTGTTTGACAGATCTCCAGGCGACTACGCCGCCACCCAAGGTAAATACATACCCTGTACAACCATTGCTATCTGAACCCATAGCAATCCAGCTAGCATCACTGTATCCCTCCATAACGGGAGGGAATCTACCGTAATGCAGCGCAAGGGAAACAGTTCCCTTCAGATACCGAAGTATCCTATCCAAGGCCTCCCAATGAGTCCTATTTGGATAGCTTGTGTATCCACTTAATTTAGAAACCGAGTAAGATATATCCGGTCTTGTACAATTTGCAAGATACATCAAGCTTCCAATGATCTGAGAATATCTCAATTGAGATATAGAGACTCCACTTGCATTCTTGTAGAGAGTTACTGAAGGATTATATGGAGTTTTGACGGGTTTGCAATTCTTATAGCCAAATTTCCCAATCACCTTCTCAACATAATGAGATTGAGAAATAGCTGTGCCCTCGACTGATCTAATCAGTTTTAGGCCAAGAATCACGTCAGCAACTCCCATGTCATTCATAGCAAACTTACTACTCAAGAATGACTTAGTCTCATTGATTATCCTAATGTTAGATCCAAACAATAGAATATCGTCAATATAAATGCACAGAAGAATACATGAATCACCTCTTACTTTGCTATAAACACACTTATCAGACTCAATCATTTTGAACCCAAAATATATGATAGTTGTATCAAACCTTTTATGCCATTGTTTAGGGGCTTGTTTAAGTCCGTATAAAGACTTCACAAGTTTACAAACTTTCCTTTCATTGCCAGGTGCTACAAATCCCTCAGGCTGATCCATATAAATCTCTTCTTCAAGGAAACCATGAAGAAAAATAGTTTTCACATCCATCTGGTGGATTGTGAAATCATATATAGAAGCCAATGTAATAAGCATTCTGATCGTAGTCACTCGGGCAACTAGAGAGTATGTGTCAAAGAAATCAATTCCTTCAACTTGTTTGAACCTCTTGGCAACAAGTCTAGCCTTAAACTTTTTAACGGTTCCATCTGGTTTTATTTTTCTTTTAAAAATCTATTTAGACCCAATTGTCTTATACTCATGAGGAAGATCAACTAATTCCCATGTCCCATTAGAGACAATAGAATCCATTTCACTTTTAACAACATCCTTCCACTGCTTAGCCTCTTTTGAGATCATAGCAGATCTGTAGGGAATAGGATCCTCCTCAATATTGTAAGTGACAAAGTCACTTCCAAAATCCTTAACGATCATTGCTCTCTTACTCCTTCTAGGTTCATCTAAATCATCTGATCTTTCAGATTCAGATTTAGAATTATCTGCCCCCACATTTGTCATCCTTTCCATATGATCAGGAATGGAAGTTGAGACAGATATAGGATTTTCATTGGAAATATTTTGAGGCATTCCAGTTTTTATAGGGAAAACATCCTAAAAAGACAGAGTCTACTGTCTTACGACCTAGCTTTTTCCTCTTGTGTTCTGGGATTAGCACTTTTGCTAGACACCCCCACACTTTAAGGTATTTCAAGCTTGTCTTTTGACCTCTCCAAAGTTTGAATGAACTACTTTCCTTGTGTTTCTGAGGGATTCTATTCAGAATATGGCAAGCCGTATTCAAAGCCTCTCCCCACATATATTTAGAAAGTCCTGAACTTTCAAGTAGACTATTAATCATATCTTTAAAGTTCTATTTTTTTGTTCAGCTACACCATTAGATTGAGGAGAATAAGGTGCAGTTTCCTCATGCACTATGCCAAAATATTGACATAGAAGAGTAAACTGATTTGATGTATATTCTCCACCTTTATCAGATCTTAACCTTTTAAGTTTCTTGCCAGTTTGAGTTTCAGCTTCATTCTTAAAAATGATAAATTTTTTTTGAGCCTCATCTTTAGTTTTGAGCAAGTAAACATAACAATATTTGCTATAGTCATCTATAAAGGTGATAAAATATTTCTTCATGTCTTTGGTCAAAACACCATTAAATTCAATTTCTATCAACAGATTGAAAAGGTTTCATTATTTGTTTAGTTGTAACACATACTTGACATTTTTACCATGATCTAAAGAGTGTTTTGGAATCATATTAAGATTCATCATTCTTTTTACGAATTAAAATTAGGGTTTTTCTTTTAACCCAAAGCTTTACCCCACTTATTTAAAACCCATCTACTTTTATCAACACTCATAAACCTAATGTACCCACACCACTTATTTTCAAACCCAATTTGTACAATACCCTCCATCTTTATACTGTATTTCCCTAATAAATACAAAATTCCAGAATTAACCTTCTTCTTCTCTAGATAAACTCATCTCTCTCTTTCTTCTCTAGATAAACCCATCAGACTCCCCCACTCTTCAAACTCTCTCCCCGGCACAAAATACCCTTCGCCCTTGTCGTGCTCTGAGGCGGAGCTCAAGGGGGGCTGGGCGGGAGGGCTGGCGGGCAGGGGCGGGGGTGGGGGTGGGGATGGGAATGGGCTAGTCTCTAACGTGCGCCCCATTAAGTGATGAGCACGAATTTTTAGTACTGTTCAAGCTAGAGACTTGGAGATCATGGCATCTTTTCTCTCCACCAAGCCCCAATTGCTCCGGCTAACCACCGCCTTCAACCACCTCTCATTCCTCCACATCGTCGCCGCCAATGGCCAACTTAAGGTCTGAATTCACTTAACTGGGTCCTTTTTACATGTTTCACATTTTATTTGAAGTTCTTTTTTTTTTTTGCTTGATTTTAGGTTCTTGGGATGCTAGTGGATCGATTCTCATGCAAACTCTTACGATTATGCAGGGGAGGAACCCGACATACAGAACAACCCAACCTATGCTGATTAGCCTATACCCTCAGCTACAATTCTTGCTTCAGGGAATGGTGTGGAAGATGCGAATGTGTGTATGACTGATTCTAAAAATCAGCACCCCCTCGAGCCCCCCGAGACACTGTCACGTCTTTCCGCTAAAGCATGCACACCTAGTGTTTGTTATTATGCCGAAGCGAGTAAACCATCTACATCATGCCACTAATCGGAATCCGAGTGTACATCAGCGATCAATCCAGCCCTAGTCCCCCCCTTTCTATGCGTAGCTTGAACAAAAATAAGAAACCCAGCCATGCGCCCTCAAGCTTGAAGATCAACAAATGCCTCCCCAACATTCCCCTGGATGTTCAGCTTCGAGCTAGGAAGAGTTCCTACCCTTGAACTCCATAAAATACGTGTCTGTAGTCTTGCTAATTTCTTGTTTGCATTTTATATTTTGGATTTGCGATGCTCGAGTCCTTGTATCAAGTATCATACTTTTGTAATCTATCCTTATATATATTATATGATGCCACTCGAATGTATATGTCGAGGATGTCCTTATTGTTGAAGTTGTATCATTTTCAGATCTAGGTACTTGATAATTTTCTAGATTTTTAAAAAGTATAGCACTTTATGGAAAAAAATAGTACCTTAGGACCAAAGTATAGCACTTTACTCTAAAGTATAGCACGTTATGGTCAAAGTATAACTACTTATCATAAAAGTATAGCACTTTATGGCCTCTGAACTTTCTAAAGCTACGTCGAATATATCAATTCAGCTTTTTCTGAGCAATATATCTTAGTGATTATGTGCACAATGTGCTTTTTGGTCTCTTGTTTATGTTGAGGAGAGGTTAGCTCATAATTTTCCCATTTTGAACGCATAGCACTTTATGCAATAGTATAGCACCTTATGACAAAAGTATAGCACTTTACTCTAAAGTATAGCACGCTATGGTCAAAGTATAACTACTTATCATAAAAGTATAGCACTTTATGGCCTCCGAACTTTCTAAAGCTACGTCGAATATATCAATTCAAATTTTTCTCGAGCAATATATCTTAGTGATTATGTGCACAATGTGCTTTTGGTCTCTTGTTTATGTTGAGGAGAGGTTAGCTCATAATTTTCCGTGATTTTTAAAAGTATAGCACTTTATGGAAAAGAATAGCACCTTATGACAAAAGTATAGCACTTTACTCAAAAGTATAGCACGCTATGGGCAAAGTATAGCTACTTATGGCAAATGTATAGCACTTTATGGCCTCCGAACTTTCTAAAGCTACGTCGAATATATCAATTCAAATTTTTCTCGAGCAATATATCTTAGTGATTATGTATACAATGTGAGCTTTTAGTCTATTGTTTATGTTGACGAGAGGTTCGCTCATAATTTTCCCATTTTGAACGCATAGCACTTTATGCAATAGTATAGCACCTTATGACAAAAGTATAGCACGCTATGGGCAAAGTATAGCACATTATGACATAAGTATAGCTACTTATTGCAAAAGTATAGCACTTTATGGCCTCTGAACTTTCTAAAGCTACGTCGAATATATCAATTCAAATTTTTCTCGAGCAATATATCTTAGTGATTATGTGCACAATGTGCTTTTGGTCTCTTGTTTATGTTGAGGAGAGGTTAGCTCATAATTTTCAGTTTTTAAAAGTATAGCACTTTATGGAAAAGAATAGCACCTTATGACAAAAGTATAGCACTTTACTCAAAAGTATAGCGTTATGGGCAAAGTATAGCTACTTATGGCAAATGTATAGCACTTTATGACCTCTGGATTTTTACGAGCTTCGTCGAATATATCAATTCAAATTTTTCTCGAGCAATATATCTTAGTGATTATGTATACAATGTGAGCTTTTAGTCTATTGTTTATGTTGACGAGAGGTTCGCTCATAATTTTCCCATTTTGAACGCATAGCACTTTATGCAATAGTATAGCACCTTATGACAAAAGTATAGCACGCTATGGGCAAAGTATAGCACATTATGACATAAGTATAGCTACTTATTGCAAAAGTATAGCACTTTATGGCCTCTGAACTTTCTAAAGCTACGTCGAATATATCAATTCAAATTTTTCTCGAGCAATATATCTTAGTGATTATGTGCACAATGTGCTTTTGGTCTCTTGTTTATGTTGAGGAGAGGTTAGCTCATAATTTTCCGTGATTTTTAAAAGTATAGCACTTTATGGAAAAGAATAGCACCTTATGACAAAAGTATAGCACTTTACTCAAAAGTATAGCACGCTATGGGCAAAGTATAGCTACTTATGGCAAATGTATAGCACTTTATGGCCTCTGAACTTTCTAAAGCTACGTCGAATATATCAATTCAAATTTTTCTCGAGCAATATATCTTAGTGATTATGTATACAATGTGAGCTTTTAGTCTATTGTTTATGTTGACGAGAGGTTCGCTCATAATTTTCCCATTTTTGAAACGTATAGCACTTTATGCAATAGTATAGCACCTTATGACCAAAATATAGCACGTTCAGCTAAAGTATAGCACATTATGACATAAGTATAGCTACTTATTGCAAAAGTATAGCACTTTATGGCCTCTGAATTTTCTAAAGCTACGTCGAATATATCAATTTAATTTTTTTCTAGGCAATATATCTTAGTGATTATGTGTACAATGTGAGCTTTTTGGTCTATTGTCTATGTTGATGAGAGGTTCGCTCATAATTTTTCCATTTTTGAAATGTATAACACTTTATGCGATAGTATAGCACCTTATCACCAAAGTATAGCACGTTCAGCTAAAGTATAGCACATTATGACATAAGTATAGCTACTTATTGCAAAAGTATAGCACTTTATGGCCTCTGGATTTTCTGAAGCTACGTCGAATATATCAATTTAATTTTTTTCTAGGCAATATATCTTAGTGATTATGTGTACAATGTGAGCTTTTTGGTCTATTGTCTATGTTGATGAGAGGTTAGCTCATAATTTTTCCATTTTGAAATGTATAACACTTTATGCGATAGTATAGCACCTTATCACCAAAGTATAGCGTTATGGGCTAAAGTATAGCACATTATGACATAAGTATAGCTACTTATTGCAAAAGTATACTTTTTCGATAAAGTGCTATACTTTTTCGATAAGTAGCTATACCTATGCCATAATGTGCTATACTTTAGAGTAAAGTGCTATACTTTTATCATAAGGTGCTATTCTTTCTATAAAGTGCTATACTTTTTCGATAAAGTGCTATACTTTTAAAAATCAAAAATTGTGAGCTTAACCTCTCACAACAAAATAATAGACCAAAATCTCACATTGTACACATAATCACTAAGATATATTGCCCAGAAAAAAACTGAATTGATATATTCGACGTAACTTTAGAAAATTCAGAGGCCATAAAGTACTATACATTTGCGATAAGTAGCTATACTTTGGTCATAACGTGCTATACTTTAGAGTAAAGTGCTATACTTTTATCATAAGGTGCTATTCTTTTCTATAAAGTGCTATACTTTTTAAAAATCTGAAAAATTGTGAGCCAACCTCTCCTCAACATAAACAATAGACCAAAAAGCACATTGTGCACATAATCACACATCTACTACTAAGCAATCAAGCACATAGCATTAAGCTAGTGTACAATAATTACAATCTGAATTTGATACAACACGATATATTGAATACTACTTGGTGCATTTGATACAATACACACACGAATCATCTATACATACATAATATAGAAAATTTCATACAACACGATACATTGGATACTACTTGGTTCATCATATTGCAGGCTATAGTCGATCTGCCGTTTGGGCTGCAATGTGAGAGGATTGTGAAGATCTGATCGAATGCCAATAGTGGGGGATTCTCTCAGGCATTTGGTCAAAAAATTAGTGTGCATTGACGAATGGTTTCTGATTGAGGGTTAGCTGTGCATTACGTTGGGTGTTGGCGATAATAGAGCATGGCGAGGAGCAACTGGAGGGCGTAGGAAGGCATAGCAGTGGGCTAAGGTTGTGACGGTGCACAAAACCGAACTTCTGTTGGACATTTCATCAAACACCTCTATTGCCTCCTCAACCAACCGCAATATCGCATAACTTCTCTTGAACATCTACTACTAAGCGATGTTGTTGTTGATGAAATTCATAGATCGAGAGTTGCCGACGACAGTGGCTTGTGGCCGTTGACGATGATGTCATCGACTTCGGCATCTGGTTTGTTGTTGTTGTTGACATTGCTGGAGAGGATGGCGCAGTTGCTCTGCCAGTCGGCGTGGTTGGAGCCGATGGCGCTGTGGAAGAAGGAGGGAGGAGCATTGTTGGCGGCGGAGTCGGGGCGATGGACGCACCGGATCTGGCGGGATCCGATCCTGATGAGCGATCCGGCAGCGGTGTTGGGCGGAGGAGAGAGGATTGACGCCATTGATGTGGGAGCAGATTTAAAATTGGGGAATTTGTAGATCTGGAGAAGAAAGATACAGTGAATATTGGGGGAAGTCAACTGCTTGACAAAGATCCTTCTATAGTAACACTAGAACTAATTTTTAAGGAAGAAGAAGAAGAAGAAGAAGAAAGAAGTTCATCCAGGTACTTATTAGGGAAGAAGAAGAAGAAGGGCAATTTCGGATTTATCTTTTATTTTTTATACAAGATATAGATATAGTGTATTTGATACTTTGGGTTTATAAATAAGTGGGAGTTGTACTTTTGGGTGTATGGACCATAATGAAAGTAGGTGGGTTTTTAAATAAGTGGGGGTAAAGCTTTGGGTTAAAAGAGAAAAACCCCTTAAAATTAATATGACCAAGACGATTGTGCCAAATATCAGATGATTCAATATTATTACTAACAGGATAATCAGAAACAGAAATTTTATTTATTTCAGAACTAAGAACAGGTTCTGCTCTAACCTTATACATTCCATCAGAATCATAGCCTTTAAATATAAAAGATCCAGCATGTAACATAACTACTTTATTATATTTGAATGAAAACTCATAACCCTCCCTAACTAAAAATGAACCACTGATAATGTTGCGTCGAACAGCAGGAACCTGATGCACCCTGTGTAATGATAGAACTCACCCTGAAGGAAACTTCAGGTCCACTCGTCCATATCCTAACACTTTAGATGCAGTTTGGTTCCCCATCTTCACGGTATTTCCATTTGCAGGCTGGTAAGACACAAACAACAATTTATCAACACAAATGTGTACATTTGCACCAGTGTCTACCAACCATTCATTTGGTTCATAAATAGTTAGTAATTCAGGGTTAATAGAAATATACCCTTCTATGGAACCAGTAAGCTCAGTCATAACCATGTTAGCCTGAGGCACACTAGTAGACCCTGGATTGGCTTTAGCTTTCTTTGTAGGAAAAGTTTTAGCCCAATGTCCCATCTGTCCACAATTCCAACATGGTTTGTTTGCTTTTGGTTTCTTTTGGATCTTAGATTTAGCTTTAATTTTGTCATCAGGTTTGCCATTAGGTTTGTTTTTAAACTTTTTCCCAGAAGTTATCACATTTGCTTTAGGTTGGTGCTCAACAAGCACAACATGTTTCTGATTCTTATGTTCTTCCTCAATAATTATGGCAATCATCAAGTCATCGAGATTTATCTTTTCCTTACGATACTTAAGAGACATTCCAAAAGTCTCCCAAGAATTAGGAAACTTCTCGATGATTATCATAACTTGAAATTTTTTCGGAAGCTCCATTTTAGCTTCTCGAAGAGCATGAAGAATGAACAGAAGTTCATGTGCTTGTTCTGTTACAGATTTATCCTCGACCATTTAAAATTTTAAAAACTTGGACACATAATATTTTTCAAGACCGAGGTCTTCAGTATTATATTTTCTGTCCAGTTCATCCCATAGTGCCTTTGCAGTGGCCGAAGAAGAACAATAGACATCGAAGAGCACATTGGACATTGCCAACAAAATGCATCCCTCTGACTATTTGGTCCTTCTCCGTCCACTGTGCAATTTTGTCTGCACTATTAGGATCATTTTCATCTAGTTTTGGGCATTCTGTTAATATCATTGCCAACAGCTCCTTAGTCGTCAGCCAAATCTTCATACGTTGCTACCAACGTTTGATGAATTGACTCGCGAATTTTTCAAGCATACCAGACATGTCCATTTTAGGAGCATAGGCACTAGAACCAATTGCAGAAGTAGACAACATAACTTCAATTAAAAGTATTCTCTTCAAGATTGTTGGGAAAATTAAGTATAAAAACAGATCCAAAATTATACGAGACAAACCATGCAGGAAAACAAGGAAAGAGCAAAAAGTTAGAAACATTATTTCTATTCAACTACAAGAAAGTGATACTTTACAGAAGTGAAGAGTCGAATCGCCCTCTAATTTGATGACTGGCCTTGAAGAGAATATGCCCCACCTACGGTAGCGTTGGGTCTGCACAAATCTTCCGAGGAAGAGATGGCTGCAGTCCACAGAAGTGCTCTCTTCTATTGAGCACCTCGACCACTACTTCAGTTTGCCAGAAACTCCAAAACGTAATAGCTTAAAATTGTAAAAGAGCAATACAAGAACATAGTTCGTTTTCTTTTTCTTTTTCTGTGTCTAACAAATGAACAGAAGAGGCCATTTTATAAGGTTCACGGGAGACAAAGATTTGAATTCTAATTATTGCAGTGTTTGTAAGGTCTGTAATAAAACCTATTCAATCCTTGTAACGTTTGTAACGTACGAAACGGTCAGCTGGTATTAAAAAGCACATGCAAAATGTTTAAGCTAGTTTAAATACAGCACGTGCAAAAAGAGCACGCGCCCGGACCACGCACCCGAGCTCGAGCCCGCACGCACCCGAGCCCGAGCCCGCACGCACGGTCCCGCTCGCTTGCTCCCACGCTCGCTTATATACCAACACAAGTGTACAATACTAACATCTTTGTTATACCAAATATAACACGTATGTTAATTTGAACCAACTAAAATGCATTCAATTAGCCAATGTGGAACTAAAACTCACAAACTACTTATTGAACACATTTTAATTTTCATCTATGGAATCCAATCATTAAATGTTATCTTTCCATAAGAACCCTCTTTATATTCATTTATATCAACATATTGAATACCAGGAGATCTGCTTCGGTTATTCCAGGACCTCCTTTTCTTGGTATTTTTTTACCACCAGAAACATTAATTATGTAAGTTATATAGCCTATCACCTCTGCTGAAGTCAGCAGCTAATTAAGTTATATAATCTGCACGCTCTCTACTGAAAACAAAAGAGATAAAATGTAGTTGTTCACAAATATCCTCACTATCATAGAGCATCCACTGATGGTATCATTGTATATTAACACAAACAAATGAAATATATACCTAAAGATAAAAATCCATGGATAAGGCCCATGAGGGTAAGCTAAAAAGAAGGATAAAATCAAAAGTGAGTAACAAGTACGTTTTAATTCAAAAAGACAGAAAAATATGTTCTAAAATCTCAAAACACTAAAACATGTTAATAAAATAAAATAAAAAAGTAACTAACTCTTTCCCATTGGCATCCCTCTTATTCATTATTCATCCGCACAACCTGTCATAAATGTATCAGATTTCCGGCGAGTAGCATCCATTTCTTCATCTTTTTTGGTAGCAGCTTCTATTTTTTCCCTATCCTTTTGGCTAGCAACATCAATTTCCTCCCTATCCATTTGGCGTGCGGCTTCCATTTCCTCTCTATCATTTTACCGAACAACTTCTATTCCTTCTACATGACTTGAAAATTTTGTATTTTTTTATTGTTTTTGTTGAAGCTCCTTCATAAGATCCATTCTACTTAGTTGTGGTCCTCTCAGATCTTGAAATTAAGGATGGTGACATGAAAAAAGACGTAAGCTAGGAGTGGTTCCATGGAAACCCACCCCACACACACACACGCACAAACAACCCTTTATATTTGACGTATGACAGGCTATTGGGATTCCCCCCAAAAACAACCCGCTGGCAAAGTCCGCCCCACCCCAAAACCAAGTACTTAGCCAATTAAGCAATAGCCCATTTCACTTGCCACTGAAAGTAAACATAAAAAATAGCCCATTTCGCAAATATGATTTGGATCTGATCACAGTTAGAAAGGATGAAAGAAACATGGGAGAGACCTAGGGGTGCATTCGGTCCGGATACGGCTCGGATATGATGCTTATCATATTCATATCCGCTTACTCATCTCAGATACGGATATGGATACGGATATACCTCGGTAAGGAAAATTCATAACCATATCTGCTAAAATCGGATACGGTTACGGATATACATGCGGATATATAAGCGGATACGCATGCGGATACAAAACGGATGTGAAAACTAGATAATATTGAGAAAACATAGTTCATGTGATAAAAAGAGTTTGTTAATATGTTCATTATAACTAAAAGCTAAGATTAGACATCTTGATCATCAAAATTAACCACAAATCCATAATCTAAGAATTAAAACTATCATAAGAGTATGACTAATATGTATTCGGATATTTCGGATGCGGATACGGATATTTCACTACAAAATCATATCCGTAACCATATCCTATCGGTTACAGATTTGAGTAACCATATCCGTATCCTAACGGATACGGTTACAGATATTTCCTCGGATACGGATACGGTTTAACACCCTTAGAGAGACCACTATATTATGAATAATCATTTACGGTTTAGTAGTAAAAATTTTTACTGTTTAGTTACAAGAAAATTATTATTTAGTTACAAATCTGTCATTTGCGTCCCTCATATTATTCTCTCCAACTTTCCTCTCAAACAAAGGGTAAATGGCAAAAAAAAATGCCCTAATGTTTCACTAACATTGCAAAAAAGTGACCTCTATTTTAAAACTGAGCAAATAAGTACCCCAAAGTATTTAAATATTGCAGATAAATGGCTCAAAGTTTTAAAATGTTACACTTTGGTGCCCTCTTGTTTAATTAATGTTGCATGGTGGTGCCCTATTGTTTATCCAATATTGTAAATAAATACCGTCATTTTGTAAATAACTTCACTTTAATACCCTAAAGTTTCTAAAAGTTGCACTTTAGTATCCTGTGTTATGTGATATTCTTGGATGCTAACGCCTTCTGGATTTATTTTTTTACCTTGGCACTGATCTGCAACATTTAAATACTTTAGGGCATTTATTTGTTCGGTTTTAAAATAGAGGTCATTTTTTTGCAATGTTAGTGAAATAATAGGGCATTTTTTTGCAATTTAGCCCTCAAACAAATCATAATTGTTCGGACCAAAAAAATATAGTGATTTCTTTATTATTTTTGGACAGCGAAAAAGATCAAATCCATTGCAACAAGCCTTGTTTGGTTGGCACAAGAAACTCGGAAAAGGGTTTCCATGGCCTAACACAGTGATAGTGGGAAATAAAAGCGCAAGTTGGTTTCTTTTTATGGTGTATGGTTTAGCAAAAGATTTCAAGAAAGATGCTGCAAAAACCACGTGCCATCTCAACAAAATGAAAAAAACTCATCTCCGAGCTGATAGCTCAGACATAGGAGGAAGTATCCCATGGGT
The DNA here is from genome assembly GCA_012295165.1 of Asparagus setaceus. Classification (NCBI taxonomy): domain Eukaryota; kingdom Viridiplantae; phylum Streptophyta; class Magnoliopsida; order Asparagales; family Asparagaceae; genus Asparagus; species Asparagus setaceus. The sequence continues at coordinate 48,312,063 of CM022704.1, read as the reverse complement.
TCGGGTGCATTGCACCCCTCCCCTGTGATCCGTTGGATCTTCTTGGGATATGGATATGGAAAAATTTCCATATTCCAAGAAGATCCAACGGATCAAGAAGAAGGCTCTGCAAGCCCTTCAGGATACTTTTCCCAGACATAGGGATCAGGGTTTTATTTTTACTGCTCTTCTCCCTCCTCATTTTCATTCTTGGCGCCTCTACAAGCTCTCATCACAGAGAAAAAAAACCATAGATATAATTGAGGAAAATGGTAGAGGTTTCACTTGCTGCTGCGTAGCTCCCATTTGAGTATTCCCTCTTTCCCTCAAAGCTCTACGATTAGTTGACGAGCAAAAGTCCATTATCAGGTCACTGTGTTCACACTTTCGAGCAATCGGTGTAACCTCTAAACTCTATAGGGTATTTTTCTCATCGAGGGTGTATCAATTTCATAAATTTGAATTTGCCGATTTATCCCGAGGCTATGCGAGAATTCGTGAGCAATATTCACAACATCAACAATGCGTTGTTCATGACGCACATTTCCTAGAGAAATATTTGTATCTCTCTTGGGGACATTGGTGAAGCTACTGAGGCTCACAACGAAGGTCCGGACATATCAAGGTCAACTCTTGATGACTTTGATTTTGATGAGTCGGGGTCGAACCTGAACTATAATGCGGCATATGATTTTATCCTCACCGAGGATTGCGACGCGAATTGTTACTCCAAGAAGATGATTTCTCTCAACCATGACACTCGGATTATCGTGGGTGTAGAGATGGTGAACATCTTCTCCAAGGTGGTCATGATGAGGTTCATCATCATGCTCATATACTAGTTGCTTTGTTCTGTGCTCAAATTAAGGTCAATCTCCGGACGTTGTTGTTCTACAATCTCACTTACATTGCGGTTCTTCATGCAATCAATTCCGTTTGGGTACTCGATGGCGTCGCCGAGGCTTCCGGTTAGGTGGACATTACTAGTAGGAACATTAGCTCATTTATGCCGGACGTAGTTACCGACAAGCTCCTGCTGCGTATCCTCCCTCTCCTCTAGCTTATGTTCTCGAGGTTGAACCTCCCTTGGTTATTCCAAGGTTCCTATGAGTGATGACGCATTCCTCGACTGCATGTGGAATGCCTTTTCTCGGATGTTGAGGTACAATGATCTACAGGGTCAGTGCATCTGGACTGGGATGGAAGCGGTTGACCGATATCATTCTCATGGCCGCTGCTCGTTAGGCCGTTCACGAGGTGGCTACATCGATGGGTGCTGCTACTGATGTTACCGCGGAGATGGTTGTAGATATGGCTGCAGCTACTAGTGCTTTCACTGGTGCACGTGGTGCTTCTTCCTCTCGGAGACCTTCCGTTGCTTCCTGGGATGTTGAGTTCGTGTCTACTACTTCTGATGTCGACTTTAGGGCAGTTTTCATCTAGGTCATATAATAGCTCTTTATATTTTCTTGTCGAGTCGTGTTTGAGCACTTGATTTTCCTTCTTCTCGGTTTGACTTTTCTCTATTGTCCATATAAAAAGAAAGTCTTAACTATCCTTTATATCTATGCATCCTCTTTCATTCTATATGTGTATACTCTCATGTGGTATTGGATATGATTTAGTTTGTTCTGTGAGCCTAAACATAGTATATGTGCAAAAGATATGAATATGAATGATTTTGCACTAATTTGGAATAATAGGAATCAAAAGATAAAAATATACGTCAATTTAGCGATTGGCGGTTGATGATTCCTTAGGAGTGGTTTGGTAATTATCTGAACAAACAATATCAAATACTCATTTTTCTAGACTCAACCAATGCTTGATTTGCACTAATTTGGAATAATAGGAATCAAACATATTATGATACCCATAAGAACAAGAATTTTCACTCGTGCACGGATCCAATGGTTGATTTGCCTCTTAATATTTCCTAAGTCTTTTCTAAAGTTTATAAAAATACAATGGTGGATTTTATCAAATGAAAATAGTTGAGCGGCATTTGACTTTGGTTTTGGAAATAAACCATTATAAGTTATTTTCTTCTAGATTTTTCAGAATTAAAATTTTGTGACATATTTCTTAAAACATTTTATTTCAGATGAGTAGATAAGAGGCTTAAGTATATCATTTGGACGACATTATCATACAGGTGGTGTGTTGCCAACCTAATCACGTGTTGTTAAGGTATCGGGGTGTGAAAGGGTTTTAGTGGTATCAGAGCCAATGTTTTAAAAACTGTTTAGGTCTTGTTTTTTTAAAAACTTTTTGAAATCAAAGTTTTTTCAAATATTTTCCCTGAGTAAGGATTTATTTTCGAGAAATTTTTTTTCCAAACTAAAGATTTGAAGTGAGCTTGTTCGATATAGTTTTTTCAAAACTTGAGAAAATTTTGAGAAAAGTTTTCAAAAAATGAGTATTTGATATTGTTTGTTCTCACGATGACCAAACCCCTCCTACAGAACTATTAACCGCCAAGTGCTAAATTGAGGTATATTTTGATCTTTTGATTCCTATTGTTCCAAATTAGCGCAAAATCGTTCATATTCGTATCTTTTGCACATATGTCGTGTTTAAGCTCACAACACAAACTAAATCATATCCAATATCACATGAGAGTATACGCATATAAAATGAAAGAGCACTCGTAGATATAAAGGATAGTTAGACTTCCTCTTTACATAGACAATACAGAAAATCTAACTCGGCAAGAAGGAAAAGCAGTGTTCAAACACGACTCGACAAGAAAATATAAAGTGCTATTACATGACCCAAATGAAAACTACCCTAACTTGAACTCGTCATCCAAGGAAGCAACATGAGGTCTCTGAGAGGAAGAAGTGCCACATGCACTAGTGAAAGCACCAGCAGCTGCAATCATAACTACAACCTTATCTGCCCTAACTTGAACTCGTCATCCAAGGAAGCAACATGAGGTCTCTGAGAGCCACATGCACTAGTGAAAGCACCAGCAGCTGCAATCATATCTACAACCTTATCTGCGATATCACTAGCAGCGGCACTCATTGAGGTAGCTACCTCGTGAATGGCCTGATGAGCATCGGAATGACACTGAGAGCGATATTGATCAACTGTTTCCATCACAGTCCGGATGCACTAAGCCTACAGATCATTGTACCTCAACATATGACAAAAGGCATTCTGCATGCAATCGAGGAATGTGTCATCACTCATAGGAACCTCTGAAACGACCAAAGGAGGTTCAACCTCAGGAACGTAAGTGATCATCACATTTTATTACACTTTTATACCCCCATTATCTATTTTATTTGAATAAATATATCGACTATTAACTAGTTTTTATCTTAGTTTGCAGGAAATGAACAATTAATGAATAAGAGTTCAAAAGAACCAATTCTCTCATTTTTCTACCATTTATTGAAGCCCAAAATCAAGCCAAGAGGAGGCCCACAAAAGCCCAAGAGATTAAGAAAAAAATCAAATTAACAAATCAATAAAATAATTAAATCTGTTAGGAACCAACCGATTGGCTAATCGGTTAACCAACCGATTGCTAATTTGTTAGTCAACCGATTTACTAACCGAATGACCAATCAATTAGTTTGTAACAAAAACAATGTATGACTGAGATTTATTTCTTGGAGCTCAAGGCTAATCTATTGGCTCTTGTTGATTACAATAGGTAATAAAAGGGGTAGAGAGTGAGGGGTTTGGAGAGTGAAAATTTTTATAAAAACTCTATTTAGAGATGAATGTTACTCTTAATTGAGAAGACATTTCAAAATTGTAAATTTTTGTTAACAAATAAATGAAAAAATTGCTTCTTTTAAAATTTCTTTTTTCTTCTTTGTCGATGAAGATGAAGATTTGCCTTTAAGAGATCAACACCTTACAATGTAAGTTTTATTTTTCCCTTTTATTTTCTTATTTTAGAATTGCATGTTTATGATTTTATTTTCTTATTTTTATGTTGGTATATTAGATTTATTTCATACTTTGTAGTATAGATTTACTTTCATGCTCTTTTATTTTTGATAGTTAGATTTATGGTCATAATATAAATTTTTATTTTCTTGTCCTTTTTCTTATTTTGTAGTTAGTTTTTATTTACTTGTAATTTAGATCTATTTCTTGTTCTTTTATGCTCTCTAGTATAGATTTATTTTCTTATTTTTATTTTACAAAATGAGTAACTAATTCTTATAGAATTCTAGAATTGGATGAAACTAGTTTAATTTCTTTTATGATTTATGGATTGCTTTCTTTATGCTTAAATTGATCACGTTTAGGTTAATGATTATCACATTTTAATTTTGTTTTTATACCCTCATTACCTATTTTATATGAATAAAAATATTGCTAATAATTATTTTTATCTTATTTTGCACGCTAATAAAGAAATAATGAATAAAAGCCCAAATGACTCAAATTCTCTGAATTTCTATTAATTTTTGAAGCCCAAATCTGAAGACAAAAGAAGGCCCAAGATACCAAAGTGATCCAAGAGAAATTCATGAAGAAAAATAAAGAAAAGATAAATTCGGTTGGAAACCAACCGGTCGACCAATCGGTCGGCCAACCGGTGGGCCAACCGATTGGCCGATCGGTGTTCGCGGTGAAAGTTGGGATGATTGTCATTGCTGATAAATTCGTTACACATTTATGGATTTATAAACGGATTTAAAAATAACTCGCCTTTTTATAAGGCTTTACAATGAAAAATCAAAAAAGATTATAACTTTTTTTCACCAAAATAAACGCGGGATCCGTTTATCGAATCCTCGCTTGCGTGGGTGTCTTTGCCTGTGCCGGGGACTTTATTCCGTTCGTGGACCGCCGCGTAATCGTGATCCAAAGAAAAAGATCTACACGGTAAACGGGGGTTATCTTACGAAGGAAATAACAGCCCGAAGAGAATGAGATCGACCAAGCGAAATCAAAGCTCTTCTCGAGATCAAAACAAAGTTTAATCTCGAGGAATCACGTGTAGATCTGAGATCCGATCTCTCGAACCTTTTTGAGGGGATTATCTCACAAAGGAGGATAATAGCCCTGGGGATTATCTCACAAAGGATGATAATAGCCCTTAAGAGTTCGCCGAGATCTGGATCTGGTGTCGAAGAAGATCGATCATCGCTCCCGAGTTTAGATCTGAGATGAGAAGGCAATTTGGCAGAGCTTTGGCTTCTCAAAAATTTTCCACCCCTTACAAATGAGACCCCCACCTCATATTTATAGGATTTTAAAGCGGGTACGGGTCGAAACTGGGCCCAAAAGCCCAGTAAACCTAGGTGTCTCGGCTGACCGAGACACCTCTAGGTGTCTCGACTAGGCCGAGACACCATCAGGTGTCTCGACCAAACTGAGACACCATCAGGTGTCTCGGCCACCGAGACACCTCTCGGTGTCCTGGTGTTTGGCTGAGTTTTCCCCGTGGCTTTCCTCCGGTTATTTTCCGAGCTTGTTTTGAGGCTGCGCGGTTTGGATTTATTCCGTCGCTTGCACGCGGCCGATTGCACGCGATTCGTTGCTTTGGAGTCGGGTTCATCCCATTTGTTCGCACACAATTCCTCGCTTCGTTGACTTGAGCGTATCGTCGACTCACATTTGCTTCATACGCTTCATCGGTATGTCAGCTTGGACGCCTCGTCGACTTGCTTTGTGCGCTTCGTCGACTCGTCGACTTGGACATCTCGTCGGCTTGTTTCATGAGACGTCAACGCCTAGCGCGTTAGTTCGCCAAGGCCCTGGGTCCACCAAAAACTTTGCGTAGGGCATCTTTGATGAGAGGGTTTGCGTCGCGGTCACTTGTGGTGTCGTCAACGGTTCGCCGTTACGTAATCGGATGGCTCGTCGATTGTCAACTCACTATTACGAGCTATGTTCGGGGACTTATAGGTAATTTTTAACGTCTACAGATACCCCCTCCAAAGTATTTCGGTCTCGCTCTTTTATAGAAGAAGCCGAAATACTTTGGATATGATAAGCCCCAACCTTCAGTTGGTATAACGGGACCTGAAAATGTCTTCGAGTCTTGACTTCTCCAATTCTTTCAGACTATCCAGTGCTTTGTAGGATGACTGAAAGTATCACGGTGCTGCATTTATTATCTGACCGCTGTTGAAGTCTTGACCCGAGGCTGATGAATGAACTATTTACTTTAGCTCGTGTTGGTGAGTTGTCGTCGAACTGACCATTCAATTTCATATTTCATGAGGGTTAGCCTTGAATTGGTGCATTCTCCGTTGCGTCGCTCGGCGTAGGCCTAACCACAGTGGGAGGAGATTGGGGGTTCGCCCTTTAATCAGTAGACTCCCCGTTGTGACGCTCATTGCAGATTGACCACAGTGGGAGGAATTTTCTTGAGATGTGACGCGTTGACCGGCGTCAGAAATTTCCTCTTGACGTTCAATCTTCAACTGGCGATTTTTCATTACGACGCGTTGGCTTGCGTCAACACAGTTTATACTCATGCGTTCACTGGAGTTTTGGGAATTAGTTTATCCTCATATACCCATTCGGAGGTGGTCGAGTTATCCTCAAGATATTTTCCAGGAACTTCTCGCCAAAATAGGAAATAGTTTATACTCGTATACCTTATTGGAGTAGGATTGGGGTTCGCACAACTCGAACCATATGAGAATTGGCCCTTGATGGGTGACGACCTCGTGTGGGAAAGAGAGAACTGATGAGGCAAGTGAATGGGGATTCGAGTTTGGTCGAATCCTACTTTGACTAGGATTGGCCGAATCCTGTCGAAATCCTGCTGGGACTAGGATAAGTGAAATCCTGTTGTGACTGAATTCTAAAATCCTGCTGGGACTGGGATTCTCGAAATTCTACTGGGACTGGGATAACCAAAATCCTGCTGGGACTGAGATTCCAAATCCTGTTGTGACTAGGATTCTAAAATCCTATTGGGACTGGGATTCCAAATCATGTTGTGACTGGGATTCCAAATCCTGTTGTGACTGGGATTTCAAATCCTGCTGTAACTGGGATTTCAAATCCTGCTGTAATTAGAATTCCAAATCCTGCTGTAACTGGGATTCCAAATTCTATTGTGACTGGGATTCCAAACCCCCTTTGATTAGGTTTTCAAGTCTTCTTTGATTAGGTTTAGGATTCCACACCCACCACAACTTGATTTGGTCAAACCTGCCTTCAACTAGGTTTCCCTCTTTCTTTTTCTTCTTTCCTTCTTCTATTGGGTTTGGGCCCAAATAAACCCTCTTCTCCTATTTAAGAGGACCGGCCTCCCCTTTCTCTCTTTTTCTTTATTTCGCCCCCTTTTCTCTAGGGTTTCGGCCGCCCCCCCTCTTTCTCTCTTGTTTCCTTCTTTTTCTCACCTCGTCTCCCTTAAACCCTTAATAGCTTCAGAGATTCAAGCTTTCTCCAGGCGTCGGATTCAAGAATTCCTCCAAATTTATATTCTTTTTAAGCCTTCTCAGGTCCCTCGAGCACGTTCTTTCAGATTCAATCCCTCAGACTTTTGCTTCAGGTAAACCCCCATAACTCTTACATATTTAATCTTTATTTTGTCATGCAAATCAGAGGGTAGGAATGCAACAAATTAGGGTTTTGATTTCACACCTCAAATCGGGGTTTTTGAGGGTAAAATTACATGAAATTCGAGGGATTTTGGTCATGAGAAAGAGGGCTGGAACTTGAGGGTTTTTTATGTAAAAATTGGACTGTAGTTTGACGGGTTGGTATGCCAATGATCGCTGGGAATTCCTGAACTTTTATTTTGGCCAAAATCTGAGGGGGTTATATGCAAATCGTGACTGAAATTCAGGGGGTTTTATGCAAAAAGGCTGAAATTCAGGGGGTTTTTGTGCAAAAACAGCCCCAAAACTTTGGGTTTGAGGGCTATTTGGGTGGCTAAAATTTTTGGACTTGAAAGTGACCTAGATGGCCGAAATTTCAACCTGGCCCAGGGGTATTTTGGTCATTTTACGGCCAAGTTTGATCAGGAGAGGTTTCTGAGCAAAATTTGAACCTGACGTCGGCGCATATGCCCCTTGTAGGTTTAACTAGAATTTGACCAAGAAATCCCTTATATTCTCCTAGGATTTTTTGGTTTGAAATTCATACTTTCACCTTTATGTTTCGGATTTGACCCGTCTGGTTTCTCTTTGCAGGTCAAGATGTCATCGGGGAGATCACGCGCCCCGAGGAGCCAGCCGGCTATCCCGTCACCTAAGAGTGTGCCCCCATCACTTTCTGGTGAGCTTCTTCTATTCCTTATTGCATTCAAAGTTCACATATAGCATATTGCATCCCCGCTTTGTTCTCCTTTGTGAGGCAATTGGGAAGAGCCGCGATTCTCCTTCATGAGGGTCGCCGCTTAAAAGATGGATTTTGCTTGGTCAACACCTATCTTGAGGGGGCGGTACTGTGCTGTATTGTACTTCGTAGGGCAGGGCATATTGTCGCTTTCTTTGCGCGATGATATACATTGCCTTATGAGTGCACAACGCAGCTAGACTCGCCTCACCCGTTATAAGGCAGTGACTATATCTCGTAGATTCGCGAGACAAGTTCGATGCCTCATATGACTGAATCTAACAAATATTTATTACTCGTTTTCAGTTGAATATCCCTCCGGAGCATTTCCCTCTTACGCGGTTGACGGGCGTCGCGGCGAGCATCATGCTACTTCAGATGTTCCTTCGCCCATCTTGGTCACTCCTCAGTTTGCACCGGGTACGTCAGCGGAGACCATTCGGGTGGTATGTGAGGGGAGTGCCCGCGTGCTTTGACTGTTGATCACTGACGTACCACTTGTGAGAATACTAGCTCCAACCAGCCTCTTAAGAAGACGGACTACTTATTTGGTGATTCTGTTGAGGACCCAGACGCAATCTTTATTGCGAGCGAGCGGTGGTTACATAAGGATGATGGAGGGCACTTGTACCTACCCCGGATACCTCATCATCGCTCATTGGCTGAGCTAAGGTGTCAGGCTGTGGCTCGAAAAATATCGTAGCGTTTGACAGAGGAGCGTGACAGCATCCATTGTGGGTATATTACCCACCAGGCGATCCCGGGCTCGAGTAGGGAACGTGTTATCGGATTGCATCCTGGTGTGTTGGGATTAGACGCACCACCCCGCGATGAGCTTTTCACTGTCGCTAATACTTTGCAGAACCGTCTCGCAAAGCTGGGGCGATAAATGCCTGCAACTGGTCACAGACCTTTTGGTTGGCTTCATTTTTTAGACAAGCACTGGTGGGCTCGTATGACGACTTACGTTCTCGGCCGATGAGGAGAGGAGTTACAGGCCCGTGGTCTTTACGCCGCGATCCGTGCCACCATGTATGGGCTGCCGGTCAGTACCAATCACTTCCTCGCGTTGTTGGAGCTCTATGACCCGGATTCAAATACTTTTCTGACCAAGCACGGGGAATTGGGGTTACCTCTTCATGAGATGCACCGAGTTTCTGGTCTACCCATGGGGAAGATGTTATATCAGGAATACTTTCCTTCGAACCGTGACTTGAGTCAGCTGAAGGAACGCATGCCCGACCGCTATGACACCTTATGGGATCTTACTTGCCATTATCATATTGCTTTGTCGATGGCTGGGCTATTACCCAAAAGGACCAAGCCTCAATTGAGCCTGAAGCAATTCGCAACTTACTTATTCAGGCACCTGAAAAGTAATTCTGGCGAGGCGATCTACGAATTGTCACCGTTCACCCCTTCCGAGGTTAATGAGCTAATCGAGAAATTCAATGCTCACTCTTATACCCTTAATAGCACCGGGGGTGGCTTCCTTGTGGGGACCAAATTCAAGACCTTCTTGTGGCATGCAGTGAAGCCGGTTGAGCCGATGACTCTCCTAGCCGGCTACCTCGCAATCTGGTGGAAGAAGTGCATAGTACCATATCAGTCTGGTGAGGCACTGCCATTAGAAGTGCTTTATCCCGCAGTTCAGCTCGCTCACAAGAAGAAACTTTCTCTCCTTCCGGTGATGGTAGCTAACATTCATCGTGGACTCCGGCAAATAGTCAGTACCTTCACTCAGGGAGAGGGTAAACCTTCGAAACAAATTCCTCTTGCCAAGGTGGAGCTTCCATACACTTATTTGATGGCGTGGTTCGTCCTTCACCGCTCAGATATCATGTTGACACCGAGCATCGCTGACCAATCCATCCCTTTGCTACAATCGTTAGAGAATTATAAATGGAAGGGGCGAGGATTCCTGGAGATAAGAAAGCAATTGCAGATTCACAAAGGTTGGATTTTCTCTAGATATTTCCCGCAGTTCTCTGGTCAGTACGGCAAGTCTTTGCTCGATGAGGAGAGGCCGAAGGCGAGCCGGACTTCTCTTGATGTCGGCTATTTCAACTGGCTGATGAACATCCGGTCGGGTTACCTGACATTCCGGGTGAGGGATGAGTGCTTCATCGAGCCGTATCTACCTAGCCGATTCGCCCGCCAGTTTGGTTATGACCAACTTTATGTTGGCAATCCGAATCGGTACCTTCGAACTCACGGTGGCTTAGTGGACGGCGTCCGGGCATGGCTATGGAGTGTGGCGGGGTGCACTGGTGCTAGGTTTAGCCTTCGAGTGCTGAGCGTCGGCTCGAGCTGACATTTTTGTGCTGTACGTGGTTGTTAGCAGCTAATAAACCGGTTCAGGTGAGGCCAATTTCAGAGTTAGTGGCTGAAGAGGTCTCCGCTCTAAAGCTCGAAGATTGAAGGCATTTCGGTCCGCGAGGAAGCGACGCAACACTCGTCAAACTGTCGAGGAAGAGGAGGAAGGGGAGGAGACCTTCAACTCTGCCAACGAAGCCTCTGGAGGAGATCATGACGACGATTGTGAGGACTTTGGGACAGGTTCGCCAATACTTCCTCTCCCTTTTTCTCCTTTGGAATTATTGGTTCTAACACCAATTTGACACTGTAGGCATGTCAGCTGAGGAAGAGGAGGGACTTTGCGCATTCCGAGCGGGGGCTCACACCACTAAGCGGAAGAAGTTAGTTCACAAAACACACGTAGATCCGCGAGCTTTTGTGATGGACTTAACCGGTGATGGCTCTGTTGGCGAGGAAGGTAATGCTTAAGCATTCTGTAGTTCCTTCGGATTCAAGACTCATATCTCTCCATCTTTTGTGCAGGGGAGTGCGAAACCAACTTTGACATTCCTCATCACAATTTCGCATCTTCCGCAGGCCTCAGTTTCACTCAACAGATGTACGAGTCCATGGTAGAAGAGCCTGTGGTATCTACTGAGATTGGTGAGACTACCAATGTAGGACCTGATTCAATGAATCCATGTACATCTATCACTGGCAATACTCCATTTAGATGGCGAGAATTGGACGACTCGGAAGCTGTGCCCTCCCTAATTATCTCTATGCTTCTCGCTCTTTTAGAGAAATTGCAGGGAGAAAACATGGATAATGGGATTAGAGAGACTGACTTTCCTGTAGGAGGTAAGCCATTTTTGTCGATCGCAAGTTTTTATCTCTGTTTCCTTTACTTATATCCTCTCGTACCAGATTTTTCGATAGAGGATTTTGATGAGGATAGCCTGCTTATGGACACACCCATAATCGATTCAGTATATGACTCTCCCCGAGATGAGCGTCTCCCCGATGACATGCCGCCTGAGCATATTGGGGTTCATTCCCCTAACGGTACGGTGACTTCCTGTTGATTGTAAGACTAGTCCTGTTTTGACTAATACAATTACAATCTGATGATGCTAAGGAATTCATTTTATTGCTGGCAGGAACTCCTACTGAGGCTCATTCTCCGATTCCTCATTCTGATGCCCCTCCAGAATCGGGTACCATGATGGCCGCTGCGCCTGACGAACATGCCGTGAGACCAACTGCAGCAATTGGTGTGTCAACGGCGGTTCCTCCTCTGATAGACCTGATAACCCATGAAGCTATGCCGATAGAGCCAGGTACGGGTTATCCAGCTAACGACATCTTCGCCAGCCTTTGATCTCTGATTTTGATATATCCACCCTTTCATCTTCTTACAGGGTTTACCTCTCATCTCCATGATCTGGCGAGGGCACTGATGTCAGATGACGACCCAGATCGGATTATCATCTGTATGGAGGTCCAGTCATTCTTTTCTTTCATGAACCTGATGATTGACAAGATTCTTCATAGTGGGCTTTCTCTTCATCAGTTCAGGTTGGCCCTTGACTCTAGAATGGCTTTGATACGGGATGCTGGTCACCCTGAGTTAGCCAAAGCCATTGCTGATGACCTTGACCGCCTAGAATTCAAACTTCAGAAGTTCTAGGAATTGCAAGCAGCAGGTGCTTCTTCGTATATAGTCGGTCAGGTGGAGTTTCGTTTGGAAGCATGGCGCGATGCTCAGGTCGATATCGGACTCGAGGTTCAGATGCAATGGGGCCGAGTAGATCAGGTTAAGACCGCGCTTACCGAGAAATCTGCATCCCTGAATCACATTTATTCTTGCATCGCATCAAGTGAGGCTGAGATAGTGCAGCTTAGGCAGGAACTTCAGGCGAAGGAAGAGAACTTAAGTATCTTAGAGCCGACCAGGGTCAACGAAGAGGGAGCCCTAACCACCCTATCCAAGAAACTGGAGCTCTCAGAACAAAAGCTAGCTGAAGTTGAGGAAAACGCTGCGAAGACGCTGACCATTTCGGAGGAATCTTTTAGAGCTGAATTGCAGGAGGAGTTCCAAAAAGCTTACAACGATGAGCTGTCCAAATTAGAACAACAAATCTTTTGCCATAAACTTGATGTTTGATTAGCTGCAATTTAAAAGACTCGACTCTTGAATAAATTTTCATTCTCCTTTTTCTTCATTTGTTGTTTATTATGATTTCTCATTTCGCTTGAAATAATCCACCATAATGCTTATAGGATTTTTGGCAAACCCTCAGCCATCAACGGATTTGATAAGCCTTTACCGACTACCGTTTGAATCGGGCTAGCGTGCGGATTATCTATACCCGTTCCGCACGTGACGTTGTGCTAAAAGAATGAAACTCTTTTAGGCTTGATGCTATGATGTTGAATACATAGACTTTGTCATCTTTTACGGGCAAGAGACTAACCGGCGACGCGTGTTAGGCGCTGACTTTAGGGTTATTGGCCAACCCCCAGCCCTCAACGGATTTGATTAACCTTTACCGATTACCGTTTGAATCGGGCTAGCGTGCGGATTATCTATACCCGTTCCGCACGTGACGTTGTGCTAAAAGAATGCAACTCTTTTAGACTTAATGCTACGATGTTGAATACGTAGGCTTTGTCATATTTTACGGGAATAGACTACCCGAACAGTTAGAAACTAATCGGCAACGCCTGTTAGGCGTAGACTTATCCCTACTTAGGCTTCAGGATAAAATGCCCCAAGATAATACTTGGTGTCTTCTTCAATCGGTAAAAGACTAAACCAGCAATGCGTGGTAGGCGTTGGCTTATCCCTTCTTAGGCTTTGGGATAAAATACCCCAAGATGATACTTGGTGTCTTCTTCAATTGGAAAAAAGACTAAACCAGCAACGCGTGGTAGGCGTTGGCTTTATCCCTACTTAGATTTCAGGATAAAATACCCCAAGATGAATCTTGGTATCTTTTTCACGGAGGAAAGACTAAACCGACATAAAGGTGAAAATTAACGTGGGAAAGGAAGAATTTTATATTCTATCTCCAAGTCTTCTTTTAGGGTAAAGACCACCCAAAACAAGAGAGGAAGAATTTTATATTCTATCTCCAAGTCTTCTTTTAGGGTAAAGACCACCCAAAACAAGAGAGGAAGAATTTTATATTCTATCTCTTGCTTCCGGAGAGGAAGAATTTTATACTCTATCTCCAGGAAAAAAAGAAAACTAAAAGTGGGATCTCCACTTCGAGAATCGCGGGAGGTGAAACTAAGAGTGGGATCTCCACTCCGAGAATCGAAAAGATTAAGGTAACTTTCACTTTTATAGGATTCGTTACCTGCTCCAGAAATGAATTTCTCATTTATCGAGATGAAACTCCAGCTCCAGCCCTAACCGTGGGAAGGCGTGACCGAAGTGAAGGAAATGGGACTCTTTTGTTTATCAAAAGGGGATCCCAGCTTTGAAAGTGAGCCTCTTGTTCATGGAAGGAATCAAGAGGGGATTTTGCTGGTGGTTTGGACCAAAAAGAGATTTTTTTTTTGGACTCACTGTCAATGAGTTTGATCAGTGAGGGATTTTGGGGTGGAGGATAAATTTTAGGGTTACCCTCAAGGACAATGAGTGAATTATTTCCTGAAAAATTTTCCTTCGAGATGGATTATCCCGAATGTATTAAGGGTAGTACTTTTTCAAGAACTTCCCATTTATTGGCATTAATTTCCTGTCGCCATTTTGATCGATTAGGCGATATGCACCGTTTGAGTAGACTGTCTTTATCACAAACGGTCCTTCCCATTTGGGTTCGAACTTACCCTTCTTTTTGGAAGTGAGAATTATCGGTCGTCGATCAGGGAGGACCAGGTCTCCTTCTTTGAAGGTTCTCTGTCGGACTCTCTTGTTGAAAGCTCTCGACATTCTGGCTTGGTAAAGCTCGATGTGTTGTTGAGCTTTCAAGCGTTTCTCGTCCAACATCTTGAGCTCTCGAAGACGTCTCCGGTGTTGTTCCTCCGTCATCATCTCGGTCGCGAGGGCGATACGGAGCGACGGGATTTGGATTTCCAATGGGAGCACAGCTTCACATCCGTATACCAGAGAATACAGGGTGGCTCCGGTCGGTGTGCGAATTGTGGTGCGATATGCTCAGAGTGCTTCTCCAAGTTTATCATCCCAGTCACGCTTATTAGTCTTCACGAGCTTCGACAGGATCTTAATGATTGTTTTGTTGAACGCTTCTGCTAATCCGTTTGCAGCAGGATTATAAGCCGTTGATGACACGTCTTGGATCTTGAACTTCTCGCAAAACCTGATGAAGGCATTGTTGACGAATTGAGGACCGTTGTCGTGCACGATCCGTCTCGGCACACCGTGTCGATAAATGACGTGATGCTTGATGAATCTGATGACGTTGTTCGTCTTCACCTCTTTAAGTGGAATTGCTTCAGCCCACTTGGAGAAGTAGTCGGTGATTGCAAAGATAAACCGGTCACCTTTAACTGACGGGGGAAAAATAGGACCTACAATGTCCATACCCCATGTTTCGAATGGCCAAGACATAGCCGAAGGATGCAACTGCTCCAGGGGTTGATGCATGTAATTTGCGTGTATTTGACACGCGTAGCACTTTCGAGCGTAGTTGATTGCATCATTAATCATCGTTGGCCAGAAGTATCCCATTCTTCTGACACGATCATAAAGCTTGGGACCAGGTTGGTGTGCACCACCTTCTCCTCCATGCGCTTCCTCGAGGACCTCTTCTGCTTCTTTGTTCGAGAGACACCGAAGCAGCAGACCGTCGTACGCGCGATGATACAATGTCTGGGTCTCTACATCATAAAAGAACCTGGGAGCTCTTCGTCGGATTGATTCCCTCTCTTTCACATCCTCTGGCAGAATACCATGCAGAACATAGTCGATTATGGGGAAACGCCAATCCTGGGGCTCTAGTTGAACTCGGGTCGAGTGTGACTCCTTAACGACCTCGCCCTTGTCGTACTCTTCTTCGTTAGATATTGGCACGAAGAGCTGGTGAGTTCTTACAGTGACTAACTGTTCAGACTCAGGAGGTTGTGCCAATGACACTGCTAATGCTGCTAATGCGTCAGCGTATGCATTTTGGAGGCGCGGAATATACTCGATGAAAAATCCTTCAAACGAGTCTGCCATCTCAATGGCCGCCTGATGATACGGTATTAAGTCCGGGTTTCTGACTTCATTGTCCCCACGGATTTGTCTGACGATAAGTCGGGAATCCCCAAAAGCTTCGAGGTATTCGGCCCCCAGCTCTTTGGCGAAACTAAGTCTAATAAGTAGCGCGTTGTATTCGGCCACGTTATTGGAGCATGGCTCAGTTAGCGAATAAGCCCGAGGCATCACATGCTTTCTTGGGGAAACTAAGACGACTCCGACTCCGGAAGAAATCTTAGAACATCCAGGAGCACTTGCCACGTTGGTTGCTCGAGAAGCTCCATCGAAGTACAGTTGCCATATTTGTTGGTGCGATGTAGTGTTGACCTCGTGAGTCTCATCCGGCAAGTCATCGTATAACTCAGCCGCATCCTTTGTCGGGTTGGTGGCCAAGAGGTCGCAAATTGCTTGTCCTTTGACCGACTTCTGTTGTTTGAAGTGTAGGTCGTATTGAGATAAGAGCAAGGCCCATTTCGCTAAATGCCAATTCATGGATGCTGGTTGCGTCATGAATATCCGGACTGGATTTATGCTGGAGATAACATAAATCGTCTGCCCAACTAAGTAGTGCCGCATTTTCTGAATCGCGAAGACCAATGCTAGGCACTCCTTCTCGATCATCGGATAGCGGGATTCAGCACCCACTAAAGTCCGACTCAGGTAATACACCGCCTGCTCGTGACCGTTATCATCGTCTTGCGCGAGTAAGGCACTTAACGAATGGTTCGTCGCCTTGATGTAAATCAAGAACGGTTTACCTGACTTCGGTGCAACGAGAACGAGAGGGTTTGCCGGATATGCTTTGATATCCTCGAATGCCTTTTGACAGGCGTCGTCCCAAACAAATGATACGCCCTTCTTATTTAGCTTAGAGAACGGCTGGCATTTTCCGGAGAGATTTGATATGAATCGCCGGATATACGCCAGGCGCCCTTGTAACCCTCTAAGCTCTTTCAGGTTTCTCGGGGGTTGCAACTCATTTATCGCCTTCACTTTATCTGGGTCGATGTGGATACCCTTAGTGGTAACGACGAATTCAAGGAATTTGCCGCTGGACATTCCGAGGAAGGATTTAGTGGGGTTCATCTTCAATTGATGAGTTCGCATGAGATCAAACACCGTCCTCAGGTCCTTGATGTGGTCATTTTTATCGTGGCTTTTCACGACTAAATCATCAATGTAACATTCGACCGTCTTTCGGAGATGTTCATGGAAAATTTTTATCATTGCTCGCTGATATGTGGCGCCTGCATTTTTCAGCCCGAATGGCATAACTGTGTAGCAGAAAACACCGAGCGGGGTTCTGAACGCCGTGTGTTTTGCATCATCCGGGTGCATCTTGATTTGATTATAACCCGAAAAGCCATCCATAAAGGACATCCTCTCGAACCCACACGTATTGTCGATGATCACATCTGTGATCGGGAGAGGGAAATCGTCTTTCGGGCACGCAATATTCAGATCTCTGTAATCGATGCAGATTCGGATTGTACCGTTCTTTTTTAGAACCGGGACAATATTTGCGAGCCAGTCAAGGTGTTGTTCTTCCCTGATAAAACCCGACTCTATGAGCCTCTTTACTTCCGCTACGATTGCTTCCATAATCTGCGGACGAAACCGTCTTTGTTGTTATTTGACTGGTTTGACATCCGACTTAATATTGAGGCGGTGGGTCGCCACATTTGGGTCAAGCCCCGGCATATCTTCGTAATTCCAAGCGAACACGTCGATATACTCTCGGACAAGAGCAATCAATTCCTCTTTCTCCTCTAGGGGAAGGCTGCCACTCATGAATATGGGCTTCGGATTAACATCGTCACCCATATTGACCTGAATCACTATGTCTTCGGTCGGAGGTTCTCTCTGTTCGAACCGGTCTCCATACTGCATGTTTAAGTGATGAATCCACGGGTCTTCCCATGTTGGCATCTGTTTATCATCCTCCATCGTGGCGGGATCAGTTGTAGTCATATTTGACATCAAACTTCTGAACCCCTCACCAATACTGATGTCAGAGTCCCAAGCAGAGGAATCAGACGAATAACCATCCCTATTCGAATTGGGCAATTGGTCATTGACTATCCAGCAACATCCCTCATCTGAAGAAGAGACGTATCCTAGTCCTCTCCTAAATCCATAATAGTTATCAGGCTTTCCCTCGGGGATGTGTGCGGCTTTGGGTGGAATTTGAGGACCTCTACCGAAACAGAGACCCTCTCCCCGCGCAAGATCGTACCCCCATCTCTTCATCAGACTCTGCACTTTCGGACTGTATCTAAATAATTGAGCGCCAAGCTTGTCATTGCCATCATCTTGCTTTAAGAAGTGATCTGGTAGTGGGAATGCCTCTCCTTTGCCATAGATCAAGTCTTTCTCACCTCTTGTTTTGGCAGGGATGACTAGGGTTGTTCTGAAGGAGTCTCGGAGACACTTCTGTGTGACACATGATAATTGAATTGGTATGTGCAACTCAGGATCATCGTACAATTGCTTCATCACATCAAATAAAGACGGGGAGTATTCTAAGTCACCATTTATTTCATTATCTGCAAGTTGCCAATTACAACTTTCATCCGACGAGTCTTCATCATCAAGATTGATTACAGCGGGTACAATGTCATTTATAACAAAACTCCCCTCATAATCAAGCCCGGCTTCATCGCCTTCACCGCCCGTGCCTTGGGCGATGATTGATATCGGACTCATTACCGTAAAGGAGAGTCGATGAAAGTAGTTCTGCAATCTCTTAAACGGCTGTTTGTCCGCGACCACCGTCTTGACTTCATTATTAGTGTCGACATATTTCAGACACTGATGAAGAGTGGAAGGGACTATAATATTATTATGGATCCAAGGCCAACCCAATAATAAGTTATAAGAGGTCTCTGCATCAATCACATAGCATATGACTTCAAACTTCAAATCACCCATTTGGCACTTTATTCGGATTTTACCAAGTGGCCGAGACCCACTGGTGTTAAATCTGTAAATCACTGTGCCTGTAGATGCTAGCTAACTGGCAAGAATCTCGAGTTTGTACATTAGGCGAAGGGGCATGATGCTCACGGCGGAACCCGGATCGACTTGGATCCGGTTGACTTCGCTGGAACCAATGTACCCGGTAAAGTACAGCGGCCCGTCATGTTTGGAGTTCTTCGTCTGCATATCCTCCTTGGTGAAAGTTATGCAAGGAATGTGCTTAGTGGCGAGGTTGCACTGCTGGGTCAAAGACTCCGGTTCCTCAAGACTTGGTTCGATCCGGGTGAGAAACACTTCTGAGTCAGCCAGGGCTTCTTGCAGGGCTTCTCTGGTTTCTTTTGATAGCCGCAGAAGCTCGTAAAGCGTTATCCTCGCCGGGATATTAGCCAGTTGAGCTATAATGTCGAAGCGTCGTGGGGAGTTCAAACTTTCCAGTTTATCTCTTCTAATCGGACGATTGAAACGAGACTGCTTCGGAACTTGATCCTCCTGTTGTTGGGGTTGCTTCTCTTTTAACTTGGCCGTGTTTTCTTTAGCGGCCACCTGCTGCTGCAACTTTTCCGCACGCGTAGGGGGAATCATTGTTACCCCCAGCTTCGTCAACGTCTTTACATTCAGATTAGGAGCTTCGGGATATTTATAGTGATACTCTTGTCCACTCCTGGTGACGAAGACTTCTTGTTCTTCTTCAGAAAGTTGGAGTGTCATTATCTGCTCATCATCCCTCTCCAAGATCGCTGAAGTAGCATGACATAGCTTCCCTTTCCCCTTCAACTTCTTTTTAGATGAAGAGGTCGCCCACTGCTCATCTTCGAGTAAATCCGGATGAACCCAGAGGATTTCGCTGTTCGGGGCTGTATGAGGTACGAGTCCCTTTTCACGCTGACCGTGAGGGTCATCGTTTACCATCTTCATCCCAACCTTCACAAAGGGCGTTGGTTGGAACCAATCCAAGGGTACCGATTCGAAGCTGATGGAGACTGCGTTCACCCCTACTTTTTTCTCTTTGGACGCCTTCGGGGTAATGACCCCTACATCAATCAAGGCCTGGATTTTATCCTTGAGATGATAACACGACTTCGTCGGGTGGTGCACCGCTCTGTGGTAGGCGCAGTACTTCGGGTCCATAACTTTCTTTGCCTCCTCTTGGTTCACAATTGGCGACAACTGAATTTTGTTGTTCTCCAAAAGGTATTTGAAAATACTGGGAACTTCATCATCCTTGAAGGAGTAAACCTTAGGGAACCTTGGCTCCGACGACTTCTGATTTTGCGGTCATTGTTGCCATTGAGGTCGTGACTGCTGTGATGCTTGTTGTTGTGGCTGTTATTGGGGCTGCAGCTGGAATGTTTGATTTGCATCAACCGTTTTCGTTGGTGCCTTCCCCTTACCGCATGGGATAAAGTTATGCTTGTGAGCCTTCACCGTTGGCTGACCTCTCTCCGCCTTCTTCCTTTTCAGAAATCGCTCGGCTTGCTCTCCGCGTATCTTTAAATCCTTCCAAGTCTCGGACGGTGCTGTTCCCATTGCTTCCAACACGTCCAATGATAGGTTGGTGTGGCAAGTTTGGAGAATGAACTCCTCCGTTATCGGGTCCCGGCAATTCATTGCCTTGTTTCTGAACCTCTTGACGAAGTTATCCACCGTTTTCTTGTCTTTCTGTTTCTCGTCCAACAACGACCCGATGGATATCTCGGTGTCATCATCGAAGAAATTGGCGAGAAACATGGTCTCCATGTCATCCCGGTATTAGCGCTCCACGGTTTGAGGCGGTAGCAATCGGCAGCCCAATGGCGGGTGCCAACGAATGACCGAACCATCAAGGGCTCGTTGCCGGAGATAACCCCTAGGTGAGACTTGAAATAGATCAAGTGCTGAGTAGGTGATCCCTTTCCGTCAAACGGTGTAAAGTTGATGAGACTAAATTTTACCGGATACGGGATTGATTCCCATTCCTTCGGGTAAGGACATGGTATACCCGTCTTCTTTACCTCTTGAGCGGAAATCAAAGTATTGATTTTGCTCTCAAGGTCTTTTATTTTCTCATTCCCCCTACATCTCCGTTCGGGTGGTTTTGGGGAGGAATGACGGTGTTATCGCTAGCGTTTTGCTGACTAGCACGATCATCAACGTTTCGGCCTCCTTCTCTGTCCGTGTCGCTATCTGTTAAGTTGACATTATTGCGATGACTTGACTCGCCTTGGCGGTTCATTATCGCGTGGATCTATTGGTCATGCATGGCTCTCATCTGGCGCATGGCGGTTTCATTTCAAGCTTAAAGTTGTCCCTTTGCTTGGTCAGGGACTCTTCAAGCATCTGGGATACTTGTTCCGCGCTGATCATGAACGCCTCACGGGGTTGTCCTATGCTGAAAATTATATTATCAGAAGCCATTGCGGAGCCGGCATCCGACACTTCATCATCTGAGGGTAATCCCTTCTGCATCTTGCGATAATTGGTTCGTCTAACGGTCGGTTGCAATCGAGTCATTACGTTCGCGATGCCGGGAATGAGTGCGTCGGCGTCCCTCTGGTCATATTGATGATAACACTCGGCAATTCATCGCCTTGAGGCACCAATCTCTTCTTGCGGAAGCGTCTTGACTTGGGTTCTGGCATTCTAGTGCCGAGCCTATCAAAGACCGACACCTTCTCCGAAGTCGTTTTAGCGCGGTTGCACTCCGATAACACTGCCTTGATCAGTTTTGAGCACAAGCAAGGCATGTTTGGTTCTGGGGCATTCCTCTTTCGGGATTTACATGTACCCCCAGCATGATAGTACAACTCATCGGCATGAATACCGGAGCAACCTATCGTGTGTTGGCACGACTTCTCAGGTAAAAGGTCATCATCGTCAGATGAGAGCGTCTTCTTCTGAGGAAAAATTGGCCTTTCATAAGTCACTCGCCGCGACGTACACCTTCGCGGGTGTGAATCTTTGACGGGCTCTTGGACTTCGATCCGTAGCCCGGTGCCAGCAGCTGCAGGATTCTTCTTGTCTTGGTTGAGGCTGGTGCAACCCCCTGCACTAGGAGTGACCCGGAATTTCCTCAACGGGCCCAAGCGTTCTTTGATCGAAATTTTGTCTCGATCATCTTGCAATGGGCCGAGGCGTTCCAATACCGTCTTCTTACTTCGGGATGAGCTGGCGGGCTCAAACGAAGCGGAAGTAGAGTCTGACGGCAATTTGGGGGCTATCGCCGGAAGTGGAATTGGTCGTGAGGCGACCTTCTTTTGATTCAGATCAGCTTGAGGTGGCTGATCCTTGATTGAAGCTTTAGCCTTTGCATGAACCGTTGCTCCGGGTTTTGGCCTCCAAACTTGGCGCATCTTGGGCGGCTTTTCGGCCACTTCCTCCTTCTTCAGCTTTTGGGCCTCTTGAACTAGGGCCCGTGCGTGCGCAAGGAGTGTTGAACGGTTCCGCTTGACTTGCACCCATTCACTTGTGTAGGATCGTTGATCTAACACACTTAAACACTAGAGGGGGGTGAATAGTATTTTATAAAATTTTATGCAAAATAAATAATAAATTGTAATAAGATAGCAACAATCACAGAAATTGAACAATCACAAACACGGGGATTTTATCTTGGTTCCACCTTCCGGTGTACATCAGTCCCAAGCAAATCCGGCGAGAGTTTCCACTATGATTTTGAAAACAAATTACAAAATCAAGCATAAACTGACCAATTTGCAAGCCCATGCAAATTGCAACAATCTCAAACACGAGATCACCAACTCTCACACGAGAGTTCCTTTTGAAGAAGAAATACAATTCCTATAAGCCTTGAAGTGTTGGTGATGTGCGTGATGGTTTAGGAACTTTTTAATCTTTGATATTGCCTAAATCTTATTTTGAATGTAGTGAAATCAATAGCAATATCAGATTCAACTTTTAGAATTCTTTTTCTCTCTTTTGGACTTTCAAAACTCAAGAAGAATGCATAAAAAATTTGTGTTATATTATTTTTAAGTTTTTGTATATATATGTCCCTTGAAAAGACACTTTTGAAAGCCAAGAAGCGGATATTAGCGAACAAAGCGTTCATAAATTCAAATTACGAAAAGTCAAAAGCGTATCGTAGTCGACTACAAGCGGTCATTAGTCAACTACTCTGTAAGAAGCGGACTTTATAAAAGCAGTTTTGTAGCTTAGTAGTCGACTATCTTGTAGTCATTAGTCGACTACTGCGATGACGAATGTTGAAAATCAGTTTTATAATTTAGTAGTCAACTACACTGTAAAGGTAGTCGACTACACTGTGATATGACAAAACTTGATTTTCAGTGTAAGCCCTTAGTAGTCGACTATACTATACTAGTAGTCGACTACTTTGTAATTTTACAGAATTATGAAAAAGTGTCTAAGTCTCAATTAGTCGACTATACTGTTCATTAGTCGACTATTACGTAAAATGACAGAAACTTTAATTTGACATTAACACATGACTAGTCGACTACTATACTAATTAGTCGACTATTAAAGATTAAAATGATGTTAATGCAATATTTTAAAACTTGTAAAATAACTAATAACTCTAATGGTTAATATAGGGGATTTCTATAATTAACCAACACACTAAGCATGTGTTAGTGTGTTCTAAGTGTGTGTGTGTGTGATCAAGGCTTGTACAATAATTCTAAGTAAAGAAGAGAAAAAATTTACATTTAACTTGCTTCTCATCATCTTGATACTTCATAATGCCTTGAGCTTAGCTTGCACTTGTCCAAATTTGATAATAATGATATCTGCATCAACAAGTTATAATACACACAAAACACATATATAGAACACATATTGTTATCATCAAAATACTAACTTGAGAATATGAAAATCAACATTCTCCCCCTTTTTGATGATAACAAACAATATCGTAATCATTTTAAAATTTGCTCCCCGACATATAAGCATATAAATACTAACTTTTACTCCCCACGCATATAAGCATACACAATATAAGCATATACAATTATCACGTATATAAATATATTATGCAAATACACTACACACTAGACTTAAATACATTATGCAAATACACTACACACTAGACTTACTCCCCTTTGTTATCAACAAAAGAAGAGAACATATAAGATAAGCAATTTAAGATTTCATCGATATGAGCTAAAACTTCAAATAAATCATCAGTTATGAACATAGTCCAATACTTCACCCATCCATATAGGTAAGCAAAGACTTGCCATGAAAATCAATTTCGATAACATCCATTGCCACAATCGGTTAATAAAACAAACATGTCTTACTTACTTAACAATAATAGTCATAAAAGAAAAGTACACCACACAAAGTTGCATAATATCATAGAACTAAATAACATACCAAATGAACTAATCTATTAAAACAAGTGGTCTAAAATCAAGGTCACGAAGGTGGAGGTTGATATCCATGAAAGTAGGAATCTAGCTTCTTGTTGAAGTCGTCTAGCATGCGCATCATGACTTGTTGGTTTTCCATAAAGTCACGTTGATTGTTCATGATTGCGATGTTCTAATCAAAAATCGATTGACTAGTTTTCAAGTTTAAGATTAGTGACAAGGTGTTGTATTGTGCATCACGAAAAGCAAGAAGGATCACGGTTGCCTAGGTGGTGGAATATTGCTCCAAGATGGTCAGTCATGTGGCGATTGAGGGATATCTTGGGTTTGTGAAGGTTGAGGTCATGATGATGTTGTTCTTGAGTTGAGGTTCGGGTTGGTGTTGTTGAGGAAGTTCAAATTTTGGAATTTTCATCCTAGTTAGGGCATTGGAATCAAAGAACTTCGATGGAGCGAAGCATGGAAGATTGAGTCTAACTCCACGAAAAGCCTCAAAAATTCTAGTTAGGAATGCACCAAATGGAATAGACCCTCTAGGAATAACAAGAAGATTATCGAAATAAACTTCACCCAATTAACTTGAATATTAGCCATAATGGTATGGCGCTTTAGCTAATTCTAAAGAAATGAAATGAAAACTCCCGTTTTGGATATAGATTATATGCTAGAATTCTAGCGATAAAGCGAGAATTGGTAATTTTGTTTGAATGATTCAATACTCCTCCTTGACACGGTAAGAAAATTAAATTTTGAAGAATATTTTCATCATCCATAGAAACATCATGAAGACTAATTCCTCTATAAGGAATGTTGAACATTTTCCTAGAAGTTTAGGTGTAAATGAAATTTCTTTTTCTTTCACCAAACTGACTATCGCATCTTTGTTATTATCAAGTTTTTTATGGGAAATGTTAGCATAAAACAATTGAACAAGAGTTTGATAATAAGGTTTTCGATTTTTTGAAGAATATAGATGTGCTAATCCCACATTTTCAAAATAACTCCTAAAATTATGAAGTACAAAGTCTTCATATTTGATAAACCTACCAAGGAGTATTTCAAAAGTTTGTAATTCCTTAAATTTATCTAAGAGATTTGGATCTTTAAGATAAATTGTATAATCCTCCACAGGTTGTGAAGGACCAGAACGAGATCTCTTAGATCTAGACATAATTTTAAAAGAAAATTGTAGAATGAGAAAGCTTACAAGAACCGAGTAGTCGACTGATAGTTGTCGGTAGTCGACTAAGATGGATCAAGGTAGTCGACTAATCTGACTTGAAATCGAGAAAAGGCCGACAATTAGAAAAGAAAAATCAAATTTGATGAAGATTTAACACGGAGCGGAGAAGCCCTAACTTGGAAGAAGCTGGTTTGGTTTTGGAAGAGAGGAAATGGGAGAAGTGGGTAGAATAAGGAGTTAGGGTAGTTTATTTAGGGTTAAAAAGAATGAAAGGTGTAGATTTAATGTAAAATTTAATGTAGGGTTTAGATTTGTTTCATTTCTAAGGCTAGGATTTATCATAGTTGAATGAATAGTTGAGATTCAAGATAACTTAAGTTATTGAATATTGGGTTTTGGGTTCTAAAACTGAGATCCAATAAGCTATATGTTAAAAATCGGAACTAGTAGTCGATTAATCGGTGTGTAGTCGACTAATCTGCGATTATAGCGAAGATTCATTTACGTTACGAATTTTAGTAGTCGACTAATAAAAATAATATAGTCGACTAATCTATAGAACTATATAATAGTCGACCAATCTTAAAACTATAGTCGGCTAATAAGAAAAGAATTTCTATGTTCTAGTCCTATATGTATAACTATGCATGTAGTCGACTAGACAAGCTATTAGTCGACTAATAATAGAATATATGCATATGTACTCATTTAAAATTAATTTAAATCGTAATAGAACATATACCTAATTCTCTTCTTAATTTAACATAAATTTCTTCTTTTAAGGGTTTTGTAAAAATATCGCTATTTGTTTATTAGTAGATATAAATTCTAATGTAATGTCACCCTTAAGAACATGATCACGTAGAAAATGATGTCTAATATCAATATGTTTTGTGCGTGAATGTTGAATAGGATTTTAGATAAATTAATTGCACTAGAATTATCACACATTATAGATGATGTGGGACAATTAATACAATAATCGAGATAAAGTTTGTTTCATTTATAAGACTTGTGCACATGCTAAACTAGCGGCAATATATTACGCTTGGTTGTAGATAATGATCTTGAATTTTGTTTTTACTAAACCAAGATACAAGTGAGTGTCCTAAGAAATGACAAGTACCACTTGTACTTTTTCTATCAGTTACATCAGGCAAAATCGGCATCACTATAAGTTAATAAATCAAATGTGCTATTCTTTGGATAAAATAAATCAAAATCTGAAGTACCTTTAAGATATTTAAAAATTCTTTTAACAGCTTTAAGATGTGATTCTTTAGGATTAGATTGAAATCTAGCACATAAACAAATACTACACATAATATCGGTCTACTAGCGGTAATGTAAAGAAGTGATCCGATCATAACTTCGATATAGCTTTTGATCAACATTCTTACCATTTTCATCTTTATCAAGAGATGTTGTAGTACTCATTGGTGTACATTTACTTGATGTATTATCCATTCCAAAACGTTTAAGTAATTCTTTGGCATATTTGCTTTGATTAATGAAAATCCCTTCCTTCAATTGTTTGATTTGAAGTCCAAGAAAGAAGTTAAGTTCACCCATGTGACTCATTTCAAATTCATCTGCATAGTCTTAGCAAACTCTTGACAAAGATTATTGTTAGTAGAACCAAATATTATATCATCTACATATATTTGTATTAACAATATATCTTTATTTATTTTCTTAATAAACAATGTAGAATCAACTTTACCTATGTCAAAACCGAACTTAAAAGAAAATTTTTAATCTTTCATACTAAGCACGAGGTGCTTGTTTAAGACCATATAAAGCCTTTTAAGTTTATAAACATGATCGAAAATTTTTCATGTTCAAATCGAGGTTGTTCTACAAAGACTTCTTCTTTTATAAAACCATTTAAAAATGCACTTTTAACATCCATTTGATATAGTTTAAAATTCATAAAACATGCAAATGCAAGTAAAATTCTAATAGATTCTAAGCGAGCAACAGGGCATAAGTTTCATCATAATCAATTCCTTCTTCTTGATTATATCCTTGAGCAACTAATCGGCTTTATTTCTTATAACTTGTCGAGATTCATCTAGTTTATTTCTAAATACCCATTTTGTTCCTATAATGGATTTATCTTGTGGTCTAGGTACAAGATCCCAAACATCATTTCTTATAAATTGATTTAACTCATCTTGCATAGCATCTATCCAAAAATTATTAAGTAAAGCTTCTTTTACATTTTTAGGTTCTATTTAGAAACAAATGCAACATGAGCAATTAAATTAAAATGAGATCTAGTAGTAACTTTATCGAAATATTTCCAATAATCAAATCATGTGGATGATTTTTGACTTCTACAAAATCCTTTGGTAAATCATTTTGTAAATCATTATTCTTTGAAATATCTATCATTGAAGTATCATTAGAATTATTACTTAAATCATCATCATCATTTAAAATAGTAGGTGATTTTGAAAAACTTTCATCAAAAGAAACATGCATAGATTCTTCAATAACCAAAGTTCTTTTGTTATAAATTCTATAAGCTTTGCTATGATTAGAATATCCTACAAAATTCCTTCATCAGATTTGGAATCAAATTTATCCAAATTATCTTTTGTATTTAATATAAAACATTTACAACCAAAAGCTTTAAAATAAGAAACTTTAGGAATTTTATTATAAAATAATTCATAAGGAGTTTTCTTTAAAATAGGTCTTAATAAAACTCTATTTAGAACATAGCATCTTTGTAGATCTGACTTACGTCCAAAATATTTAGGTAAATTACTATCACATAACATGGTTCTAGCACATTCTTGTAAAGTTCTATTCTTTCTTTCTACAACTCCATTTTGTGGAGCTGCTCTAGGAAAAGAAAATGTATGAGAAATACCATTTTGTCACAAAAATTGCAAAAGTTTATTTTCAAACTCTCCTCCATGATCACTACATTATAGTAATTATAGAAAGAGATTTTTGATTTTGTATTTTCTTACAAAAATAGAAAATTCATTAAAAGCATCATTTTGTGTTTAAGAAACATTACCCATGTAAACCTTGAAAAATCATCAACAATTACTAATACATATTTACTTCCATTTATTGAAGCTACTCTTGAAGGACCAAAAGATCAATATGAATTAATTCTAGTGGTCTACTTGTAGAAATAATATTTTTAGATTTAAAAGAAGATTTATGCATTTTTCCTTTTGACATGCATCACAAAAATTATCTTTATATGAAATCTTAGGTATACCATTTACGAAATTGTTTTAGAAATTTTAGAAATATGTTTAAATTTTACATGACCAAAGCGTCTATGCCATAATATAGAATCATTAGATGATGCAATAAGACAATGTTCATTTGAAACATTTTCTAAGGATAAAACATATATATATTTTTTATGACCTTTGTATAATATAGTTATCAAATCAACATCATAAATTAAGCAATATTATTTTTCAAACACTATTTTAAAACCTTTATCACAAAGTTGACTTATACTAAGTAAATTATGCTTAAGACCATCAACTAATAAAACATTATTAATAATAGGTTTAGTAATATTACCAACTGTTCCAATACCTATCACCTTTCCTTTATTGTTATCTCCAAATGTAAGCTGTACCACCATCCTTGTTTTGAGCGGAGGATAATAAATGAATGTTTCAGTCATATGTTTTGAACAACCACTAACTAGAATCCATCTATCTTTCTTTGGTACCTGAAAAAATAAATATTTATAATTTTGGTACCCATTTTATGTTGGGTCCATAATAATTAGTCTTTTGGAAACCAAACCCATGAAAAGTTTGATTTACTTATATAATTAGATGATAAACAAACATCTTTAATAAAATTAGAAATATAAGACTTTTTCTTATTATAACTTAAAACTTTAGGAACCCAAATAGATAAGTATTTTGGTTTTGTTTTATTTGAAACATTATCCTTAACATTTTGTTTATAAATTATTGAAGATGATTTAACAAAAGTAGTTTTCTTACAAATGTCTTTTCAACTTGAAAACCCAAACCTTTTCTCTTTTGAGTTTCTTTTTGATAAGAAAGTAAAGTTTTAAATTCTCTTTACCTTTATTAAATTTACTAACATTTAAGTATATATCATCATATTTTGATTTAATTAAAGAAATATCTTTATCTAAAATACTAATGCGAATCTTTAAATCATTACATTCGATTTTAGATATAAATTTTCATTGGTTAAAAATAATTTTCTTTAAGTAAATTATCATTTTCTTCTTTTAATTTAATTTCTTGTGAATTAAATTTAATATCTTTATCTAAAATACTAATGCGAATCTTTAAATCATTACATTCGATTTTAGATATAAATTTTCATTGGTTAAAAATAATTTTCTTTAAGTAAATTCTCATTTTCTTCTTTTAATTTAATTTCTTGTGAATTAAATTTAGAAGAATTAAATCAGAAATTTCATCTAATAATCTTTTATTTTCACTTTTAAGAAAATTATGTGAAACTTTCAATCTTACAAAAGTTTCATATAATTCATTAAATACATCTAAAAGTTCTTCATTATCATTTAGCTCATCTTGTGCCATGAAACACATATGTGCAACTTTATTTTCTTAGGTTTCTTCATCGGATGAAAAATCATCCTTTGTCATCCCAAGTTCTTTGCCATCGCCTTCCTTTTCTTATTGTTTTGTGTATTGTTGAAGAAGTTTGATTTTTGCTTATTCTTCAATAATGGACAGTCTTTCTTCATATGTCTGCTTTATTACACTTAAAGCAAGCGAGTGAGTTATTTGAATTTGAAATTTTGGATTTAAACTTACCTCGTTTATGAATTTCGAAATTTGCGTGCAAACATGCTCATCTCTTCATCATCATTATCGAATCTTCTTTATCGGATGTTATGTTGAATGCAAGCACTTTCTTGTTCTTTGTTTCATCTTCATTCTTTCTATCTTCAATTTGAACTTCATATGCCATTGTTCGCGGTAAAAGTTGGTTTGTTATTCATTGCTCGCTTGAATTCGCCATGTACTTCGGGCCTACAACAAAATTTCAAACAAAAGAAATGCCTTTATTTTAGGCGCATAATGAAAACGAAAATTACAACTCTCTTCCTTTTGTGAACAAACACGAGGATCTCTATTTTACGATCCTCGCTATGCGGGTTCTTTGCCCGCGTCGGGACTTTTATTCGTCCGCTGACCACCGCAATCCCGATCCCCGTGTAAACCCGGTTCCGAACTACAGACGAGGGGCTCGCTTCACGAAGGAAACGGCTACCGAGGGGATCACACTCACGAAGGAGAGGATCGTCATGGGATCGTGACTCACGAAGGAGAGGATCACGAGCGGTGAGATCTACAAGGAGAAATCCTGGCGCTATCCACGAGGTTAAGACGAAGCTTAACCTAGAGGGTATCTGTAGTTCGACCGAGTTTGTTTACCTTCCGCCTATAGATCCGGACGCCGATCGACTTGAGTCACGGCGTTCTGAACCAAGGCGTCAGATCTCGCGAGGACTCTTGAAGTCGCCAAAAACGAAAGTCCAACCTCGGCAATCGAACCCCCTCCATGAGCAAGACCCCCTATTTTATTTGAAACATTATCCTTAACATTTTGTT
This sequence comes from Asparagus setaceus, assembly GCA_012295165.1. NCBI lineage: Eukaryota > Viridiplantae > Streptophyta > Magnoliopsida > Asparagales > Asparagaceae > Asparagus > Asparagus setaceus. Next base: position 48,281,193 of record CM022704.1, on the reverse strand, counting down.
TATAAATTATTGAAGATGATTTAACAAAAGTAGTTTTCTTACAAATGTCTTTTTCAACTTGAAAACCAAACCTTTTCTCTTTTGAGTTTCTTTTTGATAAGAAAGTAAAGTTTTAAATTCTCTTTACCTTTATTAAATTTACTAACATTTAAGTATATATCATCATATTTTGATTTAATTAAAGAAATATCTTTATCTAAAATACTAATGCGAATCTTTAAATCATTACATTCTGATTTTAGATATAAATTTTCATTGGTTAAAAATAATTTTCTTTAAGTAAATTATCATTTTCTTCTTTTAATTTAATTTCTTGTGAATTAAATTTAATATCTTTATCTAAAATACTAATGCGAATCTTTAAATCATTACATTCGATTTTAGATATAAATTTTCATTGGTTAAAAATAATTTTCTTTAAGTAAATTCTCATTTTCTTCTTTTAATTTAATTTCTTGTGAATTAAATTTAGAAGAATTTAAATCAGAAATTTCATCTAATAATCTTTTATTTTCACTTTTAAGAAAATTATGTGAAACTTTCAATCTTACAAAAGTTTCATATAATTCATTAAATACATCTAAAAGTTCTTCATTATCATTTAGCTCATCTTGTGCCATGAAACACATATGTGCAACTTTATTTTCTTCAGTTTCTTCATCGGATGAAAAATCATCATTGTCATCCCAAGTTCTTTGCCATCGCCTTCCTTTTCTTATTGTTTTGTGTATTGTTGAAGAAGTTTGATTTTTGCTTATTCTTCAATAATGGATGATCTTTCTTCATATGTCTGCTTTATTACACTTAAAGCAAGCGAGTGAGTTATTTGAATTTGAAATTTTGGATTTAAACTTACCTCGTTTATGAATTTCGAAATTTAGCGTGCAAACATGCTCATCTCTTCATCATCATTATCCGAATCTTCTTTATCAGATGTTATGTTGAATGCAAGCACTTTCTTGTTCTTTGTTTCATCTTCATTCTTTCTATCTTCAATTTGAACTTCATATGCCATTGTTCGCGGTAAAAGTTGGTTTGTTATTCATTGCTCGTTTGAATTCGCTTACAGCTTCGTTGGCCTACAACAAAATTTCAAACAAAAGAAATGCCTTTATTTTAGGCGTACAATGAAAACGAAAATTACAACTCTCTTCCTTTTGTGAACAAACACGAGGATCTCTATTTTACGGGATCACCGGCTTGCGTGAGTTCTTTGCACGTGCGGGGACTTTTATTCGTCCGTTGACCACCGCGCAATCCCGATCCTGGTGTAAACCCGGGTTCCGGAACTACAGACGTAGAGGGGCTCGTTTCACGAAGGAAACGAAGCGCCTGAGGGGATCACACTCACGAAGGAGAGGATCGCCTGCGGGGATCGCACTCACGAAGGAGAGGATCGCCGGAGCGGGTGAGATCTACAAGGAGAAATCCGCGCTATCCACGAGGTTAAGGCGAAGCTTAACCTAGAGGGTATCTGTAGTTCGACCCGAGTTTGTTTACCTTCCGCCTATAGATCTGACGTCGACTGGACTTGAGCTCGCCGGTGCTCGGAACCGTGCGTCGTAGATCTCGCGAGGACTCTTCAGAAGTCCGCCAAAAACCCAGAAAGTCCAACCTCAGCAAATCCGAACCCCCCTCCATGAGCAAGACCCCCCCCTATTTATACAAAAAGAGTGCTGTAGGCAGCCAAAGTGGCACCGGCCGCTTGGCAGAAACCGGCGGTGGCCGGTGTATGGCCAGGCCTCGGCCACTTGGCGAGCACCTCAGGCCCGGTGGCGGTGGCCTTCGACAAAGTGGCCACGCTAACTACGGCCTTGGCGAGGTGTGTAATTCGGCGTCGCTTTTCGCCGTTCGCCGTTTCTCCGTCGATTCTTCGTCGATTTCCGTTGACTCTTCGGTCTTAGGGCTTAGTTTTGCTCGGTGATGTCGCCGTTGGGTTTGAGTCGTGTCCGATCAACTTTCGAGTTCAAGCGGCTCGTTTGCATCGACGGACTAAGTACGGTTGATTCCGCCTCGCCGACGTTTGAGTTTAGCCAACTTCGCCTCGTTGAGCCGTCGTCGGGTTTCTCCACGGCGTGTCGTTTGGGCACGTGCGCCTCGCCGACTCACTTCATGGGTTCGTCGACTCGCTTTATCGTTTTCGCGTAATCCGCGTCGGCGGCGTTAATTCGGCGCCGTCGGATGGATCGTCGGTTGTCAACCCACCGCTTACGAGTCTTGTTAGAATGCGATAAGCAATTTTAACGCCACAGATACCCCTCCAAAGCGTCTCGGTCGATTCTTGATGAGTGCGGGATGCTTTGGACATGATGAGCCCTTCACTCCTTAATTGGCGTGATAGGACTTGTGAATGACCGGCGCTTGATTTCTCCATTCCCTTGGTCTTTCGGTGCTTTGTAGGATTCTTTGAAGGTATTGCAGTCTTGCATTTTTGTTTGACCGTTGTGAAATCTCGACGAGAAGTCGATAGATGAATTTCCGAAATTTAGTGCAAACATGCTCATCTCTTCATCATCATTATCCGAATCTTCTTTATCGGATGTTATGTTGAATGCAAGCACTTTCTTGTTCTTTGTTTCATCTTCATTCTTTCTATCTTCAATTTGAACTTCATATGCCATTGTTCGCGGTAAAAGTTGGTTTGTTATTCATTGCTCGTTTGAATTAAACTACGGCCGTGGCCTACAACAAAATTTCAAACAAAAGAAATGCCTTTATTTTAGGCGCAATGAAAGCGAAAATTACAACTCTCTTCCTTTTGTGAACAAACACGAGGATCTCTATTTTACGGGATCCCGGCTTGCGTGAGTTCTTTGCACGTGCGGGGACTTTTATTCGTCCGTTGACCACCGCGCAATCCGATCTGGTGTAAACCCGGGTTCCGGAACTACAGACGTAGAGGGGCTCGTTTCACGAAGGAAACGAAGCGCCTGAGGGGATCACACTCACGAAGGAGAGGATCGCCTGCGGGGATCGCACTCACGAAGGAGAGGATCGCCGGAGCGGGTGAGATCTACAAGGAGAAATCACAGCGCTATCCCTGAGGTTAAGACGAAGCTTAACCTAGAGGGTATCTGTAGTTCGACCCGAGTTTGTTTACCTTCCGCCTATAGATCTGACGTCGGTGGACTTGAGCTCGCCGGTGCTCGGAACCGTGCGTCGTAGATCTCGCGAGGGCTCTTCAGAAGTCCGCCAAAAACCCAGAAAATCCAACCTCAGCAAATCCGAACCCCCTCCATGAGCAAGACCCCCCCTATTTATACAAAAAAAGGGGGTGGGTACAAGCTGCCAGTGGCTCGGCCATTGTTTACCACCTGCTAAAGCAGTGAGGGTGTTTCTACCATGGTGGCCGAGCCACTCGGCCACTTTGTCGAGGCACCTGCCAGTTGGCGAGGTGGCTCGACCATGGTGGCGAGCCACCTTGGCCATTTGGCCGAGGTGTCGCTTCGCTGCCGCGCCCATTGCTTTCTCCGCTCGATTCTTCTTCGCCGATTTCCGCGACTTTCGGTCTTCCGGCTTAGTTTTGTCGGTGATGTCGCCGTTGGGTTTGAGTCCGTGTCCGATCAACTTTCGAGTTCAAGCGGCTCGTTTGCATCGACGGACTAAATGCGGTTGATTCCGTCTCGTCGGCGTTTGAGTTTAGCCAACTTCGCCTCGTTGAGCCGTCGTCGGGTTTCTCCACGGCGTGTCGTTTCGGTCGTGCGCCTCGCCGACTCACTTCATGGGTTCGTCGACTCGCTTTATCGTTTTCGCGGCGTAATCCGCGTCGGCGGCGTTAATTCGGCGCCGTCGGATGGATCGTCGGTTGTCAACCCACCGTTTACGAGTCTTGTTCGGGTACTGATAAGCAATTTTTAACGCCTACAGATACCCCCTCCAAAGCGTCTCAGTCTCGATTCTTGATGAGTCTGGGATGCTTTGGACATGATGAGCCCCTTCACTCCTTAATTGGCGTGATAGGACTTGTGAATGACCCTGGCGTTTGATTTCTCCATTCCCTTCAGTCTTTCCAGTGCTTTGTAGGATTGCTGAAGGTATTACGGTACTGCATTTTTTGTTTGACCGTTGTCGAAATCTCGGCCAGAAGTCGATAGATGAATTTCTTTTGAGGTTGGCTCCAGTATTTGATTCCTCCAATCCTCTCAGGTTCTCCAGTGCTTTGTAGGATACCTGGGGGTGTTGCGGTGCCGCATTTATTGCTTGACCGTTGTCGGAATTTCAAACTGTAGCTAATTGAGTTCATTTGCTGTTGATGACTCGTGTCGGTGGATTGTCGTCCAATTGACCCTCGAGATTCCTCCGTTGATCGGTGGGTCCGAACCGTTGATCGGTGAATCCTTTGTCGACGACGCGTTGGTTGGCGTCGCTACTGCATTACTTCTCGTTGCAGTGTGTTCATCCACGGTGGGAGGTATTCTTCCCAATTGTTGATTGGTAGGCCCTCGGGCGGCGATGCATGAATCGGCACTGATACAGTGGGAGGAGTCCTTTCGAGGTAGAGCGCGTTGTCCGGCGTCGATATAAGCCTCGTCAGAATTTTATCCCTCCTTGAGGTCCCACAGCGGGAGGAAATTGAGGGTTATCGAGTTATCCTTAAGAATATGGTAATATTCTCCAGGAACTTCTCGTTAAGAACCAGGAATTAGTTTATACTCGTAATCCTATTTGGAGTAGGGCATGGGAGAATATCTGGAAGATTGAGTCTGCCCAGGCCACCTTGCTGATGATTTCGACCATTTAGAAGTTAAGCTCCAAAGTCTACAAGATTTTGAAGTAGCCGAGCTCGCCTCTTATATCAGAGGCTCGCCAAACGGCAATGGGATGCTTGCGTTATTCTTGGACTCGAAGTTCAAATCTGTGAGGCCAGTGCATCATTTGGAGGCTAGCATTCTTTGAAGCTTCATCTTCCGTGGGACATTTTTGGTCTTGTGTCACTGCTGGAGAAGCGAGGATAGTAGAGCTCGAACAGGAGCTTCAAGCGGCGAGGGAGAGCCTGATCGTCTTGAAGCTGACGAAGGCCAACAAAGAAAAGACTCTAGCGGTCGTGCCCGAGGAATTTGAACTCTCGAAGTAGAAGCTGGTTGACATCAAGAAGGAGACTGCGGAGGCCCTTAATGGCAGCGAGGAGACTTTCAGGGCCGAGCTTCAGGAGGAACTTCAACAAGCTTTCCTCAATAAAGTATCTGAGTTAAAGCAAAACATATTTCTGTCCTCTTTTGTGCTCTATTATGATTCTTTTATTTCGCCAGAAATAATTAACCATAATACTTATAGGATTTTTGGCAAACCCTCAGCCGTCAACGGATTTGATTAGCCTTTACCAACTACCGTTTGAATTGGGCTAGCGTGCGGATTGTCCAAATCCGTTCCGCACGTGACGTTGTGCTAGAAGAATGAAACTCTTCTAGACTTGTTGCTATGATATTGAATACATAGGCTCGGTACTCTTTACGGGCAAGAGATCGCCCGCAACGCTGCGGTGAGGCATTGGCTTAATCCTTCTTAGGCTTCGGGATGAAATACCCGAATCGAACTCTGGTGTCTTCTTCAATCGGAAAAAGACTAAACCGGCGGCAGCGTGTTGGCGTCGACTTTAGGGTTATTGGCCGACCCCCAGCCCTCAACGGATTTGACTAGCCTTTACCAACTACCGTTTGAGTTGGGCTAGCGTGCGGATTATCTGGATCCGCTCCGCACGTGACGTTGTGCTAAAAGAATGAGACTCTCTTAGACTTAATGCTACGATGTTGAATACGTAGGCTTCGTCTTTTGTCACGGGAATAGACTACCCGGCAACGCGTGGTAGGCGTTGGCTTTATCCCTTCTTAGGCTTCGGGACAAAATACCCCAGAATCGAACTCTGGTGTCTTCTTCAATCGGAGAAAGACTAAACGGCGGCAGCGTGTTGGCGTCGACTTCATCCCTTCTTAGGTTTGGGATGGAATACCCGAGAATCGAACTCGGTGTCTTCTTCAATCGGAGAAAGACTAAACGGCGGCGTGTTGGCGTCGACTTCATCCCTTCTTAGGTTTCGGGATGGAATACCCCAGAATCGAACTCTGGTGTCTTCTTCAATCGGAGAAAGACTAAACCGGCGACGCGTGTTAGGCGTCGACTTCATCCCTTCTTAGGTTTCGGGATGGAATACCCCAGAATCGAACTCTGGTGTCTTCTTCAATCGGAGAAAGACTAAACCGGCGGCGCGTGTTAGGCGTCGACTTTAGGGTTATTAGCCGACCCCCACCCTCAGAAGTTTGACTAGCCTTTACCAACTACCGTTTGAGTTGGGCTAGCGTGCGGATTATCTGGATCCGCTCCGCACGTGACGTTGTGCTAAAAGAATGAGACTCTCTTAGACTTAATGCTACGATGTTGAATACGTAGGCTTCGTCTTTTGTCACGGGAATAGACTACCCGGCAACGCGTGGTAGGCGTTGGCTTTATCCCTTCTTAGGCTTCGGGACAAAATACCCCAGAATCGAACTCTGGTGTCTTCTTCAATCGGAGAAAGACTAAACGGCGGCAGCGTGTTGGCGTCGACTTCATCCCTTCTTAGGTTTGGGATGGAATACCCGAGAATCGAACTCGGTGTCTTCTTCAATCGGAGAAAGACTAAACGGCGGCAGCGTGTTGGCGTCGACTTCATCCCTTCTTAGGTTTCGGGATGGAATACCCCAGAATCGAACTCTGGTGTCTTCTTCAATCGGAGAAAGACTAAACCGGCGACGCGTGTTAGGCGTCGACTTCATCCCTTCTTAGGTTTCGGGATGGAATACCCCAGAATCGAACTCTGGTGTCTTCTTCAATCGGAGAAAGACTAAACCGGCGGCGCGTGTTAGGCGTCGACTTCATCCCTTCTTAGGCTTCGGGATGAAACACCCCAAGATGAATCTTGGCGCCTTCTTTTGACCGGAGAAGGATTGAACCGTCATAAGGTTGATTGAGGTGGGAAAGGAAGAATGTATTCTATTTCCCGAAGGTGGAGAGGAAGGAGGATCTTGTCTCCTATCTCCGGGTAAGGGATGAACAAGAGAGGAATGTTTTGTATCCTATCTCTTGCCAGTGGAGAGGAAGGTTTTGTGTCCTATCTCCGTGTGCTCACTTAATTTGAAATAAGAGAGGAAGGTTTTGTATCCTATCTCTTATTGATGGAGAGGAAGGAGGATCTTGTCTCCTATCTCCGGGTGCTGGAAAGGAAGGATTTTTGTCCTGTTTCCAGTGAAAGAGACTGAAAATGGGATCTCCATCTTGAGAATCTTGAAAGATGAAACTAAGAGTGGGATCTCCACTCTGAGAATCTAAGACAAGAGAGGAAGAATGTATTCTATCTCTTGCTTCTGAAGAGGAAGGATGTGTCCTATCTCCAGGTGAAGGTGGGAAAGGAAGAATGTATTCTATTTCCCGATAAGAAACTAAGAGTGGGGTCTCCACTCCGAGAATCTTGGAAGGGTATGGATAGCTTTCGCTTTTGTAGGATTGCTAACCAGAATTTGAAAGTGGACCTCTCGTTTGTGGAGGGAATCGAGAGGGGATTTTGCTGGTGGTTGGACCAGGGAGATTTTTAGTGGGCCCACCGTCAATGAATTTGATCGGTGAGAGAATTTTGGAGGAAAACACAATAACTTAGGGTTATCCTCATGAAAATGAGTGAGATATTCTCTGAGGAACTTCCCATCAAAATGGGTTATCCTGAATGTATTAAGGATAATACTTTTTCAGAAACTTCCCATTTATCGGCATTAATTGCGTTAGCCGATTCGTGTGATAAAGCGATATGCACCGTTTGAATAGACCGTGTCTATTATAGCGGTCCTTCCCATTGGGTTGAATTTACCTTTCTTCTTGGAGGTGAGGATTATCGGTCGTCGAGCAGCGAGGACGAGATCTCCCTCCTTAAAGGTTCTCTGTCGAACTTTCTTGTTGAAAGCCTTCGACATTCTAGCTTGATAGAACTCAATGCCTTTGTTGAGCCTCGGGCGCTTCTCATCTAACATCTCAAGCTCTTGAGGCGTTTTGATGTTGTTCTTGGTCGTCATCTGCATGCAAGGCGGCGAAGTGGCGGAATCGGATTTCCAGCGGAGAATTGCTTCACACCGTAGACCGGAGAGTGCGGAGTAGCTCTGTCGATGCGTACCGTTGTGCGATATGCCCGAGTGCTTCTCGAGTTTATCATCGGTCTCGCTTGTTATTCTTCACAAGCCGACAAAATCTTGATGATCGTCTTGTTGAGCGCCTCGGCTAACCCATTATTTCTTTGGATTATAGAACGTCGGCGAGACATCTTGTATCTTGAATTTTTAGCAAAACGATGAAGGAATTGGCGATAAATTGGGGACCGTTGTCATGCGATCGATGCAGGGACACCATGTCGATAGATGACATGGTGTTTGATGAATCGGCGGCGGTACTTCGCTTTGACCTCCTTTAGTGGGATTGCTTCAGCCCACTTGGAGAAGTAGTCGGTGATCGCTAGAATAAAGCGATCTCCTTTAACTGACGGAGGAAAAATGGGACCTACAACGTCCATTCCCCATGTCTCGAATGGCCAGGATGTGGCCGAAGGATGCAGTTGCTCTGGCGGCTGATGCATATAATTCGCGTGAATTTGACACGCGTGGCATTTCGGCGTGCTCATTGCGTCATTAACCATTGTGGGCCAAAGTAGCCCATTCTCGATTCGATCGTAGAGTTTGGGACGGTGGTGGGCACCACATTCACCCTCGTGTGCTTCCCGAAGGACCTCTTCTGCCTCCTTGTTTGAAAGGCATCGGAGTAAAAGACCATCGTACCCCCGGCGATATAACGTCTGGGTCTCTGTGTCGTAAAAGAATCTTGGAGCTCTTCGCCGGACTGACTCTCTCTCCTTTACGTCTTCTGGTAGAATACCATGTAAGACGTAATCGATGATAGGAAAGCGCCAATCTCGGGGCTCCAACTTGGTTTGGGTTGTATACACTTCTTTGGTAACTACCCCCTTATCTTCTTGTGCCTCATCGTATAATGGTACGAAGAGTTGGTGAGTCCTGACCGTGACTAGTTGCTCGGTCTCGGAAGGTTGTGCTAACGACACAGCTAATGCCGCCAGCGCATCCGCGTAAGCGTTTTGGAGGCGCGGGATATATTCGATGAAAAACTCTTCGAATGAGTCTGCTATTTCAACAGCTATCTGATGGTAGGGGACCAGATCAGGGTTCCTCACTTCGTAGTCACCACGGACCTGCTTAACTATCAGTTGTGAATCCCCATGCAGCGAGATATTGACCCCGGCTCTTTGGCGAAGCTAAGTCCGATAAGTAGCGCGTTGTATTGACTCGTTATTGGAGCGAGGTTCGATGGCGAATAAGCACGGGCATGACATGATTCCGGAAATCAAGACAACTCCGACTCGGCGGAGATTTTAGAACGTCGGGGTACTTGCTACATTCTTGGCCGAAGCTCCGTCAAAGTACAATCGCCATATTTGTTGGTGCGGCGTAGTGTTGACTTCACGGACTTCATCAGGAAGATCATCATATAGCTCAACCGCGTCCGTTGTCGGGTTGGCGACCAAGAGATCGCAAATCGCTTGCCCTTTGGTGACTTCGTTGTTTGAAGTGCAGTCGTATTGGGACAAGAGCAAGGCCCATTTCGCCAAACGCCAACTCATTGAAGCCGGTGGGTCATAAATATCCGGACCGGTTCGTTAGAGATAACATAAATCGTCGCCCGACTAAATAGTGTCGCATCTTACGAATCGCGAACACTAATGCAAAACCTTGCTTCGACCATTGGGTATCGAGACTTCGGCCGACCAATGTTCGGCTCGGGTAATACCGCTGCTGTTAAGTGACCCATGCGTCGTCTGCTTGGTAAAGGCAACGAATGATCCGTTGCCTTGACATAGATCAGAGCGGTTTTCGACTGCGGTGCAACAAACGAGGAGGTTTGGCGAGATCGATTTGATCTCTTCAAGCGCTTTCGGCGGCGTCGTCCCAAATAAGCGACCGCCCTTCTTGTTCAACTTGGAGAGCGGTGGCACTTCGGATAGGTTCGATATGAACCGTCGGATGTCATGTCGTCCTTGTAACCCCGAGTTCTCTGATTTCGGAGGTTGCAACTCTTGAATGGCCTTCACTTTGTCGGGATCGGCGTGGATTCCTTTGTCGGTGACGACGAAGCCGAGGAACTTGCCACTCGACATCCCAAGGAAGGATTTGGTAGGGTTCATCTTTAGCTGATGAGTCCGCATGAGCTCGAATACCGTTCTAAGATCTTTGATGTGATCTCTCTTATTACGGCTTTTCGACCAAGTCATCGGCGTAGCATTGACCGTTTTCGGAGATGATCTGGAAAATTTTAGTCATCGCTTCGGCGGTATGTTGCGGCGTTCTTTAAGCCGAGCGGCATGACCGTGTAGCAAAATATACCGATGGGTGTTACGAGCATTGTGTGTTTGGCGTCATCGGGGTGCATCTTGATTTGGTTGTACCGAAAAGCCATCCATAAAGGACATCCTCTCGAATCCACATGTATTGTCAACTATAGCGTCGGTGATTGGCGGAAATCATCCTTTGGGCAAGCGGCGTTTAGGTCTCTGTAGTCGACCGCATCCTAATCGAACCATTCTTCTTCATGGCCGGGACTATATTAGCCACCCAATCCGGTGTTGAATTTCCTCGATGAATCCGATTCTATGAGTTTCTTTACTTCGTCAACAATTGCCTCCAATATTTGTGGGCGAAACCGTCTTCTTTGTTGCTTGGCGGGTTTGACATCCGCCTTGATGTTGGCGATGTGTTGCCACATTAGGGTCGAGTCTGGCATGTCCTCGTAACTCGGTGAATACATCGATATACTCACGATTAGGGCAATCAACTCTTCCTTTTCTTCCAAGGGAGAGTATTGCGATGTTTATGAGTTTAGGATGCTCTTCATCACCCATATTAATGGGTTACCTCGTCCTTAGTAGGAGGGTCTCTTTGTTCGAATCTATCCCCAAAGCGCTCTCGAGTTGATGGATCCATGGGTCTTCCCATGTTGGCATATCTTCATCACCCTCAATAGTAGCGGGATCGATCGTGGCCATATTCGACATCAAAGCCTTGAAAGCTTCTCAGAGTGGTGTCGAATCCCAAGCGAATCGGACGAATGTCCGCCTCCCACATCGGGTGGATTATTATCAATCGACCATGAGCATTCATCTTCGAGGAGGATTAGTATCCCAATCCCTTCGAATGCATAGTAGTTATCCGGCTTTCCTCTTGGGACATATGCGCTTTAGGAGGGACTCGAGGACCTGTGAAACATAGACCTTCTCCTTGTGTCAAGTCGTACCCCACTTCTTCATGATACTCGGTGTCTCGGACTATATCTGAATGTGTTGAGGATAGGCCCGTTGTCATCTTCATCTTCTTCTAAGAAATGATTACGTTGGGCTGCATCTCTTGAATGGCCTTCACTTTGTCGGGATCGGCGTGGATTCCTTTGTCGGTGGCGAGCGAAGCAGAGAACTTACCCTTGGACATCCCAAGGAAGGATTTGGTAGGGTTCATCTTTAGTCGATGAGTCCGCATGAGCTCGAATACCGTTCTAAGATCTTTGATGTGATCTCTCTTATTACGGCTTTTCGACCAAGTCATCGGCGTAGCATTGACCGTTTTCGGAGATGATCTGGAAAATTTTAGTCATCGCTTCGGCGGTATGTTGCGGCGTTCTTTAAGCCGAGCGGCATGACCGTGTAGCAAAATATACCGATGGGTGTTACGAGCATTGTGTGTTTGGCGTCATCGGGGTGCATCTTGATTTGGTTGTACCCCGAAAAGCCATCCATAAAGGACATCCTCTCGAATCCACATGTATTGTCAACTATAACGTCGGTGATTGGCAGAGGGAAATCATCCTTTGGGCAAGCAGCGTTTAGGTCTCTGTAGTCGACACAGATCCTAATCGAACCATTCTTCTTCATGACCGGGACTATATTCGCCACCCAATCCGGGTGTTGAATTTCCTCGATGAATCCCGATTCTATGAGTTTCTTTACTTCGTCAACAATTGCCTCCAATATTTGTGGACGAAACCGTCTTTGCTGTTGCTTGACAGGTTTGACATCCGCCTTGATGTTGAGGCGATGTGTTGCCACATTAGGGTCGAGTCCTGGCATGTCCTCGTAACTCCAGGCGAATACATCGATATACTCCCTGATTAGGGCAATCAACTCTTCCTTTTCTTCCAAGGGGAGAGTATTGCTGATGTTTATGAGTTTAGGATGCTCTTCATCACCCATATTAATCTGGGTTACCTCGTCCTTAGTAGGAGGGTCTCTTTGTTCGAATCTATCCCCAAACTGCTCTCTGAGTTGATGGATCCATGGGTCTTCCCATGTTGGCATATCTTCATCACCCTCAATAGTAGCAGGATCGATCGTGGCCATATTCGACATCAAAGCCTTGAAAGCTTCTCCGAGGCTGGTGTCAGAATCCCAAGCCGAAGAATCAGACGAATGTCCGTCTCCCACATCGGGTGGATTATTATCAATCAGCCATGAGCATTCATCTTCTGAGGAGGATTCGTATCCCAATCCCCTTCTGAATGCATAGTAGTTATCCGGCTTTCCTCTTGGGACATATGCCGCTTTAGGAGGGACTCGAGGACCTCGCCCGAAACATAGACCTTCTCCTTGTGTCAAGTCGTACCCCCACTTCTTCATGATACTCAGTGTCTCTGGACTATATCTGAATGTGTTGAGGATAGGCCCGTTGTCATCTTCATCTTCTTCTAAGAAATGATTCGGCGTTGGAACTGCATCTCCTTTTCCGTAAACCAAGTCTTTTTCACTACTTGATCTTCGTGGGATGACGAGTGTTGTCCCAAAGGAGTCTTGGAATTGCTTTTGTGTAAAGCAAGAAGACCGAGTTGGTAAGTGCAACTCTGGATCGTTGTATAAACCTGCCATTACATCATTCAAAGACAAAGGGTACTCTAAATCGTCATTTATTGATTCATCGGCAATTTGCCAATTACAATGTTCATCCGACGATTCTTCATCGTCAAGATTGATTACAAGGGGTACAATGTCATTTAAAACAAAACCACCACTATAATCAAGCCCGGCTTCGGTATCAGCTTCTTCACCGCTGTCCGTGCCTTGGGCCGATGATTCAGTTTCGGACTCATTACCGTAGAGGAGAGAATCAGTAAAATAATTCTCCACCCCCTTAAACGGCTGTTTGTCCGCGACCACCGTCTTGACCTCATTATTCGTGTCTACATATTTGAGACACTGATGAAGAGTAGATGGGACTATAACGTTACCGTGGATCCAAGGTCGACCCAACAATAAGTTATAGGAAGTCTCTGCGTCAATCACATAGCAGGTGACTTCGGACTTTAAGTCCCCCATTTGGCATTTTATCCGGATCTTACCAAGTAGAGACCCCGGTGTTAAACCCATAGATCATTGTGCTGTTGATGCCACCATCGCAGGATTCCAAGGTGATACATGAGGCGCAGGGCATGATGCTCCTGTGAACCCGGATCGACTTGGATCCGGTTAACTTCACTGGAGCCGATATACCGGTGAAGTATAGCGCCTATCGTATTTGGAATCTCTCGTCGCATATCCTCCTTTGTAAAAGTAATGCGGGAAGTGCTTGGTTGCCAAGTTGCATTGTTGTGCGATTTTTCCGGAATCGGCTTGATCCGAGTGAGGAACACCTCGAATCGGCGAGCTTCTTGTAGAGCTTCGGGTTTCCTTTGACAATCGGAGCAACTCAGAGAGTTATTCGGCGGGATGTTCGCCGGTGGGCCATGGCGTCAAGCGGTATGGAGAGCCCGATGTTCGGTCTATCCCTCACAATCGGGCGATTGAATCGGATCGCCGGAGTTGAGCTTCTGGACTGGTGTTTCTCCTTTGCTTCACCGCTTTTAGTACCGCTCATGTTGTCCTTTCTCTCGCACGAGTGAGAGGAGTCGTGGTCACCCGGTTCGGCGGTGTCTTAGCATTTGGGTTTGGAGCCTCGGGATATTTGTAACTATATTCATATCCGCTCCTAGTAGCGAAGACTTGAGCTCCTCTTGAGAAATTGGAAGGTGGCTATTTTTCATCATCCTTCTCTGGAATTGCTGAAGCAAAGATGGCATAGCTTGCCTTTTCCTTGGTCTTCCTTTTGGCCGAGGATGTAGTCCATGATCGTCTTCCGGCAAGTCGGGGTGGACCCAAAGGATTTCTCCGCTTGCCGCCGTGCTGCACGAGCCCCTTCTTCGTTGCGTGAGGATCTTCATTCACCATCTTTATTCCTACCTTCACAAGCGTCGGTTGGAACCAATCGAAGGAACTGATCCAAGCTTATAGAGGCGCATTTGCTCCCACCTTCTTCTCTTTAGAGGGTTTCGAGTAATGACTCCAACATCGATCAAGGCCTGAATCTTGTCCTTGAGATGGTAGCGAACTTTGTAGGATGGTGTACATACGTGGTAAGCCGCGATGCCAGGATCCGTAACCTTGTTTGCCTCTTCTTGGTCTACAATTGGGGCAACCGGATTTTGTTGTTTTCCGTAAGGTATTTGAAGATGCGGAACTTCCTCGTCCTTGAGCGAGTAAGTTTTGGGAAACCTCGGCCGGATGGTTTCGATTCCGAGTTTGTTGGCGCCATTGAGGCTGCGATTGCTGCGGTGCCGCGTTGTTGCGGCTGCTTTGTGGTTGCGATTCGAGCGTTTGATTAGCGTCTGAGACTTTCTTTGGTGCTTTACCTTTGCCACGGGGACAAAGTTACGCTTGTAGGCATCCACCATAGGTGACTTCTCTCCGCTTTCTTCCTTCTCGTGAATCGCCGGCTTGCTCTCCACGTATCCTTAAATCTTTCCGGTCTCGGACGGTAGCGGTTCCCATTGCTTCCAACACGTCCAATGACAGGTTGCTATGACAAGTTTGGAGGATGAACTTCTCCGTTATCGGGTCTCGGCAATTCATTGCCTTATTTCTGAACCTCTTGACGAAGTTATCCACTGTTTCCCCGTCCTTCTGTTTCTCGTCCAACAAAGAACCGATGGATACCTCGGTGTCATCGTCGAAAAAATTGGTGAGAAACATGGCCTCCATATCATCCCAGCTATTAACGCTCCCTGGTTTGAGGCGGTACCAATCGAAGGCAGCTCCACGAAGGGTGCCAACGAATGACCGAACCATCAAGGGCTCGTTGCCGGAGATAACGCCTAGATGAGACTTGAAGTAGATCAAGTGCTGAGTGGGTGATCCCTTTCCGTCAAATGGCGTAAAGTTGATGAGGCTGAACTTTGTCGTGTACGGGATTGATTCCCACTCCTTTGGGTAAGGACATGGTATACCGTCTTCTTTACCTCTTGGCGGAAATCAAAGTATTGATTTTGCTCTCAAGGTCTTTAATTTTCGTTCTCCCCTACATCTCCGTTCGGGTAAACTTGGGGAGGAACGACGGTGTTATCGCTAGCGTTTTGCTGAGCAGCATGACCATCTACGTTCCGACCTCCTTCTCTGTCCGTGTCGCTATCTGTTAAATTGACATTATTGCGACGACTTGGCTCGCCTTGGCGGTTCATTATCGCCTGGATCTGTTGGTCATGCATTGCTCTCATCTGCTGCATGGCCAGTTCCATTTCAAGCTTAAAGCTGTCCTTTTGCTTGGTTAGGGCCTCTTCAAGCATCTGGGACACTTGATCCGCGCTGATCATGAACGCCTCGCAAGGTTGTCCTATGCTGGAGATTGTATTATCGGAAGCCATTGCGGAGCCGGCATCCGACACTTCATCATCTGAGGGTAATCCCTTCTGCATCTTGCGATAATTGGGTCGTCTAACAGTCCCGGACCGCAATCGAGTCATTCGTTGCGATGCCCCGGGAACGGCATGTGACGACGTCCCTCTGCTGGTCATATTGATGGTAACACTCGGCAATTCATCACCTTGAGGCGCCCATCTCTTTTTGCGAAAGCGTCTTGACTTGGGTTCGTCGACTCTCGTGCCGAGCCTATCAAAAACCGACGCCTTTTCCGGAGTCGTTTGGCGCAATTGCACTCGATAACACCGCCTTGATCGGTTTGAGCACAAGCAAGGCATGTTTGATTCAGGCGTTCCTCTTCGATTTACTGCACTTCAAAGACGATAGTACAACTCGTCGGCATGAATACTGGAGCAACCTATCGTGTGTTGGCACGACTTCTCAGGTATAACGTTGTCATCGTCAGATGAGAGCGTCTCCTTCTGAGAACAAATAGGCCTTTCATAAGTCACCCGCCGCGACCTGCGCCTTAGCGAGTGTGAATCTTCGACGGGCTCTCGGACTTCGATTTGAAGCCGGTCGCGGTAGCTGCGGGTTTCTTCTTATCTTTGTGGGTACGACCCTCAGATAGGAGTGACCGCGATTCCTTTAACGGACCTAAGCGATCCTTGGCGGTAAGCCTGGCGGTCGTGGCGAGTTAGCTTCACGGAAGTTCGGGTACGACGGAGGTGACTTCGTGTCAACGCCACTTTGTTGAGGTGCTCACAATTTCGATTTGAGCACGGAGCAGGAGTTGGCTCCGCCGCGAGCTAGGCTTGGATGTTGGTTTCGTCGAAGTTGAAGCCTCGGCGGACTTGGGCTTCCAAGCTAGGCGAGTTGTCGGCGACTTCTTGGCGCCTCCCTCTTCAACTCGCGGGCTTGTTGCACCAAAGCCCGTGCTTGCGAAGGAAGCGGCGCTGAGGATCACACTCACGAAGGAGAGGATGCGCTGCGGGGATCGCACTCACGAAGGAGAGGATGCGCTGCGGGATCGCACTCACGAAGGAGAGGATGCGCTGCGGGATCGCACTCACGAAGGAGAGGATGCGCTGCGGGGATCGCACTCACGAAGGAGAGGATGCGCTGCGGGGATCGCACTCACGAAGGAGAGGATGCGCTGCGGGGATCGCACTCACGAAGGAGAGGATGCGCTGCGGGGATCGCACTCACGAAGGAGAGGATGCGCTGCGGGGATCGCACTCACGAAGGAGAGGATGCGCTGCGGGGATCGCACTCACGAAGGAGAGGATGCGCTGCGGGGATCGCACTCACGAAGGAGAGGATGCGCTGCGGGGATCGCACTCACGAAGGAGAGGATGCGCTGCGGGGATCGCACTCACGAAGGAGAGGATGCGGGCGGGAGGAGGTATTCTTCATACTTCTTACGGTCGAACTCGAACTCGACCTCCTCGATGACCGGGATCGGGATCCGCGGTTGCGACACGACGGCTTCTTTGCTGAAGCCGTTGGCTCCCACTGTGGTCGCCAGCTTGTTCGCGGTAAAAGTTGGTTTGTTATTCATTGCTCGTTTGAATTCGCTTACAGCTTCGTGGCCTACAACAAAATTTCAAACAAAAGAAATGCCTTTATTTTAGGCGTACAATGAAAACGAAAATTACAACTCTCTTCCTTTTGTGAACAAACACGAGGATCTCTATTTTACGGGATCCTCGCTTGCGTGGGTTCTTTGCTGTCTTGGGGACTTTTATTCGTCCGTTGACCACCGCGCAATCCGATCTGGTGTAAACCGGGTTCGGAACTTCTGACGTAGAGGGGCTCGTTTCCGCGAAGGAAGCGAAGCGCTGAGGATCACACTCACGAAGGAGAGGATCGCCTGCGGGGATCGCACTCACGAAGGAGAGGATCGCCGGAGCGGGTGAGATCTACAAGGAGAAATCACAGCGCTATCCCTGAGGTTAAGACGAAGCTTAACCTAGAGGGTATCTGTAGTTCGACCCGAGTTTGTTTACCTTCCGCCTATAGATCTGACGTCGACTGGACTTGAGCTCGCCGGTGCTCGGAACCGTGCGTCGTAGATCTCGCGAGGACTCTTCAGAAGTCCGCCAAAAACCCAGAAAATCCAACCTCAGCAAATCCGAACCCCCTCCATGAGCAAGACCCCCCCTATTTATACAAAAAAAGGGGCGCGGCCAAGTGGCTCGGCCACTTGGCCGAGCCACCTCGGCCACTTGGTAGAGCACCTCGACCATGGCGAGGTGGCTCGACAAAGTGGTAGAGCCTCCTACCACTTGGTAGAGGCACCTCGGCAAGTTGGTAGGGTGGCTCGGCAAAGTGGTAGAGCCTCCTACCACTTGGTAGAGGCACCTCGGCAAGTTGGTAGGGTGGCTCGACAAAGTGGCCGAGCCACCTTGGCCATTTGGCCGAGGTGTCGCCGCTTTTTCCGCCGTTTGCCGTTTCTCCGTCGATTCTTCGTCGATTTCGTTGACTCTTCGGTCTTCGGGCTTAGTTTTGCTCGGTGATGTCGCCGTTGGGTTTGAGTCCGTGTCCGATCAACTTTCAGAGTTCAAACGGCTCGTTTGCATCGACGGACTAAGTACGGTTGATTCCGTCTCGTCGGCGTTTGAGTTTAGCCAACCTCGCCTCGTTGAGCTTCGTCGTCGGGTTTTCTCCACGGCGTGTCGTTTCGGCAAATGCGCCTCGCCGACTCACTTCATGGGTTCGTCGACTTCGCTTTATCGCGTTTTCGCGGCGTAATCCGCGTCGGCGGCGTTACGGTCGCCGTCGGATGGATCGTCGGTTGTCAACCCACCGTTTACGAGTCTTGTTCGGGTACTGATAAGCAATTTTTAACGCCTACAGCCATGAGATTACCAATAAGGTTCTCCACTGTGAGGGTTGAAAGATCATTTTCTTTCTCTATTGCAGTGATTTTCTTTTCCCATTTAGGAGTTAGTGAACGAAGTATCTTTCGCACCATTTCCACTTGTGTGTATGTTTTACCAAGTCCAATAAGAGAATTTGTGATATCGGTGAATCTAGTAAACATTTCTCCAATAGTCTCATTTTCTTTCATTCTGAACAGTTCAAACCTGTGTACAAGAACAGAAATTTTAGATTCCTTAACTTTATTTGTACCTTCATGTGTTACCTCGAGTGTGTGCCAAATATCGTATGCGATGTAGCCGTTGACACCTGTTGAACTCATTCCTATCAAGTGCCTGAGAATAGAGCATTCATTGCTTTAGAGTCCAAATTTGCATTATTCCTTTGTGTTGTAGTCCATTACGCAAAGGAGTAGTTTGCTTCTCATATCTCGTCTCCACGACATTCCATAGTTCATATCCAATTGATTGAAGATAAATCTTCATTTTGCACTTCCAATAGTTGTAGTTAAGTCCATCAAACATCGGTGGGCGATTTGTTGAGTGACCTTCTTTGAATTGTGAAGATTGATGCGAAATTGATGCCATCTTTGACCTTGCTCGATACCAAATGTAGGATCGTTGATCTAACACACTTAAACACTAGAGGGGGGTGAATAGTGTTTTATAAAATTTTATGCAAAATAGATAATAAATTGCAATAAGATAGCAACAATCACAGAAATTGAACAATCACAAACACAGGGATTTTATACTGGTTCCACCTTCCCGGTGTACATCCAGTCCCCAAGCAAATCCCGCTTGAGAGTTTCCACTATGATTTTGAAAACAAATTACAAAATCAAACCAAATAAGTTCCTCACTATTCCTAAATACCACAAAAAACTTGCTGAAAAGAGACTTCCTATAATTATGGGAAACCAACCAAACAGGCCCTAAAAGAAAAACACAATATTAGAACTATCCAAATCGCATTTCATCTAGAAAAGAAGGTATATAAACAAATTCTTAAAAGATGAATGCTTAGATCTTCAATTGTAATGCTCACTATGACAAAAAGTTGCATGTGTCCACACTTATTTTATGACACATATAGAAATGTTATTTTAATTATAAAGGATTAAACGACATAGACACAAATAAAAAATATCGCGAACCACAACACAAATTTGTGTCATTAGATACAAAATAAAATACGATTGAAAAAAGCTAATAGTCCCACATCCATTGTGTGAGGACATATTAATGGGCTTAAATAGTAAGGCTTGGGATTTAATTGAAATAATAATTAAAGATTTATGATAGTGAAATAGGGTGATCTCTTGGGAAATTATAATGTTGCACGATAATATTTCTATATTTTATTGAGAGGCACCGTCTTGAGTTTCTTGACACTTTTCTATATGTATTGAGAGTCACTCTCCACATATGCTCTACTTACACTTTTGAATTGTGTCACGCTTTATTGGTACGAAATAAATATGTAGCTCATTAGGCAATCATGACTCATTACGTTATGATAATAAATAAGTGATGCCGTAAGTTTGAGATGTCAAAAGTCGATGCAGAAGACACTAGTTTTCTATGTTCTAGAAACGCACAAGCAAAAGTAAAATCTAAAACATACATCTTTGTGAACACTTCGTCGAAAACTTTATCCATCGAACTCTATCCTTATGCATAAATTTGGATAAGCTTCCTACCTAACCTAAACAAATCATTTGAATAAGCTAATCAAGATATGATGGGTAAGTCAAAATGGTAATCAACAGAGTGACATGTAAAAACTTAGAAAGTCAATGTTTACAACTAGACCTTCCACTAATTGCTAAAAAGTCCTTTCAACTTTCCTCCAATAACATTAATTGTTTGCCAACAACTTAGTAACAAGAAGTAAGTTTTCTAACAAAGTTTTGGATTTCTTTTATCCACTTAGATCTTTTTTTCCCCCTTTAAATGTATGTTGATGTCCCGCTGACTTTTCATGATTGATTAGTTCAATATGCATTAGTGGATTTGTTGTGAGACGAAGACAAGATGGCGAACATTCTTCACACATACTGTAAAGAGGCAGACAATAAGATCGTCTGGGGTGATATCTCATGTCGCGTCTTGTCAAAAAAGTGATGAGCACTCTCCACAGTCCACACACATGCTCATATTTGTGCTAAATTATTTCTAGTCTGATCTCGTAGTGCTTTCAATTACCTTGAGGATCTTACCCTGAGCCCTTTATTGTGCTCTTAATCTAAGAACTTGTTCTGAGAATTTTTCTTTTTTCTTTTTTTAATTCTCGTGGATTATGTCGCGAGTAAAAACCCGATCTTAAGTAATTTATCTTTATTCATAGATCGTTCATTACACATCGCTCAATTGTCAAGATAAAGTCCACATGAGATATAAATTAATCTCAAGAGAAACTAGTAAGGAAAGTATGTCTCCATTAATTTAATACTATAAGGTCTCATATGTTAGTCAACAAGATTATGATGGAGCACACGTGAACATTTTGTGGTCTCCTTGGACGGAAAGCAAACGGAGACTATGATATGAGAATTCCAAGGTGGTAGGTCCTATTTCGTGAAATCTTTTAGGTAGATAATGAGTCAATAAGGTAGAATTACATATCTCCTTTTAGACTATGGACATAAACCATGTAATCAAAGTATTTTTTGTTTTGGTCAGGAACCATGTAATCAAAGTCGACAACTAATATTTAGCAAAAACAAAAAAAAAAAAAAAAGTTGACCACTAATAGTGGATCGCTCGAGTCCCCACATAATTTCATGACTAGGAATCTACTAAAAAATGTCTGGAGCATGATCTTTCAATTATTGTAATACTCTGATAGAGCTTGGTGCCCAACAATCACAGAGGTGATGTGCGTGGCAACAAAATGGGGTTAAGATTTCTTACAAAATCATTTTTCTAAATGCAAGTATCAACTTCCAAATTTTTTTTTCAATTTTTACAATGGACAGTTAAATGGGAAGTTTTACACGTATCTATTTTTTTTGGTTTCTTTTTTTTAAAAACGTGTGGGAAAACAAAATTCGTAATACAATATTCTGGAGTGACAGCAAAATCTAACAACTTTTCCTAACAAACTTTCTTCCAAAAAATAATAAAATAAAATAACGCTGTAATACATACTGGTGAACATGTTAGTGTGACACCCACATTTCTAACAAGTAGTAGTTAGTCATTAGTGTGTAAGAGCTATGTTTTCTTAAATTTACATTTCGTCAAGATTTTTGCTTAATTTCATCTGAAATGTGAAGTTAAAATTTGCAGAAACCTATCAACATAGGGGCTATTTTTTTATTATTTTTTTTGTATGAAAATTTAGGGGCTATTTGGTTGTGTGGAAATAGAGCTGTAGATGCAAATACTAGTATGCTACAACTTGATTTATACATCACTTGTAAGTTTGGCTTTCACCTTCTTAGTCCCGGATTTTGTGGGAACTTGGATATAATTAATTTTGGCAAGTTTGTTGGGGAAGAAATAACATATTAGTTTTAAGCTAAAAATATTGGACTCTTTAATTTTGTGGAAGTTGAGAATAACTTGTAAAACTAATTTTAATTAAGAAAGAATTCAGATGAGGGTATATTACACACATTCTCATTGGATAATTATTAGTGGAAAGATATTATTTTACTTTGAAAGTCGAGGAAAGAAAAAGAAACATCAATTCTGATCATTTCATATGGATTCTTCATATGCACATCTTAATCCTTTTCTTTAAATCGTGTCATCTCATTATTAAGGTTTGAAGCATATTTTCATGTTCTTAGAGTCATCTAACTAATAGACAATCAGAGAGAGATCAGAGTTCAGTGATGAGGAAATCTTGTCTCTATTTTCCGTAAAATGCCTACTTCTTAAATCTACTCAAATTCAATGTTTTAACTTGGCGGATTCATCAACTTAAATCTAAAATTGAAGGCTTCTGTTACCGACAGCTAAAAGAAAAAAATATATCAGAGATGCACTTAAGAATATGTGTCGGTCCACATTGTGAAGTTGTCTGGTTTGTTGCAAAAATTAAAAAAAATAAAAATAAATAAAAGAACAAACAAAATTAAAAAAATATGTTACACCATTTGAATCAACTTCACTTATAGGTATATGTAAAATTCGGATATTCCTGAATATTATAGTATAAAGTCATTTATATTTATACCGCATAAGCTTTATAATTTATTACCGCTCAGGCCTTTGTCCCAAACAACATTGGTTTTTGTCCCAATTTAGCAGAAACATAGAGGTTTGGCAACTTTCCCACTATCCAAGTTAGTGGAGTTAATCTAGTTAAAGGGTTGAACTGTTGTTTGGATAAATTTAGGCCAACTCTAAACTTGGTTTTCTTAGTTCAAAATTTAGACTCTTATATGAGTTAGGATTGAACCACTCCCTATTTGGTTTACAACTAATCTACTGACCTAGTTAAGATTTTAACCATGTTAGTGAGGAGTAGCCAAACACACCCATAGTTTCTTCAGTTGAACTACACGGACAATTAAAAGTCACGTCAGATGACATCTCAACCTAATATTGTGGAAAGCTTGAAAAATATAAGTGGGTACACCCTCTCAATGCGAAAAATGTACCTGCAAATCATCGATCCTTGAAATTACATATGAACCAACTCCTTAGAAGGTACGTAATACACCTTTAGATCTTCTGAGTGGACGATGAGTAACTGGAGGAAACACATGGCTATCTTTTAACTTAATTAAGTCCTCATATAATTTCCATGTCAAACAATTAATCTATTAATAAATCATTACTTTTACTCACACAATGAGCAGTCCAATCACTTCATATCGGTTGGTTAGTAGCGACGGGATCAGATAGTAAGAGAATATCCAAAGAAAATTTATAGGACCCGGATATATAATAAGAAATCTTAAATCTTAAAAATATACAAAGAGTAAATCATAGTCATACATTAAATAGTAACGGTTATACTTTAGACATAGAAGGAGAAAAGAAAAATGGTTAATCTTAGAAAACTACAATCAACTATCAGGTAACGGTTATAATTTAGACATAGAAGGAGCAAAGAAAAATGGTTAATCTTAGAAACCTGCAATCAACTATCAGGGGTGTCTCAGAAAAATCCGCTCTTTCATTTTGAGTAAACTCGTCTCGAGTTTATGAGTGTTGTAGATAGCCTCCATCAACTTCAAAATTTTGATAAACTCCCCTCAATTATTGGGTGTCTCAGAAAAATCCCCTTACTAGTCGAATGTGGATCCTCTCCACTTCAAAAATATAGTACAGAGACCACTACTTTTGATAACAATCATTAATCACCTAGTGGGTGATTGAGATTCTTTCTAAATCTAATACTCACCATACCCCCCATGAATTGCACTCATTCCTCATTCGCGCTCAAAGAAAAAAAAATCTTAACCATGTATCAAATAGATAATCAATAATTATGATAGAGCAGTGGTCTCTCCTCTACTAGTAAAAAGAGGCTCTTAGCCATTTACATTGTTTTGCCCCCTTTCTCTCCTTTTTTCCCTCCTCTTTTGTCTTATCCTGTAAAAATTGGCTAATTTTTTTAATGGCTAAGGGGAATCTTAATCATTTTAAAACACGTACTTGTCAAGTGACACATTCAACTTAAACACTGATAGGTAAGGGGTTAAGTCAGAAAAGCTGAGAGGAAAATTCTATCACTGATGATATTTTGCGGCAATAGTGAGTGCATTTCTTTTTCTCACAAATTCAGTCTTAGATAGTCAGCATGTGCTACAGAATTTCCGTCACAAAAAACTCCATCATAGATGCCCCCATTTTCTTGTAGTTTTCCTCAAATTTTCAAAGGTTAGGAGGTTATCTATAACAAACCTAAAACTGGATGGAGTTTACTTAAATTAAATAGTTGAGGAAGGTTTCTGTTTTCCTAAGATAATTCCCATAGTTTAGGGGTTTTTCCTAAAATTAACCCAAAGGAAAACTCAGAGATATTTTCTCCCTACATTAATTAAACCATGGCATTAAAAGCTTCAGCTATGTATACGAAAATGCACTTATTGGATTAGCTTATAAGGACAATTAAGGTTCAGCTAACTTCTCCCTCATTTTGTATTAGCAATGGGAACATAGTTCATAATGGCACATTATGAATTTGGCCATATTGAAACAAGCAGGGACAAATCGTTTTAGTGTGACACCGACCACGAATAATTTGCACGCTAGTGCATTGCTCAATATTGTCGTGGGTATTAGTGTAAGATTTCAATTTATTTTAGCTTAAAATTATTAATTAATAAATTTGTATAGAATATGATAATAAAGATAAAACTGCGATTTAGGAAGCCATTAAATCTACCAATCACAATAGAAGTGGACAAGATCTAAATTCTTTATTTTTGTGATGTATTGCCCTAAAATGCATTTATAGTGATATTATCTCTCACACGCAAATCTCTAGGAGTTAGTTGCCTTTTTCTATGATTTCTTGGCTGAAAACAAGGATTTAAAAGATTTTTTGTTATTAGACTCTAGAGAACGAGAAAAAAATCTTTTCCTATTCCGAATGCTAAAAATATGGGACTCTTGCTGGATAATGTTGGAGTTGGATAAAAGTATAAATTAATTTTAGAATTTTTTAATGAGTTTCATATTTGCTAGAAAAATTAACTTTCTCACCTCACTATTCACGTGATAGAATCGAGAATTAGTAATATAATTGTCCATTGCTACCCTAACTACCAATTATAGATCAATGCTTCTCTCTTACTATACAAGTCAGACGTTGTTATCCCTCAAAAGAAAAAGTCAAAAACTTTTATTTCACTAATTAAATCTACTATTAATTGTATTTCTTGTACAACACATATTCCTCCTCTCTAATCCTCTATATAAGCTCTCTATTTTAGAAGTTAGTGATCACTCTCTCACATCTCCCCTCTCTCTCTCTCTCTCTGAAAAGCTAGAAGAAAATGGTGACTGCAAATGCAGCTCGTAATATTGTCGGCAGCATTGGTATCCATAATTCTAAAACTCCTTCTCTCTATTGATGAAATTTGTTTTTTTCCCCCCTCTCCTTTCATTCTCCTACATATGTAGGACAAGATTTCTATTTCTTGCAACAAAAGTCTCGGTCCGATTTTGAACTTGTAACTCTAGTCATCTAATCTTCACTTTATCGTAAGTTTGAACCAATTTCAATGACCTAACATTAATCTAGTTTATATTTTTTTATATTTTTAGTTTTATATATTCTAATAAAATAGTTTTAACTTCAAATTGAAGATTACTATTATTTACCCATGGTTAGTAATTATTTTTAAATTAGTTGATTAATGGAATAACTAGTAAATAAAAAGTTAATATTTCATGGTAATTATAAGAAGTTCTTTAGTTATTTTCTATTACTGAACTAGTCATTAGTTAGAAATGCTTTAACTTGATTGATCTTTGTGAAAGATGAAAAGGCAATTATTTGTAGATCAATTCTTCTCATATTCTCATTTTTCTCAATCCATAAAACAACTATAAACCTTTGAAATTCTTATAAAACTAGTTTGGTCTCTTCTCTAATAGACAGTCACTATTTTCTCAATTCAGTGTTACTAATCTTGTATTTTAACATTGATTTATCTTTTGTTTGGTTTTATTCTTTCATTTTTAGTTACTTCAAAAGAAATATTTCAATTTTTCTTATTCAATCTCGCTACTTGTCTTCAGGAAATGTCATATCCTTCGGACTATTTATCTCACCAATGTAAGTACAGTTACTTTATTATTAATTTATCGCATACGTCATTAGTAAGGAGAAAGTATTTTTAGGAAGGAGATTATTAGGGCAAAACTAAGTTGACGTACTGTTATATTGCAAGAAGACGCTTTTGCAATTAATTAGCATTTATGGAAAATTAAAAGCTTTCACTATTTAGGTATGTAATATTAAAGTGATCCGAATTGGTAGCAATTAAAGTTTTATTCATGCGTCTTCTCTCCTTATTCCTCTTACTTATTGCGTATATATTCTTTAAATAAACATATACATGCATCTTCTTTTCAAATTCTACATAGGGTAAGGTAATTAATATATAAATTTAATAAGAAAATTTTAGAAATTTCTTATTATGTAAATATTGTTATTACAAACTTCCTCTTACATATAATATTATTCTTACAAATTTGGTAATTTAAGATTTTAGAGCATAAGCTCGAACACTCCCTGCTTGACCTTATTCTTTTATGGTACCTATACAGAAAAAGTGTTAACTGCAGATAGCACCCTTAGTTCTATTGTTGCAAATGGGCCCCTAATGAGTGAATTTGGTTTTCTATTTTACCATCTGAAAAAGAAAAAAATTTAAAAGACGTTCTAAGAGTGTTTTTTTTTTTTTTTCCTTTTTTTGTTGAGAACTTCTAATAGTAAAGGAGTCAAAAGAAAAAAAATTCACTCAAATCTATTATCTACTAGAATAACACTGGGTCTATCCGAAATTGGGCAATAGTAATGGGATCTATACGCAATAAAAATTGAAAATATTTTTTTTACTGTTTACCATATAAATAATATCCCTTTTATTAATCTTGATGCAGGCCAACATTCTTTCAGATATGGAAGAGAAA
Organism: Asparagus setaceus; assembly: GCA_012295165.1. Lineage (NCBI taxonomy): Eukaryota > Viridiplantae > Streptophyta > Magnoliopsida > Asparagales > Asparagaceae > Asparagus > Asparagus setaceus. Next base: position 48,253,971 of record CM022704.1, on the reverse strand, counting down.
GGCAGTGGAGGATTTCTCTCCCATTCCATATCTAGCGACCCTTCTTAATTGCATGCTTTGGGTGTTTTACGGTCTTCCTTTTGTGACCCCCAACAGCACTCTTGTGGTCACTATCAACGGCACTGGTCTTGGACTCGAGGCATTATATTTGCTCATCTTCCTCACTTATGCATCGAAATCTCTTCGTGTATGTGAATCCTAATTAATCATTGTCTATCTATAACTCAAAAAATATTAATAATGTTGTTGAGTAATTAGATTTGTTTGGTATGGCCAGCTGAAAATATTGAAGATATTGGGGGTCGAGCTTCTGTTCATGGCTGCAGTAATCGGAGGGGTGATGGGCGGGGCTCACACGCATGAGAAGAGAAGTTTGATTGTAGGAGTTTTGTGCGTCATCTTCGGAACTTGCATGTACGCTTCTCCTTTGGCAGTCATGGTAAGATATTCAAATTAATTATTCTCAGGTCCTAATTCAGAACTATGTTTGTATTTGAGGAAATTTAGCTTTCGATTCTGACACGTTTTCTTGTTGTTTTGGTGTGTATGCGACAGAAACTGGTGATTCAAACCAAGAGTGTCGAGTACATGCCCTTTCTCCTTTCGCTCGCCAGCTTCTTGAATGGAGTCTGTTGGACTGCATATGCTCTCATCAAATTCGACATCTTCATCACGGTAACACCTCCATTAGATATTTTATGTAAATATTCCATTTGGTATTCTTGAATGAAGCTTTGATCGTCTAAATATGACATAACACGCTAAAGACAGGGGAGTTCATTTTTTCAATTGGTTCCAGTCTCTTATATCATCTATGATCCATATATTTATTAGTCAGGGTAAACATATCCTATTTGGGTCAACATGCGAGATTGGATAGAAGCTACCCCTCTTATTTCATTGTGTGACACGTTATCCTTGCGTTTGCAAAATATTTTTTCTCAGATTCCAAATGGATTGGGAGCACTTTTTGGAGCCTGCCAGCTGATACTCTACTGCTGCTATTACAAATCTACTCCAAAAAAGAACCCCAAGAGTTCAAAGACAGATATTGAAATGCCCACCGTTGATCCAAACACTGTCAACGAAACGAGCGCCAAGTGATTAGATATCCAAGTTTTCATAAATTTTCCATTTGTGTTCATATTTTGAGTAGGGTCTTTTTTATGCAAATTTCCTCTTGCAGTGATTTGATCACCTTGAGGAGTAGGATTAAGGAGTTGTTTAGCTTAGTCTTTAGAGTGTTGTTGGCGGTGAAATAATTCACTCCCTTTGTTTTATGCTTATTAGAGTTTCTAAATAAAACTCTTACCTCTGTATCGGTTTCTTTTTGTTATTGGTTTGTAAGGGATCAAATATTTTCAGATGAAAATTGCTATCTTTTTGAGTAATTTGCTCAATGTTGTTAGAATCTGAGACCGTTGTCTTTTATTTTCTTCGATTCTGCAACCTTTGGAAGTCCCAGTACAGCAACATTGTTTGGGTACACATGCAAGTGAAAAGCTTTCCAGACCGAGACAAAGTTCTTTTACAGGCACCATGTGTTCTTCAATGCTTGCAACTTACTGACGTTGTATGTGGCCGCAGCTGCAGTAACTGCGTCATTCGTCGTGCGAGTGTTCAATGGACGAAACCGCCACTCCAAACATTAGCACGATCCGCATGTAACATTCCTGACTTGTGAGGCACACCAATTTATCGTCACTCGATCTGCATGATACACATTCGACCCATGTCTATTTGACTGCAACTGACTCAGGTCCGCGCGACAGAGATATACAAGCTGCTAATGCAGGTCTCAGCCTTTATAAAACTATGAAATAACTAGTCGAACAATGAATCTGCCATCTGCATACATGTCAGAAGGACTATGAGATTTTGACTCGACTACTTGGCCTTACTTCGCAGCCTCGCTACTACTCTGGGCTCTATTATTCGCCTTCACTAAACAGTTCTACCGTCTTGCCTTCCTACTCTGAGCTAGGAATCAAACCATTCTTTTACTAAACAGGCCGGTAGTCAAATCAGTCCTTACTATCTGGTGCTATAGTTCAAATCAAATCATTTCAATACTCAAGCAGTAAGTAAGTTGTAGACGGTGTCAATCCTAATAAACAACTAAGTATACTCGATAAGAAATGTATAATCATATAATTTTATTCATGCTTGACACCAAAACTAATGGGCTTGGGAATTTGTGAAATAATGAGGGCTAAAATTGTCTTTTACTTAGTCAAACATCATGGCTTATAATCCGCCAAAAAACCACTTGCCAAACACCCAAAAGGTTGATAATCCACTTCGACCACTAGTATTTTAGCCCGCGTGTCAAGCTACAGGCTACTCACATTTGCGAGCATGTCTAACAACAATATATATACAATTAAGCTAGGCTACTATTAACAGTATCTAACATATATATTATTCTTGATGTTGCTTAACGTTTTACATACATGGGAATCAATTACATCGAAGCAAGGCTCATTCTTTGACTGGGAATTGGAATCCATCATTAAAATAAAATATTCTAAATTTTATTTGCTGTTAATTTTCTTCAAATTATATGCACTTAATATTTCTTCGAATGAATTTTTAATTACAACTTAAACTTAAGGAAAAATTAATATAAAGTGAATAAGGGATGCCTTGTAATAATAATTATTCCTTTAATATTGTATATAAATAAAATATCTATAAGTGCAACTAAACAGACGATTAATTAGCATGATAGTGTGCTCCTATTCAAGAATGCTAGTTTTTTCAGTTTGTATTTTATCCTCTATGCAGATCTGGAACTTATTTGCATTAATTTTATTAATAAACAATCTTTTATCCTGTGGCTCGATGCGCGATGGTTTGAATGATTAAATTTTGCAACTAATATCGTACATGTCTGCATTATATATGTCATCATCACACCGGGGTTCAATGGATTCAACCATCCTAAGTCGCCATGCCGACCTGTATGTATGCGCCTGCCGCCTTGCAAGGCATACCAAATTGTCAGCACTCTGCGTGCATGATATTGACTCGAAGCATGCCCATTCAACTACGTCTGATTCAGGTCCGACAGAGACATACTCTACAGTCTCTACTCATGCAGGTCCCAGCCTTTGCAAAATGGCAAGGAACTTGTTAAACAAAAGAGGATCAACCACACGAACTTGAGCCGACTACTCAGCCTTACTACATCTCCTCACTGCGCTCGCTCTACGATTCAGCTTCGCTCCACGGTTTTATCATATGGCCCTAAACCCAGTAGCCTCTCCCCGATCACTCCTAATTACTACAGTAAAAAAATCAAATCATTTCACCAAATCTACATGTCGGTGCGATTGACACCTCAGCATGATCGGACATACATAGGACATACTCCATATCGGGGCTAACCAAATGCGGAAAGCACACTAATCATACTGAGCCGTCAATATACCAGACAAAAATCAGACAAGTGTCATTTAGAACATACGATGAGCAGTTTTTTCTTCTATAACACAACTAAGTTTTTCATGTTTTTTTCTCCCACTCAAATCATCAATATTTAAGGTAACATTTATAATTCCAATTATAAGACTAGTAAGTTTCAAATATACAGACAGATAACAGTATTTTTAACAATAAAAGGTAATTAATAGATATATTGTTAATACCCTATCAAAGATGCACATAGAAAAGAAAGGACAAAATCTTAATTCATGCACCAACCAAACAGACTATCCATCTATTTACCCCCAAAATGATAATTCACATGATGGTACATCCACATTTGTTCTCTTTTGGTGTATTTGGTGCTTTCTTGTCATTTCCTAATCACAAAACCAAGAAAAGTTAGAATGCAATAATCGGCTATAATTTGAAGGCTAAATAGCACTTAAATAGCTTATAGTTTCACTCATTTAGCACTTATATACCCTTAGTTGTATTTTGCAGCATTTATATACCCCGAGTTGTTCAAAATTGGCACATTAATATCCTCTATTATGCAAATGTGAATATTTTCATTCAAGAGTTCCCTATAACATTCATATGTTAATTTTATTTTAGAGCTTTTAACCATTATTGATAAATTACTATTAAACCTACCAAATTCTAATTTAAATGTATCCTAGTTCTATTTTTAAAATAGAATTTAGATATATTTAGTAATGAATTCAACAAACTTAATAGACAGAAAGTCATAAAATTAGCATATGAATATTATATAAGAACTTTCGGATAAAAATTTTCATGTTTGCAAAACAAAGGGTATTATAGTGCCAATTTTGAACAACTCAGGGTACATAACTACTACGAAATACAACTGAGGCTATGAGGCTATGAGTGCTAAAGGAGTGAAACTAAAAGATATTTAAGTGCTATTTGGCCTCGAAAAGATATAATAACTATAAGGTATTTAAGTGCTATTTAGCCAATTTCAAAAGATATAATAACTCAGAATAGAAAGATATTTCATATCATATTGAAAGAACATGGACAATATTTACCGATTCCTTTTTCTGGAGGGCGGAGAACGACATGCATAGTTGTAATTCCTGCAGAGAAATCACACAAAGGACTTTTGCATTCTCCCAATGTTTCGCTGTTCTCCAATATTTTCCCTCCATTAATCAACTTAAGGTCGTCCACAGTCTTAGGAGCATTCTCTTTCTCTGTCATCAGAAACCATTTGTGAGAAGTGTCAGAAGACAGAATATAAAACCTCATGAGATGCAGGATCAAAAAGAGAAAAAAAAAAGCACAAGCAAATGTAAAGCTCATAAATTTTAGAGCTCAAACATATACCAAAAGCTTAATTAGTAATTAGATTTGAATAAACTATTTAGCTGTACTACATTAGGAAAATAAATTGAAATAATAGCATGACTATTTTATGTCAGACCATTTACCTTATTTCGATACACTTATTCCACTAATTAAGTAAAACACATTGAATATTTATCACTTTAATCTATTCATTTCTGTTATTATTACAAAAGAGTGTCGCATCTGAGAGATGTCATAAGACATTCAAGTAATTACTCACCAGGACATTAGAGTCTGGTTTAGGCCTTAATTTTGGGCTAAGCATAGGACCAATGTTAAAAATAACGAAAATGAGTTGCGTAACGCTTGACCTCCTGTTAAGAGTTAAGGAAAAAAAAGCAAAAAAAACGTAACGCATAATGTAGGTTATATTGTTTATTAATTATTTAGACATTTTATAAATACTAACAGTTCATAATAACTTTAATATTTAGAATCATTAAACTTTTCAAACATAACATCACAATTATCAAATATAAAAATATTGTATCACTATTTCTTAACAAAAGTTAGTCATCTATGACTAACAACCATTCAAAAGCATCATCAAATGATCAATTACGTTAACGTCTTCAAGTTTAAGTCAATAAAAATAAGTCTAAAATAAACCAAACACTTCCAACTCTCGAGTTCTCAACTTTATAAAAATATTCTAATTCCTAATCAAGTTCACTACATCAACCAAATAAACATGATTATGTAACAATAGTAAGAAATTTTGTATATCTGAGATTGTGTGCAAACTTAATTTCACAAAATCTAGTATTAGTGAAAACTTAAAACTAACACCTAATCAAAATTAAGTAATAACTGAAAGTAATTATCTCACCAACACAATTAACCCACTAATTAATCTATGTACTCTAATTCTATGACAAATCTTAAAAATTATGTAAAAGGGTAAAGTAATGGAGCAACAAGTTCGATACGATTTAGGGTAAATTGGCAATATAAAAGATTAGAATTTGGAAGATAATTTCAAAATCGCTATTTATTTAAAGGATATAAACTGAGATGTCTAATACATAACTGAAAAATAAAAAATTTACCTCATCGGAGTTGCAGAAGCTGCCGATAGCTGGAGAAGTTTCAGAGGAGGCAAGGAATTAGGGTTTAGGTTGGAGGAGGCGAAGAGATTGCATATTCGCAGGAAAAGAATAGGGTGATCAGGACTAAAAGGGGTAGGGTTTAAATGATTTGGACGATGGAGATGCATCTACGCGTCCTAATCAAAGATACAATTTAAACTTAAAAAACTCATGTTAACTGGTTATATAATGTAACACACATTTAACACAATATAACGTGCTTTTTCCGGGTTAAACAGTTTTAGCGTTAAATAGGTGTGTTACATAACAAGAAGTCACCGTTAAGTTACAAAATGGGTTATAACATGTTTTTTTTCAACATTGCATAGGACTTAATGGACTAGGGTGAGTGGGTTAGTCATATTTCAACTTGGTTCGGGATGGGCTCGGGCCGGGCTCGGTTCTGCCCTGGCCGGGTTCAGGCCTAAATTTTGAACTTTCTGCCAAGCCCACCCAGTAACCAATCCGAGCTGGGCTAAAGCCCGGCCCATATGGGCTGAGCTGGGCGGGCTTGCGAGTCGGCCCAGCCCGATGGCCACCTCTAGTCATTATAAATCAATCTTCATCATTTCTGTCAATGGAAATAGTTAAGCCATTAGATTCATCAATTATATGGATAAAATAACTCTTCTAATGGCTTAGTTATGTTATTGTACGCTCTATAACCTTTGCTAAACGAGAGTATCTCAAAAATATACATTTATCGACTTTAGAAGGAATCCTTCGCATTTAAAAGACAGCATTTACATCCATAGACATGAAGATGGGTAATAAATGGGGATCGGGGGGATTATTATTGGACCTCAGATATTAAAAAAAATATTCAACTGGCTGACAAGGCCATGTGACCTTGTAGACCATTTGCGGTTGCCTGCTGCTGCGAGAGGATCTCACAGCAAGTTGGCTTGGGCGAGCTTGGGCCCAACCCTGCCGGACAAATAGCCTGGGGTGCCGGTCTGACGAGCCGGGTTTGGGTAGCTCCCAAACTCTAAATCAGAGTGCCAAGAAAAGCCTGGACCCGGCAGGTCCAGGCGAGCCCGGCCCGAACTCGGCCCGTGACCAGGTCTAAAAATGACCCCAGAAGAAAAGGTTGATTCAAAGGATATTATGCCTAGAGAGGACACATAATCCTACAAGAAGAATGCAGCAAAACTCACTCACTCACCTCCAGATGGATTGGATTTTTCAAAGAATCATCCACGTTAGTTGGTAATTGGTAACCCTAACACAGGTATTCAGTTATTCAGACTTGTTCTTCTTAGGGAGTTCGGTGCTAATGTAAATTTTATTTCTAAAATTGAACGTATAAATGTGAATGATGCTTTAAAAAGAATAGTTGGGTGATGGCTATATGCATAAGGAATTTAATCAGTTCACTAGAAATTGTGAGTTGATTATATAGTTAAAGAGAAAGTGCTTCTCAGGGCTCATACAGTTAAAGAGGAACTTATCGGACAAAACACAGAGACATTAGACATCACTTTTTCAGGGATCAGTTAAAGAGAACGTAAAAATTAGACTTGTTCCCACCGATCTCCAGCTTACTAATATATTCACAAAGTTGTTACCTGAAAAATTGATTAAAAATTGAGAGAAAAATGGTAGCAAGCCTATTCAATCTCCTTTATAGGGTTGCATCTAGATCCCAACACTACTTTCTGTTAGTCAAATGTTGGAAATTGGTATATTACCATCAAAATTAGAATAGTCCTCTAAAAATTTCCATGTGATTTGCACATGATAAAAATTGGCCAACTGTACCCCTAAAGGTGATAATTTAGGTAAAAGCCTACCTTTAACCTTATTTACTCTCACTTAGAGTTTGCCCTAAAGTTAGTTTTCACTCCCACTTATAGCTGATTCAGTCACCACTTTAGGGGTATAATTCTGACCAATTTTTATGATGTGCAAATCATATAGAAATTTTTGGGTGAATATACCAACTTTTAACAGTAATATTTCAACATTTTACTAACATAAGGCAGTAATATGCTACTTTTAAAACAATGGCGTATTTAAATGTAAAAAATAAAAACTTAAGTGTATATGAGTGCAACGTCATGTAAACTATGAAGTATTTAAATGCCATATAGCCTATTATTTCATGACTATCAAGCAATTATAGCATTCATAGATATAGTTTCTCAGTTTGACCAAAAAAAACTACACATATCATGGAAACCAAGAAACCCAAGTTCCATAGAGAAATTAGACTATCCGGTTACTACAACAAATTGTTGCACCAAAATTGTGTCATGGGCTGTACGTTTTAAACCTGGTTGATGAAAAGTGGAAACCCAAGCAAAAGTTGGATGCTCAAACTAATTGGCTCCTTTTTCATTTGGCAAACGGAAACATAGAAATGCATGGTGTTTGCTACATTTGAAAATGTCTCTGCAACCACATAAACATATCCAACTTTCAGTTTTTGTGAAGTAGAAACTCATGCTTTCAAATGAATGAAACCCATGGTCTATCAGTTCCGGGTTCTGAGTCCTGCAGAATTGACGCCTTAATATGATCAGGACAAGCATACAATACCCTTTTCATCTAGATAATCGATAATTTTCTTATCATACATCCATCTCTACACAACCAATCACTACCTATACAATCAAAAAATCCTCTAACTACTTGATTCCACCTCCAATCCAAAAGGAAACTCAACCTCCAATAACAAGAAAAACACACAACTTCAACAAAAAATTCAACAAGAAAATAACTCCTACAGCAAACCCTTCACTAAAGCCATCTACATACAACTCGCCAACAAAAAAAATCAATTGCAAACCCAACTTTTACTCATCACATTCTTCAATCTCGATTTAAAACAAAAGTTAAAAGAATCTCTCTCTACTCTTGCTCTCTGTATCCAAGCCACAACAGGCAGGCACCTATCTTTGGCCACTTGCCAAACACAGCTAGTCGTTGCCACCATGCCACTCACCTGCCCTCCTACCCACTCTCCTTTCTCGGGAACAACAAGAGAATTGAGTAAAAGGGGAATATCCCTTAAAAGAAAATATCTTTTTGAAAAAAGTAAAACTAAACTGGCTTTATCCCACTTTGTAAATTCCTCCTAAAATAAACTAGAGCTGGTCTCACCAGATCCAGATCGGCCCACTCTTAATAATTAAAAAAAACAATTGCTTTAGTAAAAGAAAAATCAACCCCAGAACATCATGAGCTTGTGAATTTGCAAATAGAACCCCTAGAATTTGTAAAATTTGCATAAAGACCTTCAAAGACTTCACTAATTGCAAATTTCTATCGAAAGCCCTCAGGCTCTGTAAAATTTCTAGACATATTTCTAGACATACCCAAAGGGCTTCATGAATCTGAGGATTTTACAGAAAAAATCAAAGTAACTTACAAAATTTATAGGAATACCCAAAAGACTTCCGAAATTAGCAAAAGGCACGTGCGTTGCACATGAATGTTTTTTTTTTTTTTTTGGCGGACAGGAAAACAAGGAAGTGGCTCGAATGAAAAAAATAAATATTTAAAGAAGCATTTGAAAGAAGTTTTAAGTGTACATATAATAATACTATGTAAACTTAAAAAAGAAATGAGTGAAAACGGTTTTGTTGATTGATTCATGGTTATTGATGACTTTTGCGGCCAAGCATGGGCAAATTTGTGGTTAGATTAGTACATACTCTTGTTTTTTGATTGGCTTCAATCCTATCACTTACCCTCATAAAAACATATTCTTTAACATTATATGTCATCATTAGTTTATAACACTCGGATGTTACATCTACAAACCTGACCATACAAGCAACATATAAGTAACCAAACAAGTATTCCGCTTCATTAAATGAGGTAACATATGTTGTTTCTTTTATGTCATTCACTTCTAAAATGAAGTTTCTACATTTTAACAATGTTAATATCTTAATTATAAATTATCACAGTTAATATAATTATCAGTAATTACTACTAATTACTACTATAATATTATTAATTATCGTTTTACTAAATTAATTTAATAACACTTACAATAAGCAATTTGGTTATTATGTGAATACAATTTGTGAAATAATCACCAATAACCAGTAAATTAAAAATAACGTTAGAAGATGATATAATTTAACAAATTGTACAAAATTGGTATTATCGTTAAATTATCAATAGACTAAGTGTTGCTAGAAATTTATATAACTGAATGAGAACTTGAAGTAATTGAGTAAGGCCACTTTGGTGATTTTGGATGCAACTTGGAAGGCATTATGGAAAAACGTCTCAGTTGAATAATCAAGAAATCATTGAATAAAAATTTGAATGAGAATAAATTAGTATAAACTTTTCATTTTGCTTTTGTTTGTAAAATTAACATATAAATGATATGAAAATGTTTGTAATAATTTGAATATACATGTTTGAAGATATACGACAAATGGTGAAGTTCCATTTAGTCTAAAATTTTAATGATGAAAAAGTTACAACTAGGTCCTCAAGTTTTGCTATAATTACATTGTTTAAAGGTGAAAACTTTGTTTAGAAGTAAATGAAAGAAAAGGAACAAGATATGCTATCTTATTTAATGAAGTGGAATAGATGATTGCTCAGGAGTTGACTATGTACTCAATCTTGAAGATGAACCATCTGAGCGCTACAAACTAACGGTAGCATGTAACGGTAGAGAATATGTCTTTCTCATTAGGGTAATTGGTAGGATAAAGGCAGTTGCAAAGAAGGTTGTATAACAACTCAAGAGATATGAAAACTTGAAGAGGTAGATTCCTGTATTATGATTATTACAACTAAAAGTAAGAAGTTTGAGTCTGGCAAAAGATAGTAGATGGAGATTAAGAATCAGATGAAGAAAAAGAAAATGAAGATGAAACCAAATTGTTAAAGCAATTAATTGGACGATTTTAGAATGCTTCAATATAAATCGAGCCAAATTATTAGCCATTCTAAATTTCTTGCAATTTTTTACATGTGTTTGGTATCGTTTAGATTTTCCCTTCAACTTAATGTTCTTAATTTTCATATAGGCTAATCTAGTGACTTTTGGCATCCGATTAATTTTAAATAATGTTACTTTATATGAATCGAGTATTATTACTGTTACAACAATCCACAAAGGCTTCTTTAACGATAATAATATTCATCAAAAGCTGTGTTATTTAATAAATTATTTATTATTTTTTCTAACCTATGCTCCGATATTTGATGAACTACAAGCTTTAATTATTCGCTCAGCAAAAGCGTTTGTACACAACGAACACATGAATAAGAGACATCCAAGTGTTACAAACAAATGATCTCATGCATAGACAAAGAGTTATATTTTTCCGTAAAGGTGAGCGTTAAAGATAAAAATACAAAATTAAGTATGTAAGGGCACTTCATATTTGTCATATATATCCAAACATATATATCAAGTCCTTATAAAGTTTATCGACATTTTAGTTTTAACAAACAAAAATAAAATTGGAGACTTATAGTAATTAACTCTTGTTCAAATTTCCATTCAATTGATTTCTCGATTATTCATCTAAAATATTTTTCCCACAATGCCCTCCAAATTGCATCCAAAATTACCAAAATCTCTCATTGAAATTCTCATTTAATAACTCTGAATTATCATTGAATTAAATAAATTTCTACAAACACTTAGCTTATTAGTAAGTTATGATGATAAGACCAACTTTAAACAATTTGTTTACTGCCAGTTAAATTATATCATTTTTAACATTATGATTAATTCAGTGGTTGAAGTAGTAATTATATATAAATTGGTAATCATATAATATATTGGTCATTATATAATAAATAAATTGTCAATCGTTAATTTCTAAGCTCATAAGTTAGTATAACTGGTAATTAATAACGTTATAGTAGGAATTGCCAACAATTATATTAACAATTAATAAATTTATAATTCTATATATTAACATTTTTAAAAGTGCAAACTTTGTTTAAAAGTAAATGATGTAAGAAAAACAGCATATGTTACCTTATTTGATGAAGTCAGAATACTTGGTTGGTTGCTTAGCAGGTGACTATGGTCAATTTTAAAGATGGAACATCTGAGTGTTACAAACAAATGATACGTGTAAAGATAAAAGAATATAATTTTTCAGGAGGGTAAGAATATAATTTTTCAGGAGGGTAACTGATAAGATGAAGGCAAATGAAGAGCGAGAATATGAATTCATCTAAGCACAATTCTACCCAAACTCGGCCTCCAAAAGTCAACAACAACTAATCAGTCAATTGATCATCCAACCTGATTCTTGTAGATTCAAACTATGTCTTCTCATTTCACTTTTAAAATTTCATATTATTATATGCAAGCACTCAAAAACTTCTTTCCAATGCTTTACTTTAAATCTTTCTTTTTTCCTTCGACTCACTTCCTCATTTTCCTTTACACGAAAAAATTCAAAACATTAAACAAGTACATTCACGTGCAACACATGTGCGCTATACTAGTTAAAATGAAATCACAACAAACAATGCCTGGTTTGTATCAATGTTAGCAGAACTCCATTCAAACCAAAACAAAAACAAAAAAAAAAAGTTTGGTGCCTCTATGTTTAAAAACTCTGTTTATAAGAAGGGCCAAAAAATTCATTCTTTTGACAAAATCTTTTTAAACACAGTTTTATGCATCTAAAAGAAATATTCAATAATCCAATAAGTTGTGAGTACTATTTTGTTTTTGATAACTATAGATCTTTGCAATTAAACCTCTTTAACCATTAGGGAAAAAATGAATTAACAGAAAAATATTTGTTATTTGGTAATAATCGATAATAAGTTTGTTATGTTATGTACAAATGTAAACAATTAGGTCACCCAATCAAAATTGACATAAATACATATGATTCCACACCCGCCTTTTAGAAGTAAGCTATGAGTTTAAAACACGATTCAGTAGTCCTGATTTTTCAAAGATTCAATTATTTTTCCTTATTTTTTTATGTGCGTATTTCTTGCTCACTTTCTATACTAAACATGAGTATATCCCATCCGCTTTCTTTACCATACCTGTTTTCCTACCTACTCTTGGACAAAACGTAGAAAACTATTAAGAGGGAATCTCAAAATCCATTTAGAATATATGAAAAACACAAGGCTAGACCCCTTGAATCCCTTATAAATCTCAAACATGAACCTTCTCTCTAACTGAAAATGTTCCACCTTCACCTATTGATGTAAAACATTATCCTTACCTTGAACTTCATAAGACATTCCATTGTCTTTTCTACTCTTTCCTTCTCCCATTGCCATCTTCATACACATCAGAGTCTAAATATTCAAACTTTCACATTTTCAAGGAACTCATTAACCCTTTGGAAAAATGTACCCTACAGAAACATCCCCAAAATAGCCATTCAAATACATCGCATGTACCTCAATTGCATTCTACTTGTGCCAAAAACAAGGTTTTTTTCATTGACTGAGCAACCTACAAAACCAGAACCTTTTTCTAATCCAGCTACACTAATTGTCTTGTGGAAGGTCCAAATTCCTGTGTGCAGCCTGATTTTCCCTATGCTGGTACTATAATAGCTTTATTTTCCTTGTTTCTCCAACCTCGGACTAGAATCTTATTGGGTTTCCTATGATGTTCCTATGCCTGAATAAAGGGAATAACATCAAGAAGTATTCTTCTTACTATTAAAAAGGAAGTATAATAGTGGTTCTCTTCCCTCAATTATCCTAATAATTAGGTGCACAAATAAAATACATTGAAAGGTCAATAGTGATGATTAAAATTTCAGTTCCAGCAGCAGTGGATCTGCAAGTATATCACGAAATACTAAATATTTAAACATGTAATTAAAGTATAACATACCAGATATACTAGGGAAAAATAATCCTACATGACAAGATTAACTTCAAACTTCTGCTTCTTTGATGCTTGATATTTCTTCACACTTGGATAGAAGATTTACTAAATCTCATTACAACTTAATCCAGCCTTATTAGCATAATTATTCATTAACAATATTCAGACGATATACTTTCAGTTAAACACCAGCATTCTCTACCACAAATACAAAAGCATAAAAGTCCTTAAAACAATCATTTTAGTAACTCATCAAGCCATCATATCTAGGACCTTTTCATACTTTAGTTATTGCCATACATATGTAACATCCGTTCTTATATCCACGCATTAAAATTTCACAAAAAATTATTCTAGAAAAAAAAATCAGATAACTGAAATTTAAAACATAATTCAAAATATACTATAGCACTGAACTTGTTTAACTAGAAAGAAGAGAAATAATCCTTCCCTCAATCAGACCAAAATAACACCAAGCAACTTCATAAATATTAACAAACAATATTTTCTAAAAACAGCAACTACTTCGGAAATGGATAGGGTGACATGAGCATACCAACCTTTCGGCCATTCAGCAAGAATGCTTTCTTTGAGAGTGGCGACAGAAGTAGCAGATGGATACATCTTCGGGCCAATATCCGATCCATCATGCAGCCGAAACTTTATCTCGAGCTGTTCTTGAACTCCCGACATCTCCAAAGACTGTACTTCTTCTCCAAGAGCTTCACGAAGGTTACTAAACAACATAAAAAATTAATTTAAATTAGCAGAAATTGGAGAACTGAAATAAAATTCTCCTCTTCTCCTTCTTCCTCTTCTTCTGCTTAAGAGAAATAAAATTCTTAGCTTAGTATACCAAATAACCAATTTGACAACTAGATTCACTTCCTTACTATTCCAATAGTACTAAAGATAGCCTAAATCATAAAATCAAATATATTACTGAAATTGACAGACAACAAGCTGAATTGGGAAAGGTTCTTACCAGTACCAATATTCGATGGCAAAATCACACCTTTATCCCGATCTGAGAATCCCCAAATCAAAAAGTTCACAATCGGAGTTCCTCCACCAAAAAAAAAAGCCCAGAAAATCTTTCAAAATCAAAACTTGATCCACATCTTGATCTGGGTTTTCTGCTAAGACATCAAAAAGGTTCTCAAGGTTAAAAATTGCTTCAATTATTGATCTGGCTTCTCTCCAAAGCTCACAGTAAGCCCAACAAAAGCAGTAGAAACCGAAACAAAAAGAAGTAGAAATTAATTTATTTACCCCTCTCTCTTCCCCGATCACTTCAGTTGACGGGTCATATTCCATTGAGATCTCCAAAGAAGACAAGGAATAATTTTTTTCGTTAATAATTTTATTTAATAGTGGGCGGTTCTTACTGCACCCATTTGCACTCCCTTCCTTCAATTCCTCCATTTCTTTAATTTTTGTGCTTCCCTCGGAATTCCCTTCGGTACTGTTTGTTTCGTCTAAAAAACACAGAAAATGAGGGTATTTTTTTACATAAAAATTTTCCGGAAAGTGAGCGAAAGTGAGGATGAAACATAGATTTTTTTTCCACAAAATTTTCCAGAGCGAAAACCCCGATTTTAGGGGAAAATGACGGAAAGGAACCAAACACGCCCGAATTCCAATCAAAGTGATCTTTTCGCCAACTTCCACGCACAAATTTAAGAATAATTAATTAGATGTTTGTATATATAATTAAATATAATTAAATGAGAATTACTAGCTTGACATTACATTTGTTGGAGCGAAAACAATTATTTTCTTGTTATCGTTTTTATCTTTTAGGGTCTGTTTGGTTGTTTTCTATAATTATATGTTTCCATGTAAAAAAAATCTATATCCTGAAGTTTTCTTGATTTTTTTGGAAAAGTATTTTTAATATTTGTTTTGCCATGAAACTTGGGTTAAAATTAATTTTCATCACTTTCTTTATTGTGGTTCAATTTTAGAAATGGAGAAAGCAATTGATATGAGAATAGTTTCCCTCATTTTCTCTAGTGTGGTTCAAATTTAAAATAAAGAGAAATCAATATTGTGGTCACCATTGTATGCTTACCAGTCAAATAGGACAAAAATTTTGCCAACATAATTAAGTGGTGAACGTACCCACTATCACATAAAAATTGCTTACAACAATAAATCCAACGGCTATTTGAGGAGTAATTCAAAATATTTAAAGATTTGAGGGGCTAATTTAAAAATATGAATATTTGAGGGAGTAATTCAAAATATTTAAAGATATGAGGGCTAATTCAAAATATAAACATTTGAGGGAGTAATTTCAAAATGTTTAATGATTTGAGGGACCAATTTTAAATATTTAGTACGCTGGGGATTAATGTAAATATATGACGAATTTGGGGACTGTTATGAAAAAAACAACTCTTTAAGGGAGTAATTTCAAAGTATTTAAAGACTTGAGGGACTAATTTCAAAATATGAATATTTGAGGAGTAATTTCAAAATGTTTAAAGATTTGAGGGACTAATTTTCAATATTTATTAACTGGGGACTTATATCAATATATGACCTGTTTGGAGGCTCTTAAGAAAAAACACAAGAAAGAAAGGGAACAATGTTTTAATCAAATAAATGGAGGTTTCAGCCAATTTTAGAGTTTTGGGAGAGGAAAACATGTTTCCATTTGTGATGAGTTGGCATGCGTTTTCCATGGAACATTTCCTTTTTTTTTCGTTCCTTTTTTTGTTCTTTTTTTTTTTTCTTTTTCATCCCAACATCAGAAATTGAGGGAAATAGGTAACTATTTTGGGGTTTCCTTCAATGTAGGTTTCTTTGTGGAGTTTCCTTCTATTTTTTGACCAACCAAACATACCCTTATAAACAAAGTGAAAAATCAAAGATGCATTTTTTGTAATTTTGTTCCTCAAGTTTGCGCCATTTTAAGATAACCCCCTAAACTTAAGAAATTTGTAAGGCGACCCTTAGCATATGAAAATCACGTGCTCAAATTACTGGAACTCCCCTTAGAAGAAAAAAGACATGTCCTTTTAAATGTTTTTAATCCTAAAATCTATTTCCTCCTTGCTTCTCGTGTTCCTTATAATTTTTAAATTTTTTTTGAAAAGTTTTTAATTTGCATTATTTTAGTGCATTTTAGTGTGTGCATATTTTCTTCCATGAAAATTTGGAGCTCCTACCATTTGATGGAACGAAAACAAATCCAGAAGTTTTTGGAGCTTTATGACACGCCCCAAAGGTTAGTGGATTAAGAATAATCTACAAAGTTAAGGGGGTTATCACAAAATAGATTAAACTGTAGACGATTGAAATATATTCTATCCTAGATCAACGCTCATCCCAAATCTAAGAAGTGAACGCCCATGGACTAAACACTTCATGTCGGCCCAAGCACAAGCCCATGACAAAGCCTACCCAAACAATAGCGAAGCTCGCCCAAGCCTTACGCGAACTTCACCTAAAAGACCCACGTGGGCCATGTCATCCACACCCCAAGGAAAGTGGGTTGCCCACATTCGGACGAAATTCACTAGAACGAACTTTGCCCAAAACTGCTCAACGAGCTTTGCCCAAAGCTGCTCAACGAGCTTTGCCCAAAACTGCTCAACGAGCTTTGCCCAAAGCTGCTCAACGAGCTTACAGGCAAACCTCGCCATTCACCCGTTACAGGCGAACCTCGCCATTCACTGTTTCAAAAGCTATGTTTATGGAAACGGTTCTCCCTATTATCTCCTAAATTAATGGCCACTAAATCTATATTTAATGGTCACTATCTCTCTCTCTCTCTCTCTCTCTCTCTCTCTCTCTCTCTCTCTCTCTCTCTCTCAGCCTATAAGAAGATGGGAGATTGCTCATTTTTTGGGCATCTTGGATTTTAATAATTTTGGCAGCTAGTTTCTCATCATCCAGAGAAGACTTTGGCAACCATCAATCAGCAGAAGACTTAATGCATCAGTCGGACTATCAACGGAGTACAAGATCGATGCTCCATCGGCACAAAAAAGAACCCAAATATATATAAATTTTTTTGTTTCACTTGTAGTTTCTTTTGAATTATAATATGTGTTAATTATAATTTAAAAGACCTGAAACAGGATGGTAACTCCGCTGGGGACTACTTTCTCGACCGCAAAGAAGGTTGTGTCGCAGTCCGATACTATCTTTTGCTGAATCGTTGGTCATTGAGTTTGACCAAGCAAAGTTCGAGGAATTCATTTCCTCTAACAAATCATCCACAGGCACCACCAAAAGTTGCCATAAGATTATATATAAATTTTTTTATTTCACTTGTAGTTTCTTTTGAATTGTAATCTATGTTAATTGTAATTCAAAAGACCTGAAACAGGATGGCGACTCTCCTGGGGACTACTTTCTCGATCGAAGAGAAGGTTGTGTCGCAGTCTAACACCGTCTTTTGCTGAATCGCTGGTCATTGAGTTTGACTATGCGAAGTTTGAGGAATTCATTTCCTCTGATAAATCATCCACAGGCTTCGACTGGTGATGAAGATTTGACTGACCACGCTAGTCGAAGATCAAAGCAACATCATCACAGGCGACGTTCGCTTGTTAAAGTCCAAGCATGCAAGGTTGCTCTCAAGAAGAGCAACTACCCAAGCCAAGTCGGAGCTCCCACTGATCTAATGGAGTTCCTTTCTCTTAAGAGGGCGCTCCCATGTCAAAATTGTGCGACCCTAAAGGAAATCGTTACGGCAATTCAAACGAATTACCAGTATAAATCCATTCCTGCAAAGGAATCAATCTTCAGAAACTAGGATTAAGAGGCGGTGGTGTGCCTGAAAGGGGAAAGCTAATCTCTAGGAATTTACGAACAATATGGCTAGTATGATCATAGGAAATGATGAAGAAGATGCCGATAATTCTTTTGATCCTAGATATTCTCCTGATATGAGAAGTATGCTCCCAAAAACTGATAGTGTTTATCACCACACCAGGTCGAGGCGAGGGGCGACAATTCCCTTCAATTACTCCCTCCTTCGGATGCGTGCCCCATGAGCCTCCTCTCAAATCGACCAATCCTTTGCTAGCGAATTGCATCAAATACAACCCCTAGTTCAAGCCAAGAGCGGGGGTGGATGGCGGATATGATGGATAGAGAGGCACACGATGATCTCATCCAGTAAATGGAAGCCCAAAAGAAAGCATCTGACGAGCGCTTTGAGCATCTCGAAGCAATGCCTCAACAACTTATGGTAGTTTCTTAACAACAGCATGCAAGCTCCTCAAAAAGAAAATGATCGCTTGTGGAAACCCCTTTAGGGAAAGAGCAGTCACATCATGAAGACAAAACTTCGTCCACTCATGATCGGATACATCAGCTCTGCCTAAAGTGAGCCATGAGGCGAAGACCCTTGAAGATCTCTAAAATCAGCTCAACACTCTCACGTAGCGGACGGAGCTGAAGAAGGTTTGAATTACCCGATCATACTCTATTGAGTGGGCTTCAGTTCCCTATCCAATAAAGTTCAAGCCACCAACGTTACATACATTTGATGGCAAATGGTCCCCTAGCCAACACATTTACTACTTCCACCAACAAACGGGGAATGTGGTAGGGAATAACGCCATCAAGGGAAGGTTATTCATTGGCACCCTTAAGGGAGTAGCCTTCGATTGGTTCTAAAATTTAGTAGAAGGATCAATCAAATCTTGAGCCGATTTGGAGACTCAGTTCCTCTCACAGTTCCATGAGGAACAGTCTGATGTCACCATGACCAAGCTTCTCTTCGAAAAGTAAAGGGGCGATGACTCGGTCAGAGATTACATTGAACGGTTTCACAATTTAAGTTTGCGATGTCGGGACATGCCACTACAGATGTTGTTGCAAATATGTCGGCATAGTTTTCTGAGCCGCATAGAAGCTCACATGGGTGCTGTTAAGACAAACTCATGGAAAGACTTGATGAAGCAAGCAAAAATTATAAAGAAATCTGCAAAATGCTTCAACAAGTTTGACCCCCGTACCAATAATAAAGGGGGTATGAATGAGCAGGAACAGTCATCCCAATCAAAAGCTAAGGAAATATTTGCTGTTGAGGTCAAGAAACCCGACAATCAAAAGAAAGAGTCGTGGAAAAGTGACCAACAGAGCTACTCTTTCAAAGATGAGCATATTGTCGCCATCTTTTATGTCCTCAACAAAAATAATCGGTTGAACCTTCCTAAGGCTCGACGCCCTGAAGAGGTTGGGAAGACCAACGATCCCATCTACTGCTTATATCATAGAATATTGGGGCATCCGATGAAGAATTGTTATATCCTCAAGGATAAAATACATTCGTCGACTCAGGGATTCTCAAACTCCGGCCTGAGCAAAAGAAAATCACTGCTAACATGGTGACCCTTCAATTTGGTTCCATGCCAGAGACTCAGGCTCAGAATGGAGTCATTCCCATTCACGCTGCAAGAATGGAATTGGTCAATTATGACCAATAAGGTCGACAGAGTCAAGGTTTGTCCCTCTTACGGTGACAATGAGGCGGATGGCGAACCCGACTCAAATGAGGATCCTATCTGGGAGATGAAGCCTCTTGTAATTACTTTGGAGGATCCATGTATAGATCAGTTAGTCGAAAATTAGGGTGACTAGGTTTTTAATGATAATAAAGAGTTTGTTTATGACTGTTCTTAAGGCTCTGAGCATGAAAACTCGGAAGCTGATGTTTTGTTGTCTAGGATAGCTCTAGAGTTGACTTTGCATGTACTCATAAATGAGTCCTATATGACTTATCGACAGTTGGGCAACTTTGAAGATGCTACCTTCATAGTTCCCGCAAAGAGGAAAACCCAAAATCCTATCATCCTCAGAAAGATCAAACCACGATCGCATCTGCTAGTCTCAGATGATCAAGCCAAAGAAATGCCTGAGTTCTCTCGGTATAGCGGCAATCCCATCATATAATAACAAAAATGGGTTACAACTTCACTCTAAAACTAGGGTTGAATTGCGATCGAGGACCACGGGTTCCATTAATCTTCTTTGCACCAAAAGCGAAAAGCATTGATTATTTTAATCAGACTAAACATGGACTCGGATATCAGGAAACAAGCATACAACCAAAGCTTGAGAATCTACCAAGCCATTCTTTGGATACGTCCGGTTGGGATACAAACATCAGCATTGGTACTGTGTTTGAAGAATATACCTCCAACACGGTTTCAATAACCTAACCATTGATCATTTTAATCAGACTAAACATGGACTCGGATATCAGGAAACAAGCATACAACCAAAGCTTGAGAATCTACCAAGCCATTCTTTGGATACCTCGGTTGGGATACAAACATCGGCATTGGTACCGTGTTTGAAGAATATACCTCCAACACGGTTTCAATAACCTAACCATTGATCATTTTAATCAGACTAAACATGGACTCGGATATCAGGAAACAAGCATACAACCAAAGCTTGAGAATCTACCAAGCCATTCTTTGGATACCTCCGGTTGGGATACAAACATCAGCATTGGTACCGTGTTTGAAGAATATACCTCCTACACAGTTTCATATAACCTAACCATTGATCTTGATGAATCTGAGTTATTTAATAATCCTGAGAATGATCCCTAGGCAAAACACCTTGGGGCGCAGTGAGAATCGCGCTTCGAACCCAGTGCGCCACCCACTGAGGATAAGGTGGTCCAGATTAATATAGGCAATGAAACTAACCTCAAGCCCATCATTATCAGTGAGAGCTTGTTGCCCGTTGAAAAAGAAGAACTCATATCTCTCATTCAAGAGTATATCAAATTTTTTGCCTAGAGTTATGAAGACATGCCTGGGTTGGATCTAGATGTGGCTATGCACCTACTCAATATTGACCACAGCTTTAAGTCAGTCAAGCAACAACAACGATGCTTTCATCTTGAGTTGGTGGAGAAAATCGAAAAAGAAATTTGTGAACTCATTGAATGCGGATTCATCTGTGAAGAACAGCATCCGGATTGGTTGGCCAACATCGTTGTGGTGGCAAAAAAGAATGGCAAAATCCGGATAGGCATTGACTTCAGAGATCTTAACCTTGCTTATCCGAAAGATGAGTTCCCTCTCCCTATCATGGATGTCATGGCTGACAATACGTGTGGGTTTGAGAGGATGTCATTTATGGACGGCTTTTTCGGATACAACCAAATCAAAATGTATTCGGATAATCAGAAGCATATAGCTTTTAGGACGCCCTTAGGAGTATACTGTTATACAGTAATGCCCTTTAGTCTAAAAAATGCTGGAGCCACCTACCAATGTGTGATAAACACAATCTTTCATAAGCATTTGCACAAGACGGTAGAGTGCTACGTTGATGACCTCGCAATTAAAAGTCATCGCAAGGAAGATCACCTCAATGATTTGAGAATGGTGTTCGAAATTATGCGAAAACACCAACTCAAGATAAACCCAACCAAGTCTTTCCTAGGGGTATCATCAGGCAAATTCCTCGGGTTCATCGTCACATCCAAAGGGATACATGTTGATCCAGAGAAAGTAAAATCCATCCAAGAAATGCCACCTCCAAGAAACCTTAAAGAACTCTTAGGTTTGCAGGGATATCTAGCCTACATCTGCAGGTTTATAACCAATCTATCTAGAAAGTGCCAACCATTCTAAAGGTTGATGAAGAAGGGTATTTTATTTTTTTGGGATGATGCTTATCAAAAAGCTTTTGACGAGATCAAAGAATATCTCATGAAGACACCTGTCCTAGCCACACCAGCATCGGGTAAACCATTCCTGATCTATATCAGGGCTATAGACCATTCTCTTAGAGCGCTCCTTGCTCAAAAAAATAATGACAGGAATGAAAAAGTCATTTATTATCTCAGCCAGACTATGATTGGTGCCGAACATTGTTACAATCTAGTTGAAAAAGACTGTCTAGCTCTGGTTTCTATGGTCCAGAAGATGCGGCACAACCTAACTGCCAATCCATCCACGTCATTTTAAGAGACAATCCTTTACGGATACTTATGACAAAGCCTGGATCCTTAAATTCCAGGCTTACAAAATGGACAATTCTACTTTTCTCAGTATGATATGACATTCGTACCTCAAAAAGTAATTAAAGGTCATGCAATAGTTAACTTCCTTGCGGACCATCCTATCCCCGAGTCTTCTAAACTCCATGAAGACATACCAGATGTGGTATTTGAATCAAACGTTACTTCAAATCATCAAGTATGGCAGCTTTACTTCGACGGTACATCATGTTGTAATCACAAATGAATGATCATCACAGGAGTGGGGGTAGTGCTTATTGATCCCCATGGTCACGTCCTTCCTCGAGCTTATTCGTTAATTGAACCATGCTCTAACAATGTGGCCAATCACAATGCCCTCATAATTGGCTTAAAACACGCCCAAGACATGGGTGTAAAATATCTTGAAGCACATGACGATTTTGAGTTAATCGTTAATAAGATGAAAGGGGAATATGAAGTCCGACACACCGATCTCTTACCCTACCATGAAGCAGCTATGAAGCTTACTCATTCTTTTGAAGGCTTCTATATTGACTATGTAGCCCGCCTCGAGAATACCTACACCGATGCCTTGGCATCACTCGCAGCGACTTTAGCCTTGACCTCCAAGTCTACCAAGCGGATTATAAAGCTAGTCACCAATTATGTTGTCCTAAACATATCTTGGAAGCAAATGAGGTGTGCGCTACACTCGAGGGTTTTGAGCCCAACGATTGGCGTTATCTAATCGTTGACTATGTCTTACACAACATATTATTGGATGATCAGAAGCAAGCAATCTCCATCCAAAGGAGAGCCTCCTGCTTTTTCTATGATTTCGCCACACAAACATTGTATTGCATATCGTTCGATGGTATATTGCTTAGACGCTTGTCATGGAATGAAGCCCAAGAGGTACTCAAAAAAGCATATGATGGTACATGTGGAGCTCATCAACCCGGACCTAAACTCCAAAATCGACTTTGTCGTCTAGGCTATTATTTACCAATGATGATCGCAAGCGCAGTGGCCTACACCAAGCGATGTCACGCTTGCCAATTTCATGTAGACTTCTTACATCAACCCCTAGAAGAATTACATCCGATAGTTGCCTCATGGCCATTCAAGATGTGGAGAATGGATGTCATAGGGCCAATTAGCCCTCCATCAGCTAAAGACCATCGATTTATTTTGAGCATCACCGATTACTTCTCCAAGTGGGCTGAAGCCATCCCACTCAGAGAAGTCAAGACTTCTAACATGGTTAAATTTACCACGTCATCTATTGATTCAGCGTCCCTCGAAGAATAGTCCATGACAACAGTCCGCAATGCATCAGTCAACCATTCTTCAAGTTCTATGATAAGTTCTGAATTCAAGATGTGGCTTCTACACCATACAACCCGACTGCTAATGGTCTAGCGAAGCCTGTAACAAGACCACTATTAAGCTTCTAAAGAAGTTTGTTTCTTTCAATAAGCGTGAGTGGGATAAGAAACTCGAAAAATGCCTTTGGGCCTATCGAACGACAGTCCACACTTCTACAGGAGCTATGCATTTTTCCTTAGTACACAGATGTGAAGTCGTGATACCATTAGAAATCCAAATTTCATCGTTGAGTGATGACAGAATAACACCATCAAAGGCATCTCCAAGAGTTAGAAGCGCTAGATGAGTTGAGACTTAAAACTCAACAACGAATCGAGATGAATCAATCTCGAATTTCAACAGCCTTCAACAAAAGAGTCAAAAAACAGTCCTTTAAAGAGGGAGATTTAGTCTTAGCCATTCGTCGATCCATGATCATGATGCACAAGACCAAAGGTAAATTCCAACCTAAGTGGGAAGACCCATTTGTAGTAGAGACGGTCTCCTCAAATGGAGCATATCGCCTGATTGATCCAAATAGCAACATGCTTATGGAGACAATCAATGGGAAATTTTTTAAGAAATATTACCCTTAAATTGAGCATTTTCCATCTCCACATGGAGATCTCAATCACATTTAAGCTCTCCCCTCTAACCATGAGAATGACATTTCAACCCAAAATTATCAACAATTCAATTCCAACAAAATCCCCCAGTGAGTTATCAAGGTAACATTACACCTCTGTAACCATGAGAATCTCTTACTGCTGTCATGTTAACACTACACCTCTAAACAGTTTGCATTTTCTAAAGACCTGACTGGTTAACATTACACTTCTGTGAGTCCCTTGTCTAAAATCGATTAGTTAACATTACACTTCCATCGATTTTTCCTACCGTTAAGTTAACACTATAGTTCTAAATTGTAGTTGTCCCTTGTACTCCCTAGAACCCGACTGGTTAATATTACATCTCTGTTAGTTGTTCCATTTGATACGTTAAGACTACACCTCTGTCAAATTCTCCCAGCACTATCATGTTAACATTACACTTCTAAACAGTACTAGTTCTTCAAACCTGATATGTTAACACCTATCAGTGTAACTTCATCGATCGCCTAACATTACACCCTTGTTGACTCCTCTCCTAATTTAGGCTAGTTAAAATTCATAACTCAGCCATTTTCCACAGAGTCATTCACGATTCTAAATTTCATATGATATGTTAACATACACCTTTTCATTTGAACCCAAAAAGTAAAAGGTTCTTTATTGCCAAAAGAAAACTAAATTATTATAAAAGTGAATGATACAAATAAGCTAGGATCACGGGCAGTATAGGGACTTGATGCGTTCAATGCATTGAGCCATTCTAATTTCAGTGCATCAAGAGCACCTTTCAAAGCTTGCTCCTTCAAGGTCTTAGGATCAGCTGAAGTTGCTCAGGCTTCTACGGCTTCCAATCGAGCCCACTCCACCTTCAAGCGTTCTGCCCTATGGGTTCACTCAGCAACCAATTCAACAGATCTGGCTTGAAGCTCCTTCTTCTGCTGCTGAGCTGCCTCTAATTTAGCTGGCGCTTCGGCTATAATAGCCTTAGCTTCATTGATAGTGGCCTCCCTCTCGAAGATAGCACTGGTGATTTCAGTGCTCTTACCATTAATCTTTGCAAGATGGGCGATTAACTCTTGAAGTCATTGGTTAACTTCTTCTACCTCCTTGTGGGCAGCATCTTTAAGTTTACAACATTCTGATGTGAGACGATGGAACTCAAGATCTGCAATAGTGGCGACATCGACCTCATGAAGATGTTGCAATTCCAAAAAATAGATTTGAGCTTCATCAATCATCTTCTTATACGGCTCGATACGTTCAGTCTCGGCAACCGATGTGAGGACTTCAATCTGGCTCCGCAATAAATGTTTGGCGCGAGAAGATAAGCCTTTTTTGGCAGCCAGATCACTCTCAACACTCTAGTTGAACAACTTCATCAGGCTCGATTAGAATATGAATCTCTAATTCTGCTGAGTCATCAGAATCTGAAGAAGAAGGAGCCTCTGCTGACTTCAATGAACCTGCTTCAGTCGCCATGGCTAAAGACTCGGTCGTCAAGGATAGCTCAATTGATGCCACTTTCAATTATTCTCCACCCTGCATAAAAACATTAAGCGAGTGAAGCCAAAACACTCGAGATGTCGATTGAAGACAAGAGAATGGGAGTTGTCGTGACCAAAGGCTCGGAGCGCTACGTGACCAACGCTGTCGTTATACGCTCAACTATAGGCTCGACATCAATGTTGGCGATCTCAGTCCATGGTTCAGCGGGCCTTTCTACTGTCACCATAGGTTCAGACTAAGAAGGCATTCCCATTTTATCTCCCCGGGGAAGTGGAGAAATTCACACATCTCCTTCAGATTTTGATGAATCCTCGATGGAAACCAAGCGCCGAACACCAGTAGATTCCGCAGCCGGAGAAGGCACAGTAGTCATGGCACCAACTTCACGTTCGGGCTCGGCATCCTTATGACAAGGGAGATGAGATGTTAGTTATCAAATTAAAAATAACCACATCATCATCACGGACAGAAGCATACCTGAGATGTGGGAGGGTTCCCCAGCGTCGTCTCCTCGTACGGATTCATCAGGCTTAGTGAAGTAAGCATCAGTATCATAATCGATTTGTTCTTCCTCTTCTTCTACTGAATCTACCCAATCAACATGCGTAGGGTCCTTATCTGCAAATAAGAGGCATATGCCATCAGGATAGGAATATACTGAATCAAGATAAAGGTGAAAACAAATCTTACCTGAAGCAGCCGCAGGTTCAACTACTGACTCATGCGCTGAATCTATGAAAGACTTTTCTTTGCCTTTGGAGGCTCCTCCACCACAAAGGATTTCTCCTTCATAGGCAATTCCAAGTGTCGTCATTTGGGCAGCTCTTGTGGGCATCGAACCTATCGTGGCCTCTTTCCACTAGTCCCTCTATCTGCTGCTTCTCGATGGACCATCGGCTCTGTCAACTCCCAAATATTGATGCCAATAGGTCTGCGTGGCGGTGACTTATCAAGAGGCACCCGAGTCATCTTCATCTCCGTCCAATCTGGCTTCTGCCAAATATTCTTGGAGTCCAGGGCTCAACTTTTGGATCCTCTCTTGGAATCTTCTTTATACTTCCTGATGATCCATTTCATGCCAGTCTTATTCACCTGGAAGTTCGGATTGGGAAAGTTCATCGTGTTGTACCACTTACAAAATCCTAACGTTATATAACAGCTAGAAACATTGTAAGGCAAAATGAATATGGCGTCGGTGCCTCCAGTGACAAAATGGTACCAAGCATGGGCTCCATCAACAAGGCTCCTAGAGCACAATAGCCCGGTGTTTGGATTACCAACAAAGAGTTGGTCATATCCAAACTGCCGCTCAAAATGGCAAGATAAATAGGGCTCGATATAACATTCGGTCTCATTTAACCGAGCAACGAGGTAACCTAGTCTAATGTTAACTGATTATCACATTTTAATTACAAATTTATACCCTCATTACCTATTTTATATGAATAAAGATATTACTAATAATTATTTTTATCTTATTTTGCAGGTTAATAAAGAAATAATGAATAAAAGCCCAAATGACTCAAATCCTCTGATTTTCTACCAATTTTTGAAGCCCAAATATGAAGACAAACGAAGGCCCAAGAAAACTCTAGGATCCAAGAGAAATTCGTGAAGAAAAATTAAGAAAAGATAAATTCGGTTGGAAACCAATCGGTCGACCAACCGGTTGGCTAACCGATTGGCCAACCGATTGGTTCGCAACAGATTTGATCAATGGCTGATTTCTCTTCCTTGGTGGCCAAGTTTGATCCAATGGTTCACATCAACTCCGTTGAGCTATAAATAGAGGGGTAGAGGGAGAGGTTTGAGTGTGAAATATTTTGTAAAAACACCATTTGGAGAGGAGGGTTACTCTTAATTGAGAAGACCTTCCAAAAATTATAACTTTTGTTACACAATAAATAAAATTTTTCACCCCTTCAATTTTCTTTCTCTTCTTCTTATCCAAGGACCAAAAGGAGGATGAGATGAAGATCAGGAGTTGTTGGTTCATCTTTTATTTCTTTTTCATTTCTTGTTCATTTATATGCTTTGTAGTTTAGATTTACTTTCATGCAATTTACTTTTATGCAATGTCTTTAATTCTTGTATTTACTTTATAGTATAGATTTTTCTTTTCTTTAATTCACCTTGAGGCTAGAACCCTCTAGGAAATTACCCTTTTCTAAGTGTGGAGCTAATATTTGTGGGATCCCTAGAGATTGTTTGAAACTAGCTAACAAATCCAACTTATTCCCATAAGATTGAGATAAGCTAAGTGGATCTGCTCTAGATTCATCATATCTTTAATTAATCCTCCATACTTTACTTTCTTTATTTTTCTCTTATCCTTGCTTTTCATTTGTTTGTTTTTCTTTCAATTTTCTTTCTCCTCTCTTGATTTCTTTTTCTTTTTATTTGCACAAATCACAATCACTCTCCATCTCTCAAACTCCTTTTCCTTTATTTTCACTTTACCACTCCATCTTTAAATCTCTCCACTCTCATTTTCTTCCTCGCTTTTATCACACACATTTTCTAATCTCTCCACTCTCATTTTCTTCCTCGTTTCATGGCGCATAATCCACAACCACTCTCTCTTATCTCTCACAAACCACTTTCACCATGTTTTTCTTTTATTCTTGAATAACTCCTAATTGTCGCGCACATAATCAAACAAAGAACCAAACTTAATTAACTTCCTTCTTCACGTTCCTCGTGGGATCGATAAACTTTTATACTATAACTTGATCAAGATTGTATACTTGCAACTCTAGGAGGTAATCCCATTTTTACCACATCAAGTTTTTGGCGCCGTTGCCGGGGAACGGTGCATAAGTAGGATTTTGATTAACTTTGATTCCTTATTTTGTGTGTTTTCTTTTATGTAGGAACTTAGAGCTTGAAGGTTAAGAGTTGAAGATTTGAGATTGAGGATTTGCCTCCAACGAGGCTTTGCATTGCTTTTACGTGGGTAACTTCTTTATCTAGTATTTTCAATTCCACCCTTTAGATAGTTCATATACATTAGAGACAATTAGGATTAAAAAAAATAAAAATAAAAATTTTTTTTTACCCTTGTCGACCCTAATAAACTTCATTTCTTTGATTGTCGACCATAATAAAAAATGAAAAGATTTTTGTTTTTGCATCTTTTTTAGTTGCTTTTAATTCCTAGGGTTGCATTTCATATAATAGTAGAAATTCACCCAAGTGATTTGAGCATCTTGATTTGACACACACTTGAAAATATCTTAAGGGCAAAAAATCCCCTAATCAAGATAAGGTGAGGGATTTCATCACCCTTTCCTTAGCTCAAAAATCACTAATTCCTCACTACACATACCCAAGCCTCTTAAAATTGATTAGACGTTGGCCCCTAAGGATTCGAGCTCATTAAGGAACAAGAAATCCTTAAGTGAATCGGTCCAAGTTTATTTGGATTAATTGGTGTCTAAGGCAAGGCTTAGGGGTTGTGTAAGGCGCTCCGCAAGGAAAGAGGTACTTAATTGATCTTTGATCTCCCTCTAGTACTATTCTTACCTGGCTAATTACCCAAGTAAACTATGATCTTTTCGTTAAGGGAATTTTTTGGTTAGGAGCTGGTCTAAGTCAAGTTTAGGCTTAACCCTAGAGTTAGGGTGATTGAAAAGTGATTGCCTTGATTTGCTTTTAGTTAGTTTTTCCTTTTTCCTTTTTTTTCTCATCATCTTCTTAACTTTTTCTCTTGTCCTTTTTCATAAAATTAAAAAAAAATTTGATTTTGGTGTATGCAAACTTGGGTTAGGGATAATACCAATCGTTTAATTCGTTTTGATCCATCTCTTGAACCAAACGAAATGGTCAATACCAACCCACCTGTTCTTCAAGATGTTTGTTACCCCACTAGAAATGCAATCCCCTCTTGCATAAAACTCCCCGAGGTCAATGGAGCAAATTTCAAACTTAGACCGCATTTTATTAACATGCTTCCCAAATTCCTAGGAGTAGAAACCGAAGACGTTTACATTTTCATCTCCGAATTTGAAGAAGTTTGCCTAATGATCAAGATGAGGGACTTAACCGAAGATGCGATCAAACTCCGATTTATTCCATTTGCCCTTAAGGACAAAGCCAAAAAATGGCTATATAGCTTGCCCACAGATTCCATCTCAACTTGGGGTGAAATTGTAAAAAATTTTCTAAAAAAATTCTTTCCTATCCACAAAACGGTCAAGCTTAGAAACAGCATTCAAAATTTTAAAATTATCCCAGGAGAACCTTTTTAGAAGTATTTTGACAAATTCAAATATCTACTTATCCAATGTCCTCACCATGGTCTTGAAAAGTGGCGATTATGCCAAATTATTTATGAAGGATTGGATTATTCTTTAAAAACTTTCTTAGAGTCAATGTGTCAAGGGATTTCATGAAGAAAAATCTTGATGAAGCTTGGGACTTTTAGAGAGTTTATCAGAAAACCATGCGGTGGGAACATTGTGATGATCGAGTTTCATCGGTTTCCCAACCAAAACTAGTGGTCTTTCCTCGAAATGAATATAGCCATTTGAAGCAAAGATGGCGACAATCATGCGTAGGTTAGAAGCTTTAGAAGTCAAAGAACAAGCTCCCGCTCAAATCAATCAAGTTTCGGCCTCAGGTTATCATAACTGTCTGTCTCCATCTCATATTTCAGAAGAATGTCCTCTTTTAGGACCGGTCGACCACTAGGTCGTAAACGCCGATTCCAGTCCTGAATGATCCATTCTCTCCAACTTACAATCCAGGTTGGAGAAATCACCCAAATCTTGCATGAAACCAGGGAAACTTCTCCGGTAACCAAACTTTCACTCCCTCTTCAAACCATCAATTTCCTAGGGGAAACACATTTCCTTATCAAAATAATTTCCAACAACTAAATCTGTCATATCAGTCTCCTCATCACACTCCTCCGAATCCTGATCATGAAAAACGTCTTGATGTTCTAGAAAAGGGAATAGAAACCATGATTAATTCTTCTACACAAACCACTAACTTGTTGACTCAAACATCCAACACTTTGAATACCTTGATGCAATCAACCGGACAAATTCTTACTTCTAACACTCAAGCCATAGCTAGATTAGAAACCCAACTTGGACAACTAGCTAGTGCTGTGAGTGAGAGAGAAAAGAACATTTCCGAGTCAACCTGTGCCCAACCCGAAGAACACGGGATCAAGTTTAACCTACCAAGCTCAAGTGAATGCAATCCATTCACTACGATCAGGTAAACAGGTCGATAATCAGGTTAGAATGCCTCCAAGTGAAACCCATGAATCAGAACAAATTCTCTCTCCTTCTGATGTCTCTACTCAAAAATCACACCCTTCTGATGACCCAGAACCTGAACCAAAATCAGAGTCTAATTTTGATCGGTTTAAACTAGTTGCTCCTTACCCAGATAGACTCAGGCCTAGAAAACACTCCCCTCAGGAGGAGAAAATTCTAGAAACTTTCAAGCAGGTTAAGGTCAATATTCCTCTCCTAGATATCATTGATCAAATTCCTTCTTATGCAAAATTTTTGAAGGAATTATGTACCAAAAAGAGGCAAATAAATGTTCCAAAGAAAGTCTTTCTTGCTGTCAATATCACTGATATACTCTCAAAATCCGTACCTTTGAAACATAAAGATCCAGGTTGCCCTACCATCTCATGTGTCATTGGTAATAGTTTCATTGATAAGGCACTCTTAGACTTAGGGGCCAGTGTCAATTTGCTCCCATTTTCAGTCTACCAACAACTAGATGTAGGGGAGCTCAAACCAACTAGATGCATCCTACAGTTAGCTGATAGATCTGTCAAGGTCCCCATGGGAGAAATAACGAATGTTCTGATTAAGGAAGGGGATTTCATCTTTCCTGTGGATTTTATAGTTTTGGAAACACAGCCTGTTTTCAATCCTAAAGGACAAATACCTGTTATCTTAGGAAGATATTTCTTAGTAACTTCTAATGCTCTCATCAACTGTAGAACTGGTCAAATGAAGCTGTCCTTTGGAAATTTGACTGTTGATCTCAACATTTTTAACCTAGGAAACCAACCAGATAATCAATCAATGGAAATAAATTACATCCAGGAAGGCTTGATTGAAGAGATAGAAGAAGAAGAGAATAAATCAGACCTTAGTTTTGAGGAAATCTTTCATGAGGAGCTGAAAATCTTAAGAAAATCAGATTTGTTTGTTTCAAAATGAGGAAACTGTGTTGAATACATGCCTCTTGAATGCAACATTCGAGGAACTCTTTTCTGATGAGCTTAGATTTTTAAAACAGCAACCAAAATGTCAAATTTTCATTAATCAAAATCTAAGTTCAAAATGCATAACACCAATAATACCTACCTTTATTTCTTTGCAAAAATCATTGGAAACCTTGGAATTTTTAGAATTTAAGCACATCGTGATTATATCATTTTGAAATTCTTTAAATTTTGGGGTAGAATTTTCAGCAATAAGGTAGGATTTAATGTAGAATGTGAGCTTCTCATGTTTCATCTTTTATTTTACATTTTTTTGTCTCATAATAATAAAAGAATTTATTCTTCTCTCATGTGAGAGTTTCTTATTGTTCTTTATTTCAAAAAAAGAGAATAAATTTTGGCTTCACCCCCTCATCTTGAAGGTATTTGCAGAATTTTTATCATTGTTCGAAGCTAGCCGAACAAATATAAGTGCTTCAATTATTATCTGTTTTACTTTGTGTATAATAGAATTTGCATTGAGGATAATGCAAAATTTAGGTGTGGGGGTGGAAATTGGTCATTTTTCTCTTTATCTTAGTCATTTTTCCTCTTTTTCTTACCATTTTTTTTCTTTTTATGTCATTTTTTCTATTCCTTCTCTTTTCATAATAAAAAAATAGTCACTTGCCAACTTAATAGAGTTGATTAATAATTGATCTATTTGATAGAATTTAAGTCTTCTAATCCTTAGTTAGTTCTATACTCAAGTTTACCTTTTATGATAACTCCAAATAAATTTCTTAAGAAATAATTTTCAAAGTAGTATACTTCACTTAAGTCTTAACTTAGATTTTAAAGTAATGAAATTTTTGCATGTTTAGCTTAGAGTTAAAAATAAATTTTCAAGTTGTCCTAATCTATATATCTTTCAAAATATATACATATACTCATATATAAATATATACATCATATATATATAATGCAAAAATAAAAAATAAAAAAATAAAAAAATTAAAAAATTAAAAAATTAAAAAAATTTAAAAAAAATTTTGAACTCCAATGTGGTTCTATCTTATTAAGCCTAAGTTGGTGAGTAATTAAGCCCAAGGAGTATTTTCATACTTAATGACCTAAGCCCACTTGGGTTGGGATCCATTGGCCCAAAACTATTTAATGGTCACTTAGAAAGCTCGACAAAGTAGAACAAAATCAATATGGAATAAAGATTGTCAATATATATATATATATATATATATATATATATATATATATATATATATATAATAATTTTATATATATATATATAACAAATATATCTATGTAGTTATATTTATATATTTTTGAAAAATAAATTGATTAAGAGACTTGAAAAATTTATTGAAACAAAGAGCTAGCATGTTCTCTTCAAAACTTTTCTTTTCTAAGTTAAACTTGGTTTTGTATAACTATCATGAAAAGATTTTCTAAAGAAACTTACCTTGGAGTTATGATAAAAATATTTTCTTGAGTATTAACCAACTTCAATTGGAATGTTTAAATATATCAAATGAATTAATTATTTCATTAACTTCTTTAAATTGGCAAGTTGACTGAATTTTATGGGTATATTCATTGCAAACCCTCACGAGACTACAACTCGTCCACTAGGGTAACCTAGGGGTTTAAAGGCTTGTTGTATGCGCTAAATACAATCGCGATTCCTGCGAAAGTGAGTTAGGTTTTCTTTTTATTTTCTTTGCTAGAGGACTAGCAAAAGTTTAGGTGTGGGGGTATTTGATTATCACATTTTAATTACAAATTTATACCCTCATTACCTATTTTATATGAATAAAGATATTACTAATAATTATTTTTATCTTATTTTGCAGGTTAATAAAGAAATAATGAATAAAAGCCCAAATGACTCAAATCCTCTGATTTTCTACCAATTTTAAAGCCCAAATATGAAGACAAACGAAGGCCCAAGAAGACCCTAGGATCCAAGAAAAATTCGTGAAGAAAAATCAAGAAAAGATAAATTCGATTGGAAACCAATCGATTCGATAACCGGTTATTGTAGATTGGTTATAGCAATTTGATCAATGGTGATTTCTCTTTCTTGGTGGCCAAGTTTGATCCAATGGTTCACATCAACTCCGTTGGGCTATAAATAGAGGGTAGAGGAGAGGTTTGAGTGTGAAATATTTTATAAAAACTCTATTTGGAGAGGAGGGTTACTCTTAATTGAGAAGACCTTCCAAAATTATAACTTTTGTTACACAATAAATAAAATTTTTCACCCCTTCAATTTTCTTTCTCTTCTTCTTATCTAAGGACCAAAAGGAGGATGAGATAAAGATCAGGAGTTGTTGGTTTATCTTTTATTTCTTTTTCATTTCTTTTTTATTTCTTATTCATTTATATATTTTGTAGTTTAGATTTACTTTCATGCAATTTACTTTCATGCAATGTCTTTAATTCTTGTATTTACTTTCTAGTATAGATTTTTCTTTTCTTTAATTCACCTTAAGGCTAGAACCCTCTAGGGAATTACCCTTTTCTAAGTGTGGAGCTAATATTTGTGGGATCCCTAGAGATTGTTTGAAACTAGCTAACAAATCCAACTTATTCCCATAAGATTGAGATAAGCTAAGTGGATCTACAACCACTCTCTCTTATCTCTCATGCAATTTACTTTCATGCAATTTACTTTCATGCAATGTCTTTTATTTTCACTTTACAACTCCATCTTTAAATCTCTCCACTCTCATTTTCTTCCTCGCTTTTATCACACACATTTTCTAATCTCTCCACTCTCATTTTCTTCCTCGTTTTATTGCGCATAATCCACAACCACTCTCTCTTATCTCTCACAAACCACTTTCACCATGTTTTTCTTTTATTCTTGAATAACTCCTAATTGTCGTGCACATAATCAAATAAAGAACCAAACTTAATTAACTTCCTTCTTCACGTTCCTCGTGGGATCGATAATCTTTTATACTATAACTTGATCAAGGTTGTATACTTGCAACTCTAGGAGGTAATCCCATTTTTACCACATCATTAACCAGTCAGTTGAAGCAACCGCTATTCAGGCAAGTGAACCCCTCTGATCTAAGATCGTCTTCAAATTCATCCCTAAAATTAGCACCAACAATTTCAAGAAATAATAGGAGAGATGGTAGTGATCTTTGTTCCACACAATTTGATGGATCCCTACAACGTACCTAACCGTCCACTTTGAGGACTCATACCGCCGTAGCAATGCGACCCCTTTTTCACGTCTGGTGGCAGCTAATATAAGTGAGGAGCAATGGAGCGTATACCACAACATCAAATAGGTATACGGTAACTCCACCTTAGGATTCAGGACTTCTTCCCTTGGCAGCCGCCCTGATGATTCAAGTATTCGGTTGATAACTCCCTTAACCCATGGTGAATGCAGCTAATCAACCCATGGTGAATGCAGCTAATCATGGCCGAGAGCAAAGCGAGATTGTACCCATTAGCAATCAAAATTGCAGGGTATAACACCTTGATGGAAATACAATCTTTCAGATGAGAGGGCACTATGCATCCTTTTAACCAGATCGAAAGGAACCCTGCGAGCAGAGCCTGAGTAGAGATAGACTCTTTAGCTTGATGGTGGAATCTTTCGAACGTGTCCTCTTTCCATCGTGGGCTCTTTCCACTAGTCCCTCTATCTGCTGATTCTCGATGGACTATCAGCTCTGTGAACTCCCAAATACTGATGCCAATAGGTCTGCGTGACGGTGACTTATCAGCAGAGGCACCCGAGTCATCTTCATCTCCGTCCGATCTGGCTTCTGCCAAATATTCTTGGAGTCCAGGTGCTCAACTTTTGGATCCTCTCTTGGAATCTTCTTTATACTTCCTGATGATCCATTTCACGCTAGTCCCTCTTTTGGATCCTGATGATTCAAGTATTCGGTTGATAACTCCCTTAACCCATGGTGAATGCAGCTAATCATGGCCGAGAGCAAAACGAGATTGTACCCATTAACAATCAAAATTGTAGGGTATAACACCTTGATGGAAATACAATCTTTTGGATGAGAGGGCACTATGCATCCTTTTAACCAGATCGAAAGGAACCCCGCGCGCTGAGCCTGAATAGAGATAGGCTCTTTATCTTGATGGTGGAATCTTTCGAACGTGTCCTCTTTCCATCGTGGCCTCTTTCCACTAGTCCCTCTATCTGCTGCTTCTCGATGGACCATCGGCTCTGTGAACTCCCAAATACTGATGCCAATAGGTCTGCGTGGTGGTGACTTATCAGCAGAGGCACCCGAGTCATCTTCATCTCCGTCCGTCGGCCGCCAAATATTCTTGGAGTCCAGGTGCTCAACTTTTGGATCCTCTCTTGGAATCTTCTTTATACTTCCTGATGATCCATTTCACGCTAGTCCCTCTTTTGGATCCTGATGATTCAAGTATTCGGTTGATAACTCCCTTAACCCATGGTGAATGCAGCTAATCATGGCCGAGAGCAAAACGAGATTGTACCCATTAACAATCAAAATTGTAGGGTATAACACCTTGATGGAAATACAATCTTTTGGATGAGAGGGCACTATGCATCCTTTTAACCAGATCGAAAGGAACCTGCGGCGAGCACAGTAGAGATAGACTCTTTAGCTTGATGGTGGAATCTTTCGAACGTGTCCTCTTTCCATCGTGGCCTCTTTCCACTAGTCCCTCTATCTGCTGCTTCTCGATGGACCATCGGCTCTGTGAACTCCCAAATCTTGATGCCAATAGGTGCAGCGTGGTGGTGACTTATCGCCAGAGGCACCGAGTCATCTTCATCTCCGTCCGTCGGCTTACGCCAAATATTCTTGGAGTCCGGTGCTCAACTTTTGGATCCTCTCTTGGAATCTTCTTTATACTTCGATGATCCATTTCACGCTAGTCCCTCTTTTGGATCGATGATTCAAGTATTAGGTTGATAACTCCCTTAACCCATGGTGAATCTGACTAATCATGGCCGAGAGCAAAACGAGATTGTACCCATTAACAATCAAAATTGTAGGGTATAACACCTTGATGGAAATACAATCTTTTGGATGAGAGGGCACTATGCATCCTTTTAACCAGATCGAAAGGAACCCCGCGCGCTGAGCCTGAATAGAGATAGGCTCTTTATCTTGATGGTGGAATCTTTCGAACGTGTCCTCTTTCCATCGTGGCCTCTTTCCACTAGTCCCTCTATCTGCTGCTTCTCGATGGACCATCGGCTCTGTGAACTCCCAAATACTGATGCCAATAGGTCTGCGTGGTGGTGACTTATCAGCAGAGGCACCCGAGTCATCTTCATCTCCGTCAAATCTGGCTTCTGCCAAATATTCTTAGAGTCCAGGTGCTCAACTTTTGGATCCTCTCTTGGAATCTTCTTTATACTTCCTGATGATCCATTTCACGCTAGTCCCTCTTTTGGATCGATGATTCAAGTATTAGGTTGATAACTCCCTTAACCCATGGTGAATCTGACTAATCATGGCCGAGAGCAAAGCGAGATTGTACCCATTAACAATCAAAATTGTAGGGTATAACACCTTGATGGAAATACAATCTTTTGGATGAGAGGGCACTATGCATCCTTTTAACGGTCGAAAGGAACCCGGCGAGCACGAGTAAAGATAGGCTCTTTATCTTGATGGTGGAATCTTTGAGCGTGTCCTCTTTCCATCGTGGCCTCTTTCCACTAGTCCCTCTATCTGCTGCTTCTCGATGGACCATCGGCTCTGTGAACTCCCAAATACTGATGCCAATAGGTCTGCGTGGTGGTGACTTATCAGCAGAGGCACCCGAGTCATCTTCATCTCCGTCAAATCTGGCTTCTGCCAAATATTCTTAGAGTCCAGGTGCTCAACTTTTGGATCCTCTCTTGGAATCTTCTTTATACTTCCTGATGATCCATTTCACGCTAGTCCCTCTTTTGGATCCTGCTGATTCAAGTATTCGGTTGATAACTTCCTCAACCCATGGTGAATGCAGCTAATCATGGCCGAGAGCAAAATGAGATTGTACCCATTAGCAATCAAAATTGCAAGGTATAACACCTTGATGGAAATACAATCTTTTGGATGAGAGGGCACCATGCATCCTTTTAACCAGATCGAAAGAAACCCCGCGAGCAGAGCCTGAGTAAAGATAGGCTCTTTAGCTTGATGGTGGAATCTTTCGAACGTGTCCCCTGCATAGAATCCATACTCATTCGATACGGCAGTATGAAGTACATGACCATGCTTGAAAATCCTCTTTTCTACTTCAAGCCCGATACTTGGAGCAATAGGCTCCACGTTCCCCTTCTTGCTCATGTTTCTGAAGAGATATTCTACCCAAGGCATGCAAACAACGTGAGGGCCGTGAGCAGCATTGGCGACCGTTTGGTGGCAGATGTGGAAGTGACACACCAACTGCTCATTGGTAGGAATGTTTCACCAATATGAGCGTAGTGTGCCATACTCTTCAACTCCTCGTTGGTAGGAAAGGACTCCTCGTATGGCCGCTCTCTCATTGACAACCGAGATACCTCAAATATCTCATGCAGAACTATCCCAATCTCCCCCATCGGAGTGAAGAAAGTGTTGCTATTAATATTATACAGCTCAAGAATACTATATAATATCGGGGCATATATCTCAATGCCGTATTGAGAAGCTCTCACCGCAGAGTACAACCCCAACTTCGTCAGTCTTTCTCCAAAGGTGGTCAAGGCAAAATCAATCAACGGAGCCCACCACTTTGAGTTAGTTGAGTGAATCCATCTGCAGAATCTAGTATCCTCCTCTAGATGCTGTCCATTAATTTAGGCAAACTGGTTGCCAAACACATTCGGAATCACAGGGACTTCATTAGCAAGGGTGTCCCGTTTAACAGAACCAGGACGGAGACCCATGATGCTAAGGCCAAAGTGCCCCTCCTGTCAAAAACTGCCTTCATATTTTAGACTTTCCACTATCACTCCGTCCTCCTTTTTGATGATTGGGAATTGCATCACATGAGGGATTGCTAGGCTGCAAGAACATGAACGATAGATGTCATTCCATTGCTGGCAAATACAAGTAGCGATCTCCTTGGGCATAGTACCAGCGTTCCCTCTCCTGATTGAAGATGACAATACCCCCTGGGTTGCTATCAACAAATAGAAACCGTGGTTTCTCTAATTGGTCGCTTTTCAAGATGGAGAACTCGGCATCCGTGATAAGTTCTCTTAGAGTGGTAGCACTCCCATGACGGATCATGTCAATTTGCTCCTGACTACTTTCCTCAAAGAAAAGAGGAATAGTTCCTCCAAAAATATGCAACGTCAGAGGGTCCTGAGTTCCATTATGCATGAAGTAATTATTATGGCTAACGGGTGTATCTGGTAGAGGAATTGCACAAATAAAAGAAAATGAGTTAGGTGACTTGTTGGAAGACTCTGCTTCAAAATCGACTAAGTGTCGAGCTTATAGGCGGAGCTCACGCACTAGACTTGCTTGAACGAAGTTCACTCATGAGCGAAGTTCGCTCATTACTAAGCTCTAGAAGATCTGGCTAAGTGTCACAAGTCTAGGCGAAGGCTTGCCCTAACAGCGTCAAATGTCAACAGAGTGGCGAGACTCACTCAAAAGCCCAGGTGGGCTAATATGACAAACTTCGCTTAGACAAAGTTCGCTCAGAAGCCCAACGGGGTGAAACAGTGAACTCTACCCAAAGATTGAAATTTGCCATGCGAAGCGCCATTGATGGTGACTAACAAAGCTCCGCCGTCGCTAGCAAAGCTAAGAATTAAGGCCAAATATAGTCGTTGAAGCCTCATTGTCGACGGTGAAAATAACTCAAGCGCCTTGGAGCACTATTTGAGCCCAACGGGGGCTATCTTAACAAGCAAAAAAGCCCCACCGATGATGGCAGGGCTGAGGAAGGAGATGGGTTTTGAATTTTACATGACGCCATTTCCAACTATGGCAACGTTGCGGTGGCAGTCAACTGACAAGAGCCGTCGGCGGTCTACTTTCCCTTGACGAGTTAGCGACGGGGACTCATTGAAATCGAGGATGTCTTAAGAGTAAGGGCTCTGAAGATTTTGAAGGGTCTAGGGTTAGAGGCAAACTGAAAAGAGAAGAAGATGAATAGTCTATTTATAGCCTTTCAGCGAGCTTCGCTAGAAATCTCGCCCTGATCTTTGCTCAAGAATCTCACCTCGAGCTTCACCCAAAAATCCTGCCCCGAACTTCACTTAATAATGATATTCGCCTCAAAGATAGGCACAAAAATTAGAGATTTAAAATTTTAAATCTTCTGAGCGAGTTTCGCTAATTAGTCTAGCAAACTTCACCCAAACATTAAACGAGCTTTGCCAACCGACTCAGTGAGCTTCATCTAAGTTCAAAAATTGAGCGAACGTCACCCAATTGGCAGAATAGTTGGCGAATCAGATGCAAAGCCTGAGTTCTACTCTAAGTATGAGATGTAAACTATACACAGATCAAACACTCGAGGATGAACAATGTCACAGGGATTTCATTCTTATTGATCATAAACCTCTATTACATAGAAGGCCACGTTTGAACTTCCAGACTACAAGAAAAGTAAGCTACCATTACCCCAAACCGTATGATGGCTGAGGAACATAAAGAGACTACGCTAGGCAGAAAAGCTTCTATTCCCTAAAGCATACGAAGATTGGTGAACAAAGCCTAGGCTCATAAACAAAATTTGATGTCAAGTCCGAGGAAGCCAGATGACGTCTAATTACATTTTATGTGCACACTTGTGAAACCTAATCACTTTCAGAGTCATCGCTTGTGAAGCTCCAATGGTCCTTCTTCAGCCACCATCTTAACCTTCGAATGGTCCTGCGCAGAGCATGACACTCGAAGCTCCACGCATCCCTATCACGGGCCACTCCATGGTACTCTTCTGACTTGTTCTCGAGAATTTACTCGAGTTTAGCTTTCTCAGCCGAAAGCAACTCCACTAGTTGATGGAGAATGCGGGTCTCCTCCTCCGAGCCGCCTTCTACATGGGCTAACTCTTGCTGCAACCTCATGATCTCGACTTCTTTGTCAAAAAGTAACTCCTGACGGGTGGATGAAGACATAGACATGGAGAAGATGAATATGGAAGAGAAATGGAAGGGGGAGGGAGGCTATTTATAAGCTTTCCAAAACCAACTTCCCCAAAAGAAAATTCACTTCTTACGAGAGGTGATTGGACCTAGCAAAAAGGCTAAATAGCCTAAATCGTAGGATGTCCGGTGAATTTCACCCAAAGATTTGACCGACCAAGAGAGATCCCAATCGCAAATCAAAGAGCAGATCTAAAGACAACAGTCTTGGAGACCATCAACGCGGTGACCCTCACCAATCAGCGAATTTTGCCCAAACACTTGAAATTGGGCAAACTTCGCCAAGCTCATAGTTAAGCGAACATCATTTAATAGAAGGTGTTCCCTTAAGCTTTGCGTCAAGTCAAGGGCAAGCAAGCTTCATTCCAAACATAGAATTAGACAAAGGCAAATGTTACTGAGCATGCAATCAAAATAAATCTATGATGAAGAGAGCTACGTTCAACAATACACCTCTGGTGACCAAAGTAGTCAAATGAAGATAAGTTTCAACCGAAGAAAGATGACTCAAGCTACGTTCAATAGTACACCTCTGGCTATCACCCAAAGTATTTTGATCTCTGTTACAAGCCAAAAGCAGTTTCTCAAAAACTTACGGGGAAGGGGGGAGGGGGTGTTTGTAGACTATTAAAATATACTCTATCCTGGATCAACACTCAGC
Source organism: Asparagus setaceus (assembly GCA_012295165.1). Classification (NCBI taxonomy): domain Eukaryota; kingdom Viridiplantae; phylum Streptophyta; class Magnoliopsida; order Asparagales; family Asparagaceae; genus Asparagus; species Asparagus setaceus. The sequence continues at coordinate 48,211,848 of CM022704.1, read as the reverse complement.
CCAAGTCCAAAAAGTGAATGCCAATAGGATACATACTTTATGTGGGCCCAAGCACAAGCCCATGATAAAGCCTACCCAAATAATAGCGAAGCTCACCCAAGTCTCATGCAAACTTCGCCTAAAAGACCCACGTGGGCCACATCATCCACACCTCAAGGGAAGTGGGCTACCCACACTCTGGCAAAGTTCGCTAGAACGAACTTCTCTCAAAACTGCTCAGCGAGCTTCGCCTTCGACCGTTACAGGCAAACTTTGCCATTGACCCTTTCAAAAGCTATTTTTATGGAAATAGTTATCCCCATTATTATCTAAATTAATAGCCACTAAATCCACATTTAATGATTACTCTCTCTCTCTCTCTCTCTCTCTCTCTCTCTCTCTCTCTCTCTCTCTCTCTCTCTCTCTCTCTCTCTCTCTCTCTCTCTCTCTCTCAGCCTATAAGGGGAGGGGAGATTGCTCATTTTTGGGTCATCTTGGATTTTAACAATTTTGGCAGCTAGTTTTTCATCATCCAGAGAAGACTTCAGCATCTTCAAAAGGGCTTTGGCAACTATCCATCAGCAAAAGACTTAATGCTTCAGTCGAACCGTCAATAGAGTACAAGATCGATGTTCCATCAGCACACAAAAAAGAACCCAGATATATATAAATTTTCTTATTTCACTTGTACTTTTTTTTTGAATTGAAATCTATGTTAATTGTAATTCAAAAGACCCAAAACAGAAACTTGAGAGGGCATAGTGAAATTTACTCTTTTCCTTACTTGAAAAAGTAAAAGGAAATTTAAGAAAATTCAAGGTTTATTGGCTTTGAATTATTGAAGACCTATAAACTTTTGTGGTTTAATTTTACTAGTTCTTAAAAAAAATTTTGTCAAAAGACCCTACCACTACACCAAAACTATGAAGTTGAGATGAGATCGAGTTGTAGACACGTGAAAAAGCTAACGTGCATTTTGTTGGATCTGAGATGCAAGCCTAGAGAGGGGTGAATAGGGTTGCTTAGTTTTTCAATAAAACACAAAATATGTAACGGAAAAGATAAAACAAAAGCAAAAAAATAACCAACCAAGGACACACAAGATTTTATAGTAGTTCAGATAATAATCACATGTCCACTTTTACTTCTCACGTATGGGCTTCCTTTCTATATGAAGAGTACTCCCGAATCACAACCCGATTCAGTAGGCTTACATAGGCACACCCTGGAATTTACTCGAAATCAGTCGTCTAACCTAACTCTCCACAATGAGTAACGCCTAATCTTAACTAGCCCCAACCCTCAATTAACACCAGCTTGAGTATGCTATAAAAATAAGTTTGAAACAAATCACAAAACACAGTTTAAGCATAGAAAATAAGAAAGATCTTATAGCCTTTTTTATTAACAAACCATCCTTCAATGGATTAACATGAAGCTTGATGAAGAACAATATATGTAATGAAATCAAGGGCAATTCTCCTTGCTGTGATGATTCAAAAATGACGAACACGTCGAGAAAGAGTTTGTTGAGGCTCCGAGGGTCAAAACCTTCAATTCAATATCTTCTCTAATCACAACCCTAAAAGCTCTTCTTTTTTAAACCCTAGAACTCTCTCCTTTTTTTTTTATCTCTTTCAATCTCATATAGCCTTTAATCAACTAGAAAAGGGATATCCTAAACATGGTAGAAGTTAGAGATCAAAAGGAACAATGAACATCTGTGATTAAATCATCAAATCTGTAACCAACCATCATTACCATCGATATTTGCTCACAACCATCAAGGATCCCTGAGCACTATCAATGGATTTCTGTAATCCATCCATGAGCTAAAATCCTGTCTATAGAATTTTGCAATTGATTCCTGTAGACCATCGATGACCTCATGCCTATCAATAGGTCTCTAATGACCATCGATGGTACGAAGGCTGAAATCATCGTTTGTGCTAATTTTTGTGTCGTTTTGCCTCGTACACGTCTTATACCTATATTCACATGTACTATATCATCTCAAAATAAATATTAGTATTAGTACCAAAGAAGAGTTTATTATTGCTCAAACAAGAGATATTGTATGGACTATGCCCTAACAATCTCCCCCTTTTGATAATAACAAACTTGAAATTTGAAATACTAAAATACATACATAGTTGACATATATAAATAGCAACAATAAGTATAAATATACTGTAGGCGTTAAAAATTGCTTATCAATACCCAAACAAGACTCGTAAACGGTGGGTTGACAACCGACGATCCATCCGACAGCGACCGAGCGCCGTCGGCGTGATCGCCGAAAGCGAGTCGGCGAACCCATGAAGTGAGTCGGCGAAACGTCTGGCACCAATGACGAACGTCGTGGAAAACCGGCAACGAAGCTCAACGAGGCGAGTTGGCTAAACTCAAGCGTCGGCGAGGCGGAATCAACCGTGCTTAGTCCGTCGATGCAAGCGAGCCGTTTGAACTCGAAAGTTGATCGGACACGGACTCAAACCATGGCGACATCACCGAGCAAAACTAAGCCCGGAAGACCGAAAGAGTCGGCGGAATCGGCGAAAGAATCGGCGGAGAAGCGAAAGCAATGAGCGGCGAAGCGGCTCGACCAAATGGCCAAGGTGGCTCGGCCACTTTGGTAGAGCCACCTCGACCATGGCGAGGTGCCTCGACCAAGTGGTAGGGTGGCTCGACCACTTTGGTAGAGCCACCTCGACCATGGCGAGGTGCCTCGACCAAGTGGTAGGGTGGCTCGACCACTTTGGTAGAGCCACCTCGACCATGGCGAGGTGCCTCGACAAGTGGCGAGCAGCCAACAGCACCTTTTGTATAAATAGGGGGTCTTGCTCATGGGGGATCTTGGACTTGGACTTTTGGGGATTTGGCTTGGATTTTGGCGGACTTGAAGAGCCCTCGCGAGATCTCGGCCTTGCGGTTCGAGCACCGGCGAGCTCAAGTCGATCGGCGTCGGATCTATAGGCGGAAGGTAAACAAACTTCGGGTCGAACTCTGAGATACCCTCTAGGTTAAGCCGTCTTAACCTCGGGGATATTGTGATTTCTCCTTGTAGATCTCACCGCTCGTGATCCTCTCCTTCGTGAGTGTGATCCCGGCGATCCTCTCCTTCGTGAGTGTGATCCCCTCGGTAACCGTTTCCTTCGTGAAGCGAGCCCCTCGTCTGTAGTTCGGAACCGGGTTTACACGGGATTGGAATTGCGGTGGTCCACGGACACAATAAGTCCCGACACGGGCAAAGAACCCATAGCGAGGATCGGGAAAATAGAGATCCTCGTGTTTGTTCACAAAAGGAAGAGAGTTGTAATTTTCGTTTTCATTATGCGCTGAAATAAAGGCATTTCTTTTGTTTGAAATTTTGTTGTAGGCCAGCGAAGGCGTAGCGAGTTCAAGCGAGCAATGAATAACAAACCAACTTTCCTTGAACAAGGCGACCACGGTGGGAGCCAGCGGCTTCGACAAAGAAGCCGTCGATGCATAACAGCGGATCCGATCCGGTCATCGAGGAGGTCGAGTTCGAGTTCGACCAGAAGAAGTATGAGGAATACCTCTCCTCCTCGTCCAGATCCAGTTCCCCCCGCAAGTCCAAGATGGTCTCCGCTGCAAGGAAGACCCGATCGGCCTCAGATGCGGGCGAGAAGATCCACCAACACCGCCGTCAAGATTGCAGACAACGGTGGTTCCCCCGCCCTAACAACGGCCAAATGTTTAGAGCCTCTATCTTCGCAGGGGGTCGATTTCGCCAATGGCGTCGTGACTCTCTCCAAGAGAGCCCGTCAGAGGCGACGTCAGCGCCTGGCGAAACAATTAGCCCAGGCGAAAGAATCAATGGATGGGGTCCGCTATGAGGCGGATCTAAGATCCAAGTTGACTCGAGAGAAATCTGAGATTGTAGCCGATTCCTACAGCCGGCGACGGACGAATGGGTCGAGTCAAGCGGAATCGATCCGCAGCGAGGCGTATCCGGAGCCGCGCTCCTAGCGCAAGCACGGGCTTTGGTGCAACAAGCCCGAGTTGAAGAGGCGGCCAGAAGTCGTCGACAACTTCGGCTAGCTTGGAAGCCCAAGTCCGTCGAGGCTTCAACCGATGAAACCAACATCAAGCCTAGCTCGCGGCGAGGCCAACTCCTGCTCCGTGCTCAAATCGAAATTGTGAGCACCTCAACAAAGTGGCGTTGACACGAAGTCACCTCGGCGTCATGCAGAACTTCGTGAAGCTAACTCTACGACCAGCCGGAGCTTACCGTCAAGGATCGCCTAGGTCCGTTAAAGGAATCGCGGGTCACTCCTATCTGAGGGTCGTACCCACAAAGATAAGAAGAAACCTGCGACTACTGCATACGGGCTTCAAATCGAAGTCAGAGCCCGTCGAAGATTCACACTCGCGGCGTGTGCGTGAGTGACTTATGAAAGGCCTATTTGTTCTCGAAGGAGGCGGCTCTCATCGGCGATGACAGCGTTATACGAGAAGTCGTGCCAACCACGATAGGTTGCTCGGTATTCATCTTGGCGAGTTGTACTATCGTCTTTGAAGTCTGAGTAAATCGAAGAGGCGCCCGAATCAAACATGCCTTGCTTGTGCTCGAAACGATCAAAGGCGGTGTTATCGAGTGCAATTGCTGAAGCGACTCCGGAAAAGCGTCGGTTTTGATAGGCTCGACACGAGTCGGCGAACCAAGTCAAGGCGCTTTCGCCAAAAGATGAAGCCTCAAGGTGATGAATGCCGAGTGTTACCATCAATATGACCAGCGAGGGGCGTCGTCACATGCGTTCGAGGGCATCATAGCGAATGACTTCGATTGCGGTCGGGGCTGTTAGGCGACAATTATCGCAAGATCACGAAGGATTACCCTCGAGATGATGAAGTGTCGGATGCGGCTCCGCAATGGCTTCGATAATACAATCTCGGCATAGGACAACCTTGCGGCGTTCATGATCAGCGGATCAAGTGTCCCGGATGCTTGAAGAGGCCTAACCAAGCAAAAGGACGACTTTAAGCTTGAAATGGGCAGCCATCACGGCGGATGAGAGCAATGCATGACCAACAGATCGGCGATAATGAACCGCCAAAGCGAGCAAGTCGTCGCAATAATGTCAATTTAACGGATAGCGACACGGAGAAGGAGGTCGGAATGTAGATGGTCATCTTTGCTTTCGACAAAGCGCTAGCGATAACACCGTCGTTCCTCCCCAAGTTTACGAGCGGAGATGTAGGGAGAGCGAGAAAATTAAAGACCTTGAGAGCAAAATCAATACTTTGATTTCGCTCAAGAGGTAAAGAAAACGGGTATACCATGTCCTTACCCAAGGGAGTGGGAATCAATCCGTGCAGACAAAGTTGACCTCATCAACTTTCGCCATTTGGCGGAAAGGATCACCCTCGACACTTGATCTACTTCAAGTCTCATCTGGCGTTATCTCGACGCGAGCCCTTGATGGTTCGGTCATTCGTTGGCACCCTTCGTGGGCTGCCTTGATTGGTACCGCCGTCTCAAACCGAGGGCGTTAATAGGCTGGGATGATATGGAGGCCATGTTTCTCACCAATTTTTCGGCGATGACACGAGGTATCCATCGGTTCTTTGTTGGGCGAAAGCGAAGGGCGAAGCGATGGATAACCGTCAAGAGGTTGAAATAAGGCAATGAATTGCGAGACCGATCGCGGAGAAGTTCATCCTCCAAACTTGTCATAGCAACTTGTCATTGGGCGTGTTGGAAGCAATGGGAGCTGCGCCGTCGAGACACGGAAAGATTTAAGGATGCGTGGAGAGCAAGCGGCGATTCACGAGAAGGAAGAAAGCGGAGAGAAGTCGACCTATGGTGGATGCCCACAGCGAGAACTTTGTCCCGTGGCAAAGATAAAGCACCGGCAAAGTCTGTAGGCGCTAATCAAGCGTTCGACCAAGCTGATGCGCAACAAGCGTGCACCGCGGCAATCGCGGCCTCAATGGCGTCAACAAACTCGAATCGAAACCATCCGGCTCGAGGTTTCCCAAAACTTACTCGTTCAGGGCGAGGAAGTTCGGGCATCTTCAAATACCTTACGGAAAACAACAAAATCGGTTGCCCCAATTGTAGACCAAGAGGAGGCAAACAAGGTTCTGGATCCTAAATCGCGTGCTTACCGCAGGCGGTACACCATCCTACAAAGTTACGCTACCATCTCAAGGACAAGATTGAGGCCTTGATCGATGTTGGAGTCATTACTCGAAACCCTCTAAAGAGAAGAAGGTGGGAGCAAATCACGGTCTCTATAAGCTTGGATCAGTTCCTTGGATTGGTTCCAACCGGCGCCGATTGTGAAGGTAGGAATGAAGATGGTGAATGAAGATCCTCACGAACAGCGTAGAAGGGGCTCGTGCCGCACGGCGGCAAGCGGAGAAATCCTTTGGGTCCACCGACTTCTTTGGAAGGCGATCGATGGACTACATCCTCGGCCAAAAGGAAGACCAAGGGAAAAGGCAAGCTATGCTATCTTTGCCCGGCAATTCGAGAAGGATGATGAAAAAGTAGCCACCTTCAATTTCACGAAGAGGAGCACGAAGTCTTAGCTACTAGGGCGGATCTGAATATAGTTACAAATATCAGGAGGCTCAAACCCAAATGCTAAGACAACTGTCGAGCTGGGGGTGACCGACTCCTCTCACTCGTGCGAGAGAAAGGACAACGATGAGCGGTTGCTAAAAGCGGTGAAGCAAAGGAGAAAGACCTCAGGTCGGGAAGCTCAACTCCGGCGGTCGATTCAATCGCCCGATTGTGAAGGTAGGAATGAAGATGGTGAATGAAGATCCTCACGAACAGCGTAGAAGGGGCTCGTGCCGCACGACGACAAGCGGAGAAATCCTTTGGGTCCACCGACTTCTTTGGAAGGCGATCGATGGACTACATCCTCGGCCAAAAGGAAGACCAAGGGAAAAGGCAAGCTATGCTATCTTTGCTTGACAATTCGAGAAGGATGATGAAAAAGTAGCCACCTTCAATTTCACGAAGAGGAGCACGAAGTCTTAGCTACTAGGGCGGATCTGAATATAGTTACAAATATCAGGAGGCTCAAACCCAAATGCTAAGACAACTGTCGAGCTGGGGGTGACCGACTCCTCTCACTCGTGCGAGAGAAAGGACAACGATGAGCGGTTGCTAAAAGCGGTGAAGCAAAGGAGAAAGACCTCAGGTCGGGAAGCTCAACTCCGGCGGTCGATTCAATCGCCCGATTGTGAAGGTAGGAATGAAGATGGTCATCTTTGCTTTCGGCAAAGCGCTAGCGATAACACCGTCGTTCCTCCCCAAGTTTACGAGCGGAGATGTAGGGAGAGCGAAAATTAAAGACGAGAGCAAAATCAATACTTTGATTTCCGCTCAAGAGGTAAAGAAAACGGGTATACCATGTCCTTACCCAAGGGAGTGGGAATCAATCCGTGCCGACAAAGTTGACCTCATCAACTTTCGCCATTTGGCGGAAGGGATCACCCACTCGACACTTGATCTACTTCAAGTCTCATCTAGGCGTTATCTCCCAAGAACGAGCCCTTGATGGTTCGGTCATTCGTTGGCACCCTTCGTGGAGTCGCTTCGGACCCGCCGCCTCAAACCAGGAGCGCTAATAGCCGATGATATGGAGGCCATGTTTCTCACCAATTTTTTCGGCGATGACAGAGGTATCCATCGGTTCTTTGTTGGACGAGAAACGTAAGGACGGGAAACAAAGGATAACTTCGCCAAGAGGTTCGTAAATAAGGCAATGAATTGCGAGACCGATAACGGAGAAGTTCATCCTCAAACTTGTCATAGCAACTTGTCATTGGGCGTGTTGGAAGCAATGGGAACCGCACCGTCCGGACCCGGAAAGATTTAAGGATACGTGGAGAGCAAGCCGGCGATTCACGAGAAGGAAGAAAGCGGAGAGAAGTCGACCTATGGTGGATGCCCACAAGCGTAACTTTGTCCCCGTGGCAAAGATAAAGCACCAAAGAAAGTCTCAGACGCTAATCAAACGCTCGAATCGCAACCACAACAAAGAGCCGCAACAACGCACCGCAAAGAATCGCAGCCTCAATGGCGCCAACAAACTCGAATCGAAACCATCCGGCTCGAGGTTTCCCAAAACTTACTCGTTCAGGGCGAGGAAGTTCGGGCATCTTCAAATACCTTACGGAAAACAACAAAATCGGTTGCCCCAATTGTAGACCAAGAGGAGGCAAACAAGGTTCTGGATCCTAAGTCTTGTGCTTACCGCAGGCGGTACACCATCCTACAAAGTTACGCTACCATCTCAAGGACAAGATTGAGGCCTTGATCGATGTTGGAGTCATTACTCGAAACCCTCTAAAGAGAAGAAGGTGGGAGCAAATCACGGTCTCTATAAGCTTGGATCAGTTCCTTGGATTGGTTCCAACCGGCGCCCGATTGTGAAGGTAGGAATGAAGATGGTGAATGAAGATCCTCACCGCAACGAAGAAGGCCCACATCGCGACACCATCTGAAACGGAGAAATCCTTTGGGTCCACCACGACTTCTTTGGAAGGCGATCGATGGACTACATCCTCGGCCAAAAGGAAGACCAAGGAAAAGGCAAGCTATGCTATGCCGCTCAGAATTCCGTGAGAAGGATGATGAAAAAGTAGCCACCTTCCAATTTCTGAAGAGGAGCACGAAGTCTTCGCTACTAGGAGGCGGATCTGAATATAGTTACAAATATCAGGAGGCTCAAACCCAAATGCTAAGACACCGTCAATCGGGTGACCACGACTCTCACTGCAAGTGCAGAAAGGACAACAAAGATACCGCTAAAGAAAAAGCGGTGAAGCAAAGGAGAAACACCAGTCCAGAAGCTCAACTCGGCGGTCCGATTCAATCGCCGACAGAGGGATAGACCGGGAACATCGGGCTCTCCATACCGTTTCGACGTCATGGCCCAGCTGGCGAACATCCCGGCCAGAATAACTCTCTACGAGTTGCTCCGATTGTCAAAGGAAACCCGGGAAGCTCTACAAGAAGCTCTGGCTGATTCTGAGGTGTTTCTCACTCAGATCAAGCCGATTCCGGAAGAATCTACACAACAATGCAACTTGGCAACCAAACACTTCCCCTGCATCACTTTTACAAAGGAGGATATGCGGGACTTCGACCCTAATGTGGCAACACATCGCCTCAACATCAGCGTGGATGTCAAACTGTCAAGCAATGCAAAGGCGGTTTAGTCCACAAATCTTCTGACGATCGTGAGCGAGTAAAGAAACTCATAGAATCGGGATTCATCGAGGAAATTCAACACCGGATTGGGTGGCGAATATAGTCGGTCATGAAGAAGAATGGTTCGATTAGGATGCAGTATGACTCTGAGACCTAAATTGCTTGCCCAAAGGATGATTTCCCTCGCCAATCACCGGCGTCATAGTTGACAATACGTGTGGATTGAGAGGATGTCCTTTATGGATGGTTTCTCGGGTTACAATCAAATCAAGATGCACCCGATGGCGCCAAACACCGGCGTTGAGCGCCCATCGGTATATTTTGCTACGGTCATGCCGTTCGGTTTAAAAACGGCAACATACCGTGAGCAATGACTAAAATTTTCGGGATCATCTCCAGAAAATGGTGAATGCTACGTCGATGACTTGGTCGTGAAAAGCGTGACAAAGGAGATCATATCAAAGATCTTAGAGCGGTATTGAGCTCATGCGGACTCATCGACTAAAGATGAACCACCAAATCCTTCCTTGGGATGTCGGTGGCAAGTTCCTAAACCGTCGTCACCGACAAAGGAATCCGTCGATCGATAAAGTGAAGGCCATTCAAGAGTTGCAACCTCAGAAATCGAGAGAACTTCGAGGGGTTACAAGAGGCGATTGGCGTACATCCGGCGGTTCATATCGAACCTATCAGGAAGTGCCGGCCGTTCTCCAAGTTGAACAAGAAGGCGTGTCATATATTTGGGACAACGCTTCGTCATCCCACGAAGATCAAGTAGTGAAAAGACTTGGTTTCACGGAAAAGGGATCACGGTTCAAGCGAATCATTTCTTAGAAGAAGATGAAGATGACAACGGGCCTATCCTCAACACATTGAGATATAGTCGGAGACACCGAGTATCATGAAGAAGTGGGGTGCGACTTGACACAAGGAGAAGGTCTATGTTTGGTGAGGTCCTCGAGTCCCTCCTAAGCGGCATATGTCCCAAAGGGAAGCGGATAACTACTATGCATTGAGGCGGGGATTGGGATACGAATCATCCTCGAAGATGAATGCTCATGGGCGATTGATAATAATCCACCCGATGAGGGAGACTGACATTCGTCGACGGCTGATTCCGGACACCACCGAGAAGCTTCAAGGCCTTGATGTCGAATATGGCCACGATCGATCCTGCTACTATTGAGGGTGATGAAGATATGCCAACATGGGAAGACCCATGGATCCATCAACTTCGAGGCGGTTTGGGGATAGATTGAACAAAGAGACCCCCTACTAAGGGCGAGGTAACCCGAGGCTAATATGGGTGATGAGGAGCATCTAAGCTCATAAACATCAGTAATACTCTTCCCTCGGAAGAAAGGAAGAGTTGATCGCCCTAATCGGGGAATATATCGATGTATTTGCACGGAGCTACGAGGATATGCGGGACTCGACCCTAATGTGGCAACACATCGCCTCAACATCAACGTGGATGTCAAACCTGTCAAGCAATCGCAAAGACGGTTTCGTCCACAAATCTTACAGGCGATCGTAGACGAAGTAAAGAAACTCATAGAATCGGGATTCATCGAGGAAATTCAACACCCGGATTGGGTGGCGAATATAGTCCCGGTCATGAAGAAGAATGGTTCGATTAGGATCCTCGGTTTACTACAGACCTAAACGCCGCTGCCCAAAGGATGATTTCCCTCTGCCAATCACCGACGTCATAGTTGACAATACGTGTGGATTCGAGAGGATGTCCTTTATGGATGGTTTCTCGGGTTACAATCAAATCAAGATGCACCCCGATGACGCCAAACACACAGCGTTCAGAACGCCCATCGGTATATTTTGCTACACGGTCATGCCGTTCGGTTTAAAGAACGCCAAGAACATACCAAAGCAATGACTAAAATTTTCGGGATCATCTCGAGAAAATGGTCGAATGCTACGTCGATGACTTGGTCGGTGGCGTGACAAAGGAGATCATATCAAAGATCTTAGAGCGGTATTGAGCTCATGCGGACTCATCGACTAAAGATGAACCACCAAATCCTTCCTTGGGATGTCGGTGGCAAGTTCCTCGGCCGTCGTCACCGACAAAGGAATCCACGTCGATCGATAAAGTGAAGGCCATTCAAGAGTTGCAACCTCAGAAATCGAGAGAACTTCGAGGGGTTACAAGAGGCGATTGGCGTACATCCGGCGGTTCATATCGAACCTATCAGGAAGTGCCGGCCGTTCTCCAAGTTGAACAAGAAGGCGTGTCATATATTTGGGACAACGCCGAAGGCATTGAAGAGATCAAATCGTATCTCGCTAAACCTCTGTTCTTGTTGCACCGCGTCGGGAAAACCATTTTTGATCTACGTCAAGGCAACGGATCATTCGTTGCCGCCTACTCGCAGACGACGCATACCGTCACTTAACAGCAGCAGTATTACCCGAAGTAACATTGGTCGGCGCCGAGTCTCGATACCCAATGGTCGGCGGTGCCTTGCATTAGTGTTAGCGATTGAAGATGCGACACTATTTAGTCGGCGGGCGATTTATGTTATCTCTAGCGTAAATCCGGTCGGATATTTATGACCGGCCGGCTTCAATGAGTTGGCGTTTGGCGAAATGGGCCTTGCTCTTGTCCCAATCGACCTGCACTTCAAACAACGAAGTCGGTCAAAGGGCAAGCGATTTGCGATCTCTTGGTACGCCAACCCGACAACGGATGCGGTTGAGCTATATGATGATCTTCGGATGAAGTCGGAAGTCAACACTCGTCGCACCAACAAATATGGCGATTGTACTTTGGCCAGACTTCTCGGGCCACTAATGTAGCAAGTACCCCGGACTCTAAAATCTCGGCTGGAGTCGGAGTTGTCTTGATTTCCCAGGAATCATGTCATGCCCGTGCTTATTCACTCACGAACCTGTTCCAATAGCGTAGCGAATACAGCTACTTATCGGACTTAGCTTCGCCAAAGAGCCGGGGTCGAATATCTCGGCGTATGGGGATTCACAACCGATAGTTAAGCGGTCCGTGGTGACTACGGCGAGGAACCCCGACCGTCCCCTATCATCGGTGGCGTTGAAATGGCGGACTCATTGAAGAATTCTTCATCGAATATATCCCACGCCCAACACTCACGCAGATGCACCGGCGGCGCAATCGGTCGTTAGCACAACCTTAGAGACCGAGCAATTAGTTACGGTCGGGACTCACCGACTCTTCGTACCAATATATGATGGGGTACAAGAAGACAAAGGGGTAGTTACCAAAGAGGTACATGCAACCCAAACCAAGTTAGAGCCCGAGATTGGCTTTCCTATCGTCGATTACGTTTTACGGTATTCGCGGAAGGCGTGAAGGAGAGAGAGTCAATCCGTGAAGAGCTCAATTCTTTACGACACGAAACCCGGATGCTATATCGTAGAGTGCGATGGTCTTTACTCCGATGCCTTTCAAACAAGGAGGCGTAAGAGGTCCTTCGGGAAGCACGAAGGTGAATGTGGTGCGCACCACTGTCCCAAGCTCTGGCGAATCGGAGAATGGGCTACTTTTGGCCCATGATGATTAATAGCCTTGATCGAATGCATTTCGGAAATGCCAGCGTGTCGATTCCGCAAATTATATGCATCGGCCTCTGGCGGTTGCATCCTTGCCACATCACGGCCATTGAGACATGGGGAATGGGCGTTGTAGGTCCCATTTTTCCTCCGTCGGTCAAAGCGTCGGTTTATTCTAGCGATCACCGATTACTTCTCCAAGTGGTGAAGCAATCCCACTAAAAGAGGTCAAAGGCGATACCGTCGTCGATTCATCAAACACCATGTCATCTATCGACATGGTGTCCCAAACGGATCGTGCATGACAGCGGTCCCCAATTTATCGGCAATTCCTTCATCGGGTTTTGCGAAAAATTCAAGATACAAGATGTCTCGTCGGCGACCTATAATCCGGCGGCAAATGGATTAGGCGTTCAACAAAACGATAATCAAGATTTTGTCAAAGCTTGTGAAGAATAACAAGCGACGGGACGATAAACTCGAGAAGCACTCGGGCATATCGCACAACGCAGACGCACGCCAACAGAGCTACCCCGCACTCTCGGTCACGGGTGTGAAGCAATTCTCCGTTGGAAATCCAGATTCCACACTCGCCGCCCTGCGCCAGAGATGACGATCGAAGAACAACATCAAAAACGTCTCGAAGAGCTTGAGATGTTAGATGAGAAGCGCCTGGAGGCTCAACAATGCATTGAGTTCTATCAAGCTAGAATGTCGAGGGCTTTCAACAAGAAAGTTCGACAGAGAACCTTTAAGGAGGGAGATCTCGTCCTCGCTGCTAGGCGACCGATAATCCTCACCTCTAAAAAGAAAGGTAAATTCGAACCCAAATGGGAAGGACCGTTTATAATAGACACGGTCTATTCAAACGGTGCATATCGCCTTATCACCTGAGAATGGCGGCCAGGCAATTAATGCCGATAAATGGGAAGTTTCTGAAAAAGTATTATCCTTAATACATTCAGGATAACCCGTTTGATGGGAAGTTCCTCAGAGAATATCTCACTCATTTTCATGAGGATAACCCTAAGTTATTGTGTTTTCCTCCAAAATTCTCTCACCGATCAAATTCATTGGCGGTGGGCCCACTAAAATCTCCACGTCCAACCACCAAGAAAATCCTCTCGATTCCCTCCACGAGCAGAGGTCCACTTTCAAATTCGTTAGCAATCCTACAAAGCGAAAGCTATCCGTACCCTTCAAGATTCTCGGTGGAGATCCCACTCTTAGTTTCTCATTGGGAAATAGAGTACATTCTTCCTTTCCCACATTTTACGGAGATAGAATACATTCTTCCTTTCCCACATTTTACGGAGATAGAATACATTCTTCCTCTCTTGTCTTAGATTCTCGGAGTGGAGATCCCACTCTTAGTCTCATCTTTCAAGATTCTCAAAATGGAGATCCCATTTTTAGTCTCTCCCACTGGAAACAGGACAAAATCCTTCCTTTCCAATATCCGGAGATAGGAGACAAGATCCTCCTTCCTCTCCACCTTAGGAAATAGAATACATTCTTCCTTTCCCACCTCAATCAATCTTATTCGGTTCAATCCTTCTCCGGTCAAAGAAGCCAAGATTCATCTTGGGGTGTTTCATCGAAACCTAAGAAGGGATTAAGCCAGCGCCTCACCGCAGCGTTGCGGGCGATCTCGGCCCGTAAAGAGTAGCGAGCCTATGTATTCCATATCATAGCAACAAGTCTAGAAGAGTTTCATTCTTTTAGCACAGCGTTGTGTGTAGAGCGGTTGGATAATCTACATGCTAGCCCAACTCAAGCGGTAGTTGGTAAAGGCTAATCAAATCCGTTGGTAGGGGTGACCAATAACCCTAAAGTCGGCCTCACCGCGTTGCGGTTTAGTCTTTCTCCGATTGAAGAAGACACGAGTCCGATTCAGGGTATTTCATCCCGAAGCCTAAGAAGGGATTAAGCCAGCGCCTCACCGCAGCGTTGCGGGCGATCTCGGCCCGTAAAGAGTAGCGAGCCTATGTATTCCATATCATAGCAACAAGTCTAGAAGAGTTTCATTCTTCGGCCTAGCGTCACGTCGCGGAGCGGATCGGATAATCCGCACGCTAGCCCAACTCAAACGGTAGTTGGTAAAGGCTAACCAAATCCGTTGACGGCTGAGGGTTTGCCAAAAATCCTATAAGTATTATGGTTAATTATTTCTGACGAAATAAAAGAATCATAATAGAGCACAAAAGAGGACAGAAATATGTTTTGCTCAAATACTTTATTGAGGAAAGCTTGTTGAAGTTCCTCACGAGCTTCGACCACGAAAGTCTCCTCGCTGCCATTAAGGGCCTCCGCAGTCTCCTTCTTGGTGTCAACCAGCTTCTGCTTCGAGAGTTCAAATTCCTCGGGCACGACCGCGAGAGTCTTTTCTTTATTGGCCTTCGTCAGCTTCAAGACGATCAGGCTCTCCCTCGCCGCTTGAAGCTCCTGTTCGAGCTCTACTATCCTCGCTTCTCCAGCAGTGACACAAGACCAAAAATGTCCCACGGAAGATGAAGCTTCAGCAACAGCAGTATCCAAATGATGCACCTGGCCTCGCTGCATTTGAACTTCGAGTCCAGTAATAACGCAAGCATCCGGCCAAGCTGCCGGGCGAGCCTCTGATATATGAGGCGAGCCCGGCTACTTCAAAATCTTGTAGACTTTGGAGCTTAACCTCTAAATGGTCGAAATCATCAGCAAGGTGGCCTGGGCAGACTCAATCTTCCAGATATTCTCCCATGCCCTACTCCAAATAGGATTACGAGTATAAACTAATTCCTGGTTCTTAACGAGAAGTTCCTGGAGAATATTACCATATTCTTAAGGATAACTCGATAACCCTCAATTTCCTTCCGCTGTGGGACCTCAAGGAGGGATAAAATTCTGACGAGGCTTATATCGACGCCGGACAACGCGCTCTACCTCGAAAGGACTCCTCCCACTGTATCAGTGCCGATTCATGCATCGCCGCCCGAGGGCCTACCAATCAACAATTGGGAAGAATACCTCCCACCGTGGATGAACACACTGCAACGAGAAGTAATGCAGTAGCGACGCCAACCAACGCGTCGCCGACGAAGGATTCACCGATCAACGGTTCGGATCCACAAAAGAATTCCCGATCAGCGGAGGAATCTCGAGGTCAATTGGGCGATAATCCACCGACACGAGTCAGCGGCAAATGAACTCAATTAGCTACGCTTGAAATTCGACAACGGTCAAGCAATAAATGCAAAGACCGCAACACCCGGTATCCTACAAAGCGGAGAACACGAGAGAATTAGAGGAATCAAATCTGAAGCCAACCTCAAAAGAAATTCATCTATCGACTTACGGTGGGATTTAGACAACGGTCGGACAAAAATGCGATGCAAGTAATATCTTGACAATCCTACAAAGCACCGGAAAGATCAAGGGAATGGAGAGATCAAACGCCGTGGTCATTCACAAGTCCTATCACGCCAATTAAAGAGTGAAGGGCTCATCATGTCAAAGCATCGGACTCATCAAGAATCGAGGCGAGGCGGCTTTGGAGGGTATCTGTGGCGTTAAAATTGCTTATCAATACCCAAACAAGACTTCGTAAGCGGTGGGTTGACAACCGACGATCCATCCGACGGCGCACCGTAACGCCGCCGACGCGGATTACCGCGAAAACGATAAAGCCAGTCGACGAACCCATGAAGTGAGTCGGCGAGGCGCATTGAGCCGAAACGACACGCCGTGGAGAAAACCCGACGACGGCTCAACGAGGCGAAGTTGGCTAAACTCAAACGCCGACGAGACGGAATCAACCGTACTTAGTCCGTCGATGCAAGCGAGCCGTTTGAACTCGAAAGTTGATCGGACACGGACTCAAACCCAACGGCGACATCACCGAGCAAAACTAAGCCGGAAGACCGAAAGAGTGGTCGGAAAATCGGCGGGAGGTGGCGGGGAAAAGCGCGTGACACCCACCGGCCAAATGGCCAAGGTGGCTCGGCCACTGGCGAGCCACCTCGACCAACTTGGCGAGGTGCCTCGACAAGTGGCGAGGTGGCTCGACCACCATGGCGAGCCACCTCGACCAACTTGGCGAGGTGCCTCGACAAGTGGCGAGGTGGCTCGACCACCATGGCGAGCCACCTCGACCAACTTGGCGAGGTGCCTCGACAAGTGGCGAGGTGGCTCGACCACCATGGCGAGCCACCTCGACCAACTGGCCGAGTGGCTCGACAAGTGGTAAACCACGGCGCGCCTTTTTTGTATAAATAGGGGGGGGGGTCTTGCTCATGGGGGGGATCTTGGACTTCGGACTTTTGGGGATTTGGCTTGGATTTTGGCGGACTTGAAGAGCCCTCGCGAGATCTGACAGGTTTCCAGGCCAGCGAGCTCAAGTCGATCGGCGTCAGATCTATAGGCGGAAGGTAAACAAACTTCGGGTCGAACTCTGAGATACCCTCTAGGTTAAGCCGTCTTAACCTCGGGGATAGTGATTTCTCCTTGTAGATCTCACCGCTCGTGATCCTCTCGCCGTGAGTGTGATCCCGGCGATCCTCTCGCCGTGAGTGTGATCCCCTCGGTAACCGTTTCCTTAGTGAAGCGAGCCCCTCGTCTGTAGTTCGAACCGGGTTTACACGGGATTGGAATTGCGGTGGTCCACGGACACAATAAGTCCCGACACGGGCAAAGAACCCATAGCGAGGATCGGGAAAATAGAGATCCTCGTGTTTGTTCACAAAAGGAAGAGAGTTGTAATTTTCGTTTTCATTTATGCGCTGAAATAAAGGCATTTCTTTTGTTTGAAATTTTGTTGTAGGCCAACGAAGCTGTAAACGAGTTCAAACGAGCAATGAATAACAAACCAACTTTCCCCGCGAACATATACTTTTATGTAAAAAAAAATAAATGGAATTCAAAATTTTCCCTACATTCATGCATTCATGAAAAGTAAAATCAAGCACATATATTGTAAAAACTCCCCCTAAAACAATGCATTGATTATTTCAAAAAATAAAAAATATGAAACCACTTAAACAAAAACTCCACCGACACAAAGATCATCAAAATCAAATTCAAATCTCACACAAAATTCTTCCCCTTTTTTTAGTAGCAAAAGTTAAAAATGCTCAAATGGGTACACTTTATACTCGAGAAATTCAGACAAAAATCATCTAAAGGTGTAAGGAAAGAGAAATACACACTAGTTACATGAAAATTTATAGAAAAATAGCACAAGATATTAAAATCTAATCACAAAATATTTGAATACGAGAGAAATCAGAGCTAAAAATATCAATAGCATGCTGGAAATTGATGCTCAACCGACTAATGTTTCTGCTCAATTGATTGTCAAATTCCTGCATATTTTAGTTGTTTTCAAAATGGTTGTAACTTTTGACTCATTGCCTCTGTTTTGGTGATCTTGGTCTCGTTGGAAAGATTATCAACTTCCCTTTAAATTAGTTATACATTATAATACTTTGGTTAATATTTCTATGGTATAATATCATTTTAGACAAAGGGGTCCATTCGCAAAACCCTTATCAATGATAACTAGTTTTAAACAATTATAACTTTGACTCTGATGTTCGTTTTTTATGATTCAAGATGTTTTGAAAATCTATTTGAGCCCTCAACGACTTTGCACAATTATTTTCTTTTTTTTTTATTTCTTTCTTTTTTTTTTTTTTGGGTTCTCTGATAAGTACAGTTTTGATAGTTTTTACTATAAGCTATGGTTTTTAACGAACATCGGTCGATGAGTTGTCATGCCAAGTTAATGCTTCTATTGATATGTTAATACTTCTTATGATGTACTAAGTGTATTGGATCAAGTATTCTATTCATTAAAGTTAATTCATGTTTTATATGCTAATATGTCATGTTATCGCCTATATATGATGTAGTTGCTTTATTCTTATATTGTTTATGTTGTTGTTATGCGAAGACTTAGTGATCATGGACATCTATGTATGTAAATCTAGGACCCACCATGTTATGGACTCTCTGAAATGTTTACTACGATTCACGAAACTTGGCCCTAAGGGTATGCATGATAGGCACCATGATATGAGTTATACATGATGATAATAGCGAATGTTGGGCCTGTCCTTTGTGACATTAATCTATTTTTACATTAGGGTGATCCCTGGAAACATTGTTCAGTATAAGAACAGTCAAGATATATACTTTTAGTGAGTGGGGGCTTGTGTTCTTCCACTACTTTCAAGTAATAGGAAGCTAGCTACTTCTTCAACCTATCTGACATGCAATCCTTTTAGACACACTAGTATTGTACATGTCATTTGATATTCTTTGGCATGGATTTGTAACTTTGGTAGTCCGGATATAGAGGGTGGTCACGGGATGGATCTTCTCTACCCTAGAAGTGTAGGGCACCCACGAGATGGATATTTTCTGTTATTTGAATTGCTCGGGTCTAGTGCATAACATATCATGTATAGCAACTAATAAAAAGATCGCGTGGGTTAATTAAGGAGGGACATATAGATTTGTCAGCGAGTGTGTGGTCCAAGATTGTGTTTGAGCGCTTATGTGATAAAAGATGAGAAAATCAAGACCAAGTTTTGTGTTAGTATTTCAACACACTCTATCTAATCGAGTACTTTCCAAAATAAGGCTTCCTAATATCTCATGTTAGCTAGTTAATCACACACTATCTCTGTATCACACTTAAGGAATTGGTGCGCTTCGGTCATGATGATGTATCCTGTGATGTTGTGTGTTTACTCTATTGTATCTATTTTCTATTGCATAGTTTCTTGGACATGAGTATTGTAAAATGTTACATGTATTTGTCTTTCTTGTACTTCACCAATCATGCATCATGATACCTATTACATATGCATACAATCTTCTTCATTTTACACACTTGTTGGGCAATGTTCTGACTGCTCTGGTTTTATATAACTAGCTGCTAAATCAGAGTTGCAAAGCTAGAGCTACAAAGCTAGGCACTTATACCTTTTGCAGGCCCTTGGAGTTTGGCTTTTCTTCAGTATTAGGATTTTCTTAGTAGTTTCGGTATATGACTAAGCAGTGATCATGTATCTATCAGCTTCCTGTCTTTTTATTATTTTTATTATTTTCTACTAGTATTCAGATCTTGTGGGATATTGTTGTTGAACATATTGTGCTCTAGATTATATGTTTGAGATCTTGGAGCCATATTGCAGTCTTTCCTTGTATTTTGGACATCTTATGTATATTAGGACTTGTGATATTTTTATTGGGTTTTTTCTTTGAACCACAAAGTTTTACCACGATTTATTTTTAAACTCACAAACATTCAAATCTACTCTTAAACCCAAAATACCCTAAATGAATTATCTTTAAACCCTAGTAGCATATTCATACATAAAATATACTCTTTAAAACTAAACTACCAATTCTATCCCCACTTTCATCCTTCGTTATCTCTTTTCTTTCAAGTTTCAACTCACCCATTGCCCAAAATCCATCCAACATCAGCATCACCAGACCTATTTGCTTCATCTCTCTCCTTTCTGACATCCCCATAGCAAGATCCCTCAGTTCAACTGTATTTTCCATGGAAATCTCATGATTGTCCTCTAATCTCTCGACATCCTCCTTGATGATGATACCGATGAACCGAAATCTGGAGAGCTTAGAGAGAAGTTTGCAGTGGATGATGTGGTGGAAGAAAGCAATGAATAGTTTGGTGATGATCTCATCCTTCAATTTCTAAAATTGGGTCTTTGTTGGGAGGCCAATGAAGGGTTTGGGATGAAGAACAATTAGATGGGTTAGGAGCAATCGAGGTGTATCCAAAGAAAGGAGATGGGGAAAATGGAAGATGATGGCAGACTTGGTATTTCAGTTCTCAAGAGTATAATTTATGCATGAATACCTTACTTGGGTTTAAAAATAATTCATTTTGGGTATTTTTCATATTAAGAGTACATTTGAAAATTGGTGGGTTTAACAATAAATCAAGATAAAACATTGGGTTTTAAAGCAAAAACCCCCTATTTCTATTTAGTTTATTTGCATCCAATGAGATATTTATGTGTCGTATATTATGAGATTTGTATCTGTGGAGTATGAGATTGTATATGTACAGGTCATTATAAGTTTAAAAATATGCTTTTGAATGGAGTCTGGCTCGATTGTATGCTTGGCGTAGTCATGTGCTCGCGATATGATATTGGGTCGCGGGGCGTGACATTATTATTGTAAATCTCTCTAAATCAAAGATGACGCATGTCCCTCTTTAGTGTCATTACATTTCGACTAGGGTTTATATGATATTATATATATATATATATATATATATATATATATATATATAGAGAGAGAGAGAGAGAGAGAGAGAGTTGAGCTAGGTTACTATTAATAGTATCCAACATGCGGATACTATCAACCCAATTTTAAAATTGAAATCCAAAATTGAAAATCTGAACTATTAGATGTGATCTACTACACATGAACTAGTTAGAAATAAAATTTTAAATAATTTTGACTTGTGTTGAATTATATATCAAGAGGCAAAAATTAACCAATTTTATGAAAATTCAAACGTTGATTTTGACGACATATTTTGCATGGGTTAATGATGATGAAATCCTTTGAAATTTTATTTCTAACTAGTTCATATGTAGTAGATCACATCTACTAGTTTGGATTTTTATTTTTGGATTCCCATTTTCAAACTTGTGTTGATAGTATCCGCATGTTGGAGACTATTAATAGTATATATATATAGATGAGATGGTAAGCTCAAATTCTTATCGTAAGCTAGCCTAATAAGCTACTGAAAATGATGATCGGCACTGCCCATCGTGATTTGCACTCACCATGATCTATATGTAGAAAAAATTATATTATTTTGAAATTTTTAATCATTCTTTTAGTTATGTGTAGAAGGGACGGCTATTCAGCTGCCTAAAAAATCAACATATCAAAATAGTTTGATTCATATTCTAGAAGATACCAAATTATGTGAAAATTTTACTATATATATTTGATAACGCGTTGAATGAGATGTATGGTGCCGATCATGAATTTGATGAACCGATTAGTCTTCCTCACGATAAGATTTGACCTCACCATCTCACAATATCATTACTCAATGTACACACACACACACATATGAGCTAGGCTACTATTAATAGTATCCAACATGCGGATACTATCAACCCAATTTTGAAAATAGAAACTGTAGGCTGTCAAAAAATTACTACTGATAAGCTACAACCCACTAAATACTGTCGAACGAAGTTACAATCTGAAGGCTTCCACAATAACAGAATAGGGTTACGATTCACTGACTCTAAAACACAGGGATTACAACTTAACAATCCTTATAAGATCCAACCAAGAGATTACAAGAGAACAATCTCTTTAGAACAAACCATGGAGCTTAGCATCGCGTCCAAGCTCAATGCGTCCAAGCTCAAAACGCGGAGTTCATCATCGCGTCCAAGCTCAAAACGCGGACCTCATGACCGCGTTCCAAACTCAAAACGCGGACCTCATGACCGCGTTCAAAGCTCAAAACGCGGAGCTCACGGCCGCGTTCAAAGCTCAAAACGCGGAGCTCACGGTCGCGTTCAAAGCTTAAAACGCTGGTCTCAACCCCCGCATCTCAGTTCTAAGCCAGAGATGCGGAGGTCGTTCAAGAACGCAGAGCTCGCGTTCTAACTCATTCAAACACGATCTAAACGGTTCCAAAACCGTTTTCCACGATTTGAGGGCCACGAATCATCATTCTAAGGGGTCAGTTACACCCCTTAAGCCTCTATAAATAGCTGAAAAATTAGCTGAAGAGGGCATCGGATTTTGGGGCACCTGAGGAGCTATCAACCTTCGATTCTTTTAGAGTTTTTCAAGAGCTTAAGCTTAAGCTTTTTGGAGAGAGGAGAGATCGGCTTGGAGGTCTAAGAACTCATTCAGAGTTACAAACTTGATCGCAAGTTCTTCACAACCCCTAAGAGTTCCATCAAAGTTTCAACGAAGCTAGGCGTTCGGATCGTCAACGGGATACAAGGATCAAACTCCCACCGCTACCGAAGAACCCGGCATTAAACAAAAGGGAGGATCAAATCATCCTTCCTTCTTTTATAAATCGGATCAACCGATAGGAGCGATTGAGGGGAGAGAGAGGTTGTAAGTCTTTCTTCAGTAAAAAAAAACTAATACAATACTTTTCTCCACTTTCTCTTTAATATTTTTTGGCGAACAAAAGATGGCGACTCTGCTGGGGACGACTTCTTTCACCGACGAAGAGGTGGTGGCGCAGTCCGACGTCTAACTCATTGGAATAACGGTGGAAACTCTAACTGTAGAGTTCGACCAAGCAAGGTATGAAGAACTACTCTCTTCCTGGTCTCTTAGCCCCAAGGTTATACGAAAGATCCGCAAAGTCTCCAAAGAGACTAAGACCCCAAGTGCGGTCGACTCATCAAAGGGAGACTCCCTTAAGCTTGACTGCTTGAACCGTCTCTCCTCTGAAGAGGAGAGTTTTGTCTCGGAGAAACTCATTGACCGAGTTAAGAATTCTACAATCGAGCCACAACAAAAAGGCTCGGGTCACAAGAGGCCTCTTGAGGCAACAAATCCAGTCATTACAGAGGATGACATTGCTGCAAGAGCCTTAAAACAGGCCAGGAAGAATG
The DNA here is from genome assembly GCA_012295165.1 of Asparagus setaceus. NCBI lineage: Eukaryota > Viridiplantae > Streptophyta > Magnoliopsida > Asparagales > Asparagaceae > Asparagus > Asparagus setaceus. The sequence continues at coordinate 48,188,484 of CM022704.1, read as the reverse complement.
CTGCTCGATGGAGGAGGAGATCCCAGCGGCGAGCACAACTCTGAGAGAGCCGATCTCTTAATCAACGCGAACTTCGCATTTGTGAGCCTCGCGTTTGTGAGCCAAAACGTGGGCCTCGCGTTTGTGAGCCCAATCGTGAGGCCCGCGATGAGACGAAATGCAACCTTCAATGGTGCGTTGTACAATCAAAACGCGGGTCTCGAACCCGCGTTCAGCAACCAAAACGCGACCCTCAGGGAAGCGTTTCCAATATAAAACGCGACCTTCAGGGTAGCGTTTCCAAAACAAAACGCGGACATCAAACCCGTGTTCCACAACCAGAACGCGACCCTCAGGGTAGCACTTTTCAAAGCAAACACGAACCACGCGTTCCAAATGCTAGACGCGATGTTCGTAAAGACCAACATGGATTTAAAATTCATGTTTATCAGAAACCTGACTCATCCAATGATAGACAGGGGGTTCCAACCTCAAATTCAAAGGGAGGCCCTTTGCAAGTTGCTGACTTGAGGGAACTCATACCGAGAGAAAGACCGATGCAACAAGTCACTCATACCTGTCAGTGTGAGCAACTTATTTCTGCGGTCCTCTCGGAATGCCAATGTTGTGCATCTGCTCCGAGACAGTCTGTCTTTGAACGGCTGTCGTACGACAATGTGCCTAACAAGCGACGGCGTATTCGAAAGAAGGAAGCTTTAGAGGATGAATACCATGGAGTTACCATCAATATGGTTGGTAGAGGGGAACCACACGTCCCGAGTTCTTATGAATCAGAAACAGGTCAATCGCCGAGTGTTCAGGAGATAGTGAACGAGTTCGAGGGAGTTTATCGACACACTCGGACCCGAACGGGAATTATCCCTCCCGTCAACCATCGGAGATTAGCCAAGGGAAAGGAATCCGATGATGAACATTTAGCAATCGCGGAATCCCAATCCTCCAGTTCCTTTGTTGAACATCAGAGTTTCGCGTATGTGACAGGGAATCCTGAAGATTTCATGAAGAGACTCGATGAGCAGCAGGCTATGCTCCAAGCTCAACAAGACACCATCAATGAGCTTCGGACTATGATGGTCGTGCTTGTTGTAGATAAAGCCAAGCCTCAAAGAGCGGAGCCTTTCCGCAGAACAGGAGCGTCTTCGTCGAAAGAGAAGGAGAAAAGGGCCGAATCTGTAGGCCACAAAACTCACGACTTGGGGTCTGCCTCTGAGGAAGAGAAAGGATCTGAGGATAAACAGAATTCTCAGTCGGTCAAAATGGAGGAGTTTGAAGCTCGCCTTAATACCATTGCCAACAGGAGTGAACTCCAAGAGGAAGGTGTTGTGAGGCCATATCCCGCTGAGTGGGACGCGACCCCTTACCCTCTAAAATTTAAAGCTCTAACTTTACAAGCTTTTGATGGCACGGGGTCACCAAACCAGCATATCAACTATTTCAAGTCTCAGACTAGAAATATGATATCAAATGACGCCATATTAACCCGTTTATTCATTGGCACTCTCAAGGGAGTTGCCTTTAAATGGTTTATGAAGTTGCCTGCCGGATCAATCCAGAAGTGGACAGACTTGAAAAGGCTATTTTGGCTGATTCTTTGAAGATGATACGAAAGTTTCGATCCCTACTCTTCGCCACCAAGCGAGGAAGAGAAAGGATCCGAGGATAAGCGAATTCTCAGTCGGTCAAAATGGAGGAGTTTGAAGCTCGCCTTAATACCATTGCCAACAGGAGTGAACTCCAAGAGGAAGGTGTTGTGAGGCCATATCCCGCTGAGTGGGACGCGACCCCTTACCCTCTAAAATTTAAAGCTCTAACTTTACAAGCTTTTGATGGCACGGGGTCACCAAACCAGCATATCAACTATTTCAAGTCTCAGACTAGAAATATGATATCAAATGACGCCATATTAACCCGTTTATTCATTGGCACTCTCAAGGGAGTTGCCTTTAAATGGTTTATGAAGTTGCCTGCCGGATCAATCCAGAAGTGGACAGACTTGAAAAGGCTATTTTTGGCCTGATTCTTTGAAGATGATACGAAAGTTTCGATCCCTACTCTTCTCGCCACCAAACAGAGGAAGGGAGAATCTATCAAGGCTTTCGTAGAAAGATTTCGAGGAATGGCCCTGCGATGCCCATCAGGTATGACACAACCTACTCTAGTGGAAACTTGCAGGCACAATTTGCAGACCAACCTTCTAGCTCAAATGGGGGTTATGGAATGTCGATCTTGGAAACAGCTAGTTTCCCAAGGCGAGCAAGCCGAAGAAATTGTTGCCCGAGTCAGAGCCGAAGAGACAAGCAAGCCAAAGTCACCGGTGCGGCGGAATCAAGGCAACACCTCTCGAGCAAAGGGGAAGGATACCTTGGCCACTGATACTAATACTCAAGCGCCTCCTGCCAAGTAGGGTAGGGCACCGAGTCAGCCAAGAGCACCTAAGCAATACTCATTCAAGGAGGACCACGTGGTCACCCTATTCAATTTACTTCAGAAGAACAACAAGTTGAAATTGCCTGAAGTTAAAAGACCTGAAGAAGTGGGGAAGGTAGATGATCTAAACTATTGCCTCTATCATCGCATGTTGGGACATCCTACAAGGAAGTGTTTCATCTTCAAAGACATCTTGCAAGCTCTTGTTGATGCTGATGTTCTCAAGCTGAAGCCCGAGCAAAAGACCGTCTCCACCAATGTGACATCGGTCCAGTTTGTGAATTTTCCGCCCATTGAGACTCCTAATGGTGCCATCCCCATCCCTAAGGGGAAGATGCATTTGACGAATGTCGATCCCCATGGTCAAGAAGATAAAGGTCTGGTACCCCTTACTACCACAGAAGGAGGAGCAATGTGGGTCCACCCTGACTTGCTTAAAGATCAGCAATGGACAAGCGCTTCAGATAAAAAGAAGAAAAGTAAATCTTCTAATATGATTATCCCATCTTTAAATGAAGATGATAGCAACTTGGTCCCTCTCACTGATTCGGAGGAAGACAAAAGTGCTCTTGCCGTCGAGCAAGGAGCAAATCCCGGAGCATGTACAAGATCAGGAAAAACATACTTGAGCAAGTATGATCAAGATGTTCATGAAGCACCCGCACAAGCCGAGGGGACTGGGGGTCCTGTTTCGAAGAAGCCAGTAGATAAAGGAAAGTCGAAGGAGATCCGTTACAATAAAAATCTTCTTCAAGAAGCTGGAGGGTCGAATACTCCATTCCGTTTCGACGTCATGGCTCAACTGGCCAATATCCCGGCGAGGATTACGCTCTATGAACTTTTGAGGCTCTCCAAGTCTACACGAAAAGCTTTGGTCGAAGCTTTAACGGATACAGAGAGCTTCATTACACAAGTTCCTGTAGTCCCAGAAGCTATGAATGAGCTTTCTTGTGTCAAGTGCCTGCAGACGATGAAAAGTCTGCCCTGCATATCATTCACACAAGAAGATATGCAAATCAATCACAAGCATGATAGGCCCTTGTACTACACAGGATACATGGGATCTTCAGAGATCAGTCATGTCCAAGTTGACCCAGGATCTGCGCTCAGCATTATGCCATACCGCGTCATGCAAGTCTTAGGGATCCCCCTATACAGACTAAGCTCCACCCAGATCACCATCTTCGGTTTCAACGCCAACAGTACCCGACCTCTGGGCAAAATCAAGATCAAATGCCAGATCGGGGACCTTAAATCCGAAGTGACCTGCTATATCATAGATGCGGACACGTCCTACAATCTATTGTTAGGACGGCCATGGATTCATGCGAATCGCATTGTCCCGTCTACCCTCCATCAAGTCATGAAATATGTTGATGACGATGGAGAAGTCAAAACTTTGATAGCTGAGAAACAGCCGTTCAAAGGGGTAGAAAACTACCACACTGACTCAGTCTTCTACTTAGATTCCCAGGAACCAGAAAAATCGGAAGAAGATGCCGACAGCGGCAATGAAGCTGACGCCGAGCCCGAGCCCGAGGAAGAGTGTCTGTGGGAATTGAACTTGGATGTAACGGGTCAGAATGGGGTCAATAATGATAATGTATCAAGCGAGTGCGAGTGGTACATTAATGACAATTTCGATTTAGCTTACTCGTCTAGTGCATCTTCTGAATGTGAAAGAACAAGGACTGATACAGATGCAGGCACAGAGCCTTGGCATACACTATATGCCGAGGCATGTCTGAATATGCCGCTCAAATCATCCCTCCTTACGTCAGAAGAAATAGATGATGTACAAAAAGCTTTCTTTATGGTTCCAGCCAAAAGAAAAAATCAAAAACCTATTTACTTTGGGAAGGTCAATCCTGAGCCATCCTGTCAAGCAAGCTCTGAAAACGACCTGGATCTCCCTCAATATCATTATTATGAGCTTAAAACTCTTCATATGATGAAGAAAATGAGCTATGATTTCAGTAAGCAGGAATGTTTAAACTTCGGGAAAGGAAAGCGAGCACCTATTCGACCTTTCATCCCAGAAGGAAAATCTCCTGATTATTATCATAAAACCAGAAGGGGGTTGGGCTACATTTCGACACCTTCCCCTTCAGAAAACGAAGCCAGCGATTGTCTATGTCAGGACCATTCGTCTGGAACCTCATCTTGGGAATCCGATGCTAGCGTCGGTACGATCTTCAAGAGCATGTCTATCAACATGACTTCAACCAGTCATCTAGACGATGACGAGGAAGAAGACGAAGACCTGTTCGAATCTAGCAATGATCCATGGATCAATCGTCTTAATATCCTGTGGGATACGTGTTTTGAATAACGAGAACCGCCCACAGAAGACAAAGTAATCCAAGTGAACATGGGAAATGAAACTAATCCCAAACCAATTTTCATAAGTGAAAGTTTGTCACAATCCGAGAAAGAAGACTTGGTATCACTCGCTCAAGAGTACATTGACGTCTTTGCTTGGAATTATGAAGATATGCCTGGGCTTGATCCAGAAATAGCCATGCATCGCCTTAATGTTGATCCGAATGCGAAACCCGTTAAACAACCACAGCGCAGGTTCCGTCCGGAGATCATGGAGGCGATTGTGGAAGAAATCCAAAAGCTCATTGATTCGGGCTTCATCAGGGAGGAACAATACCCAGATTGGGTAGCCAATATTGTTGTTGTACCCAAGAAAAATGAAAAGATCCGGATATGCATCGATTTTTGTGATCTGAACGCGGCATGTCCGAAAGACGAATTTCCACTCCCCATTACGGATGTCATGATTGACAACATCTGTGGGTATGAGAGGATGTCTTTTATGGACGGGTTTTCAGGATATAATCAAATCAAAATGTATCCTGAAGACGTGAAGCACACGGCATTCAGGACACCACTAGGGGTCTTCTGCTATACAGTAATGCCGTTCGGGTTAAAAAATGCTGGAGCAACCTATCAACGTGCAATGAATATAATTTTTCATCAACATCTGCGTAAGAAGATCGAATGCTACGTAGATGACATTGTCGTGAAGAGCCGAAAGAAAGAGGATCATCTTTCAGATTTGAAGACCATGTTCGACATCATGAGAACACAACAACTGAAAATGAACCCCACAAAATCCTTCCTGGGAGTATCTAGTGGCAAATTCCTGGGATTTATAGTTACATCCCAAGGGATTTTCCTTGATCCGGAAAAGGTTCGCACCATCCAAGAGATGCCGCCACCAAGGACCATCAAGGAGCTCAGAGGCCTACAAGGTAGATTAGCGTACATCCGAAGATTTATATCAAATCTTTCAGGCCGCTGCCAATCCTTTTCCAAATTAATGAAAAAAGGAGTGTCATTCATGTGGGACGAAGGCTGCTAAAAGGCATTTGAAGAAATCAAAACGTATCTCACACAACCACCAGTCCTAGTGGCCCCGGTATCAGAAAAACCGTTCCTGTTATGTGAGGGCTATGGACCACTCTCTTGGAGCTTTATTGGCCCAGAATGACGATCAAGGGCACGAGCAAGCAATATACTACCTTAGCCGAACCATGATTGGAGCTGAACACAGATACAATCCGGTGAAAAAGGAGTGCTTGGCTTTAGTATTTGCCGTCTAGAAAATGCGGCATTACCTAATCGGACAGACAATACATGTCATTTCCAAAGTAAATCCTCTAAGAGTGCTCATGACAAAACCTTCTTCGTTGAATTCCCGGTTAGCAAAATGGGTAATACTCCTCTCACAATATGACATGAAATTTATGCCTCAAAAGGCTATTAAAGGACAGGCCTTGGCGGATTTCTTGGCAGACCATCCGGTCCCTGATTCTTCCAAGCTACACGAGGATCTACCAGACGAGATCACTGAAGCTTGCATGACTCAAGGAGCTATTCAAGTATGGAAGTTATTCTTTGATGGAGCATCTAGGGCAAGACCGGATGGAGGAATTACAGCCGGTGTGGGGATTATACTCATCTCCCTAAACGGTCACGTGATCCCAAGGGGATTTTCCTTAATTGAGCCATGCACTAATAATGTAGCAGAGTATAATGCTTTATTATTAGGAATGCAATTAGCTGAGGAAATCAACATTTCATACCTCGAAGCTTACGGTGACTCTCAACTCATCGTGAATCAAGTTCGAGGAGAATATGAGGTGCGCAATGAAGATTTAATCCCTTATCATTCAGCGGTCCTAGAATTAGCCCGAAAGTTCGAAGGCTTCTTTATAGGATACATTCCGCGAGTTCAGAATGTATATGCGGACGCCTTGGCTTCATTAGCAACCTCACTGGCATTACCACCAAACACCGAGACAATAATATTTGTCACAGGTCATGATTTGTATTTTCCTGGACTTCCTACAGGGAAAAGTTCAGAAGAACCAACAACAGGGGCTGTTTGTGAAACTTCTATCGAGCTCGAATTAAGGAATTGGCGATTCCCTTATATCGATTACGTCTTGTATGAGATTCTACCGGATGACCCCAAAGAAGCGGCCGCCATTAAACGGAAGGCCCTTCGATTTTACTATAATGCGGTTTCCCAGACTTTGTATCGCAAGTCGCATGATGGAATTCTGCTTCGTTGCCTTTCCCGAAAAGAGGCATGAGAAGCTCTAAAAGAGGCCCACGACGGGATGTGTGGAGCCCACCAACCCGGGAATAAGTTGGGAGACCGACTCCGGAGAATCGGCTACTATTGGCCAAAGATGTTTGCAGATGCCACTAATTACGCTAAATGATGTCATGTGTGCCAAATTCATGGTGATTTCATTCATCAAGCGCCAGGAAATCTACATCTAACATCTTCTTCATGGCCATTTGAAATGTGGGGGATGGATATTGTTGGGCCTATTTCTCCACCGATATCCAAAGGACATCGATTTATCTTAGCCATAACTGACTACTTTTCCAAGTGGGTGGAGGCTATTCCTTTAAAGGAAGTCAAAACTTCAAATGTGATCAAGTTCATTAAACATCACGTCCTTTACCGCTTTGGCGTACCGAGACGAATAGTTCACGATAATGGAACTCAGTTCGTCAGCCACGGTTTTTAGAGATTCTGTAACAAATTCAGAATCCAAAGTGTAGCATCAACAGCGTACTATCCACCGGCCAACGGCCTTGCAGAAGCCTTTAACAAAACTGTCGTGAAGCTTCTCAAGAAGTTCGTCTTGAAAAGTAAACGCGATTAGGACGAAAAGCTTGGTGAATGCCTATGGGCTTACCGTACAACGGTGAGAACCCCGACCAAAGCTACTCCATTTTCTCTGGTATACGGATGTGAAGCCGTGTTACCATTGAAGATTCAGATTCCATCCCTTAGAGTGGCCCTCGCGACCGGGATGACGAACGAAGAGCAACACCGATTACGACTCCAAGAGCTTGAAGCGCTAGACAACAAGCGACTGCAAGCCCAATAACAGATCAAGTTATATCAAGCTCGAATCTCTAAAGCTTACAACAAGAAGGTTAAGGAAAGAATTTTTTGCAAGGGTGATCCCGTCTTAGCAGTCCGTCGACCCATGGTGATGACGCACAAGACGAAAGGAAAATTCAATCCCAAATGGGAAGGACCCTTCGCAGTGGAATCAATCTACTCGAATGGAGCTTACCGACTCATCGATTTGAAAGGTGACAGGCTCATGATGCTAATTAACAGGAAATTTCTCAAGAAATATCACCCGTAGGCCATGAGACCCCCTTTCTTATCCCTAGCCAAGCCTAGGAGGAGAAACTGAACGTGCTTAGGCTGGGGGTTGATTTATTGAAGCGAACTTTATTTGTTTCAATCTTAAATGATCATTTATGCTAAATTAACATTATACCTCTGGCATTTGTAATTGTTTTCATTGTCATGAGTCAAAATATTATGCACAAAAGGAAGAATAAAAGTATCATTTTATTTCCAATAGCAAAATAAAAAGTGATACAAGATTGTTGCTAGGAAGATTCTGGGCCCGTCAAGTGAACGACTATAAGCCGTGACTTAAGCTCGACAAGCTTACGTTAGGTGCTTCGACGCACTCTCTCAGCGATGTCCTTCTCAGACTGAGTTTCAGTCGCCGCAACTTTCTTTTCCATTGCCTCCAGGGCATTCACCTCTTGATGAAGGTTATCAAGAATCTCAGCAGCTCGGCGACGAAGTCCCTCTGCAGCTTCTTGTTCCTAAGCCATTTGAGCCCTTTTCTGAGCCAACTCTGCTTCTAATTGGGCAATAGCCTCCTGAGTTGCAGTTACGGAGGTGGCAGAGTTAATCAACTCAACTTGGGTTTGATTATGCTGCTCTTGTAAGCTTGCAACCTGCGCCTTCTTCTCAAGTAAGCTCGCTTGGAGAGTTTCCTGTTGAGACGTCTTCTCGGTTTGAGCTCCGACAAGAGACTTGGTTATCTCTGCCTCTACGTCAACACGTTCAAGATCCTGAAAGGCTTGCAGATCCGCTTTCAAACGAGAAACTCTTGCGGCACAATGTTGGAACCATTCAGCATCGCCCGACCGCTTAATGTAGCGCAGATGTTTCATTATATGGGGCCTGTAGACCTCGAAGGAGCCTCGACCGCCCATGATAAAGTCAGCCGCACACGTTAGTATCCCTCGCAGTCGATTTATACTAGATTCTAGATAGATACCAGGTTGAATGTGCATAGTTTCGTCAACCACCATGTCTAGAATAATTGGTGGGAGCATCTGTGGTGGAGGAATCGGTGCGACGGGTGGCTTCTCCTCTCCTTCTTCATTTGCATGTGTCGAGGAGGAAGATTTGATGGCCTCCTGCATGAGCTTCGGCCCCAGGCGGGAACGCAACCTGGTTGCTATTCACTGGCGACTCCTTTTCTCGTATTGGGCTGTCTCTTCTGCAGTGAGAGCCCTCTTCCCAGCCACTTTCTCTGCAGGGGCCTTAACCTCCATGGTCTCCCTCTGAACTTGGCCAGCTTTGAGTGCTTCCTGTTCACAAATTAGATACTCGTCAACCCCCCTGAGACGATTGGTTCTTGAGTCCTTCCTGGATTCATACAATTCTCTGATGTCTTTCAGGCAAGAAGAGTACACATCATATTCGGGGATCCGTGAGATTTCACAATACCAGTGACAGAAAGCCAAAACGGTACGAGAGCTAGGGGATAGACATGGCAATTCAAACGTTGCCAAAGTGTTCCCAGCTATCGAATAGTACCAGGCTCGAGCTCCTTCATATAAATTCCTGACAAGAGCGAACTTTGGATTCGGATTTTCGACGTACAGCTGGTCATATCCAAGTTGCCGAGCAAAGCGATAAGGTTGATAAGGCTCGATGATGCACTTGTTGCCCCGTCGAATAAGTAAATAACCTGGTCGAATTGTAAGGAGCCATCGGAAAACGTCCCCATACAAAGTTGTATAGTCGTTGGGACCTATCACATCCATGTATAGATCACCAGGCTTGTCATTCTCAAATTCAGGGAAACAGCAGAAAACTTGGAAGTTGTGCGAGCTCGATATGAGTTGTCGAGCCCGAATGATGTACCAACATTCCCAGCTTGCTGCTTCGAGCCTTTGTACAAACGGAATGAAAGACCCGTTGTACAAAGTGACTCCTGCCATCAGAGAAGGGCAGTGCAGAACAAACCAGGCCACCAGGTATGTGTATGGTAATGGTACACGAGGCAGAGGAGTCTTCAGGATCTTCTTGTCAGCAGGGCCAATCTCCTTAACTTGGAGGAATTCGGAAGTTAATTCCCTCAAACCGCTTTGTAAGCTGCTCACCATGGCGGAAAGGAGGTTCACTGGACTCCCATGAGCCAAAAGAACTGTGGGATATACCATCTCAGCCATAATCAATTCGATAGCCTTGGTAGGCACCACACATCGCTGCAACCACAGCATCAAGAAACCAGCAAGAAGAGCTATATCAGAAATGGGAACCTCAGCCTGATAATGAAAGCTCTCGAACTCAGTGGATGGCGGGAAGGTGTCTTCTTGGGCCTCGTTAACGTAGCTGGCGTTTGAAGCTCTGATGCGAGTCTCAATACCCTTGAGAGAGCTTACAGCAAGGCGAGTTACGGCCACGTCTTTCTGGTTCAAATTTTGAAACAGATACTCCACCCAAGACATTTGTTTGACTCCTCCTCCTCGTAGCCCGATGATTTGAGCACAGATGTGGTAGTGACACGTCACTTCCCAGAAAGTCTCGTAAATTGCAGGTTTTGACTCTCTCAGAACTGACAACTCTTCAGCACCTGGGATGTACTCCTCATAAGGAATTTCTCCAAACGGCAACCCGGATACCTCATACATTTCATAGAGAGCAAAGCTTAACTCCCCGACTGGTGTGAAGAATGTACAAGTGTCAGAGTTATATCGCTCCAGCATAGCGAAAAATTTATAATAATTTTGGACAATTCCTAGGCGGGTGGCCAACACCGGAATTCTCAGCCCAGAACGAATGAGGGGCTCCCCCAGGTCTTCTAAGACAAAGTCGACCATGCGGGTCCACCAACCTCCATCTACAGAATAGATCCAGCCAGGAGATCTAAACTGTTGAGCAGGAAATTCGCCCCGAGCACTAATGAATTGCTTGGCGAAAATATTTGCTGGGAGGGTCACTTCATGAGCAGGATCTTTCTTTTGAGTCCCGCCAGGCCGAAGACCTATCACCTTGTCAGCACATTCCAAATGGAGAACACCGCCATCAGTGAAGGCTCCAAAAGATGCGTTTTCCCTCTCCTTGGTAAGAATCCACGTCAAGCTCCTACCAAGGGGGATATCCAAGAAATGTGAGAGCGGACGCATCCATTCCATGTCGGGGAGGAAGAAACGACGGTTGTTAATTTCCCGCAGCATTTTACAAGGCCCATCATGCATGTCCTCGTCTTTGGCATCGGCTCGGTCACCAAATAGGAATGCGGGTTTCCCATATCTTTTGCGATCAACCGACTCAAGTTCTACATCGGTAATGATAGATCTGACAGCTGATAGTCTTGCCCGCTGAACGGCTAGCATTCTCTCTATATTCTCGCCCTCGAATAGCGAAAATTTTATTTCCCAATTCGGCGTGCCTGTACCCATGCGGAAGTCGTACCCGAAGTAATTCTGAAAGGAGTTCGGGCAATTGGAAAAAGGCACTGCAAAAGAAAAAGATAGCAATTAGTATCTAAAAGCAAAAGTGCTAAAAATAAGCCTGAAGGTAACTTATACAAGGAGACGTGCGAGGAGGCACCCTCACATATCCGCATCAAGCGAGGACCAATCCGCATTTCGGTTCAAAGCGAGGACCAATCCCGCATTTCAGTTCCAAAACGAGAGGACCAATCCCACGTTTTAGTTTCAAAACGCGAGAGTTCGACCCGCGTTTCAATCCCAAAATCACGGAGGTCATACCAGCGTTCTCTTCTTGCCAATGGCCGAGAATAGGAAACTTATCAAAACAAGTTTGAAAGCCTAAACTTACCATGGTAGACAGCCGTTTGCGGCAGCGGCGTGGCCACCTGAACAGAAACATCGCCGGCGGCCTCGGCCGATGACGAACATGGCGACGTTCCCACGTCCCTTCTCGATAAAGATGAGGTCTTTTTGGGTGCCATTGATCACCGATGAAAAACTTGTTGTTCTTGAGGATCAAAGATCACCAGCAACGAAGAATTCTCGTTCAAAGTTCAAGACGAAAGTAAAGAGTCAAGTAACTCTTGATTTGACCTAGGATGGTCTATTTATAAGGCTGCCAGCCTGTCAAATCTCCATGAGATTTAAGGCACAACGCCCTAGACTCGCGTTCATAAAGTCAGTTCGACTTCAAATGCGGAGCTCAGCCTCGCGGGGTAAATTTTCAACGCAGGACTCAGCCTCGCGTTATAGCTTTTAAACGCGTAGTTTAGCCTCGCGTTTCACACTTCAAACGCGGAAGTCACCCCCGCGTTCCAAGCTTTCTAAACTTGTTTGAACTCCAAGTTCTCCCAGCTGGTTTGAACCCCAAGTTCTCTAAACTTGTTTGAACTTCAAGTTCCATCATACTTGTCCAAATTGCAAGTTCTCCAAACTTATTTGAACTCCAAGTTCTCCCATTCTTGTTCAAATTACAAGTATCCAAAACCTGTTTAGAACAGCAAGTTCTCCAAAACTTGCTATAAGTTCCTGAAAGTTTTTCAAATTACAACACAATCTTATCAGAATCATTACATGTCTCTCAAAGAATCTGATAACCAACTTATTAATCCACTTCAATAGGATAATAAGTCCATGAAATTGCTCACATTGCAACACAATCCTGGGATGTTTAACAACACATCTTTGATGATTAATTTATCAATTCTCCCCACGGAGTGACAAGTCAAAAAAAAAACTTGTTCATATCACAGGTATTCCACTTGTGCAAATCACAAGCCCTTCGAACTTGTTCCAGTCACAAGTTCTTCCTCAAACTTGTTCACATCACAAGTATCCCACTTGTTCAAATCACAAGTCCTTCGAACTTGTTCCAGTCACAAGTTCTTCCTCAAACTTGTTCACATCACAAGTATCCCACTTGTTCAAATCACAAGTCCTTCGAACTTATTCCAGTCACAAGTTCTTCCTCAAACTTGTTCACATCACAAGTATCCCACTTGTTCAAATCACAAGTCCTTCGAACTTGTTCCAATCACAAGTTCTTCCTTACACTTGTTCATATCACAGGTATTCCACTTGTGCAAATCACAAGTCCTTTGAACTTGTTCCCATCACAAGTTCTTCCTTAAACTTGTTCATATCACAAGTATCCCACTTGTTCAAATCACAAGTCCTTCGAACTTGTTCCCATCACAAGTTCTTCCTTAAACTTGTTCATATCACAAGTATCCCACTTGTTCAAATCACAAGTCCTTCGAACTTGTTCCAGTCACAAGTTCTTTCTTACACTTGTTCAAATCACAAGCCTGAAGCCTAAGTAGGGATAAGCCTGCATCTAATACATGCAGGCGGGTAGTCTATTCCCGTGAGAAAGACGAAGCCTATGGATTCAACAACATAGCACTAAGCCTAAAAGAGATTCATTCTTTTAGCACAACGTCACGTGTGGAACGGGTTTAAACAATCTGCACACTAGCCCGAATCAAAAGGTAATCGGCAAAGGCTTATCAAATCCGTTGATGGCTGAGGGTTTGCCAAAAATCCTATGAGTATTATGGTTGATTGTTTCAAACGAAATGAGAAATCATAATAAACAACAATGAAAAGAGAAAAAAAAGCAAAACAGTATCATTTTTATTCAAATCACTAAAGAATGATACAAAAGAAGACTGGGGGTGAATATAAAAGTAAGCCTATGGTCCCCTAAGCGTGATAGACGCGAGCTGGGATTTGGCTTCAGCAACGTCCTTCTCATGAGCGGCCCGCACCATCGCTGTGGCCTCTCTTCTTAGTCCCTCCTTGTCTGGCGCGGCGACAGTAGCGCCTCTTTTCATCTCCTCGAGAGTCTGCAATTCCTCGCGATAATCATTGTATGTTTCTACACTCTTACGAGTGAGATCCTTCACATCAGCTTCCTCCTGAGCCAACTTGGCCTTCTGCTGAGCCAACTCCGCTTTGAGTTGAGCGATGGTCTCCTCAGTAGTAGCAATCGATTCGCGAGTGGCCTGCATAATAGAGGTCGTGGAAGTCAATTCATTTTGCCAATGATCCCATTGAGTTTTCAGGGATGTAACTTGTATTTCCTTCTCGCCCAAGTTCTTCTGGACAACTTCATATTGATGCATCACTTGGGCATAAATGTCAGCGAGAGTTGACTCAATCTGAGCTTCCAGATCAACATGATTCAACTCCTCGAAGCTTTTCAAGCTCTCCTCCAGGCGAGATATCTCATCGATGCGATGTCGGATGCATTGATTATTAGCCCAAGTACCTGATGTTATTCAAGTAATTCATTAAAATAGACCTGAAAGCTGCAAAGGTGCTCTTTCCAGCGACAATGATCCTCGAGGCATCTTGCATCTCAGCTTCCAAATGACCGATGTATTTCTGAAGCAAATTAGGCTGTGGCCGACTCCATAGAAGCTGCGGGGAGACAATACCAGCTCATGTTGAGTCACGAGACCCTGAGAAGGAGTTGTAGGTGATATTGCTTGAGCTGAATGGGAGGCACCAGCATCCTTTCCATTCCTAAGAGAAATCTTAAGAGGAGCTGATCTTATCGAAGGAGGAAGCTGTCCTCTGAAATCTCAGGCCGACTTCGGAAGGAGGAGTTGTTCTTTGAGTACTGACTTCTGAGCATTGCTGTCGCAACCTCTTGAGTTGCCCTTACCGACGAACCTAAAAAAAATTTCAAAATATGGATGAAACAGCTATCAAAATTCAAAACAAATAATGTTTACCTGAAGGGGAAATAACAACAGAAGCTGATGCCTTTTCAGAGGTGACAGCTGGGAAGTCGTCAAAAAGTTCATCATGCTCTGTAGAATACCCATACGACACCCTCTTCTCGTCATCTCCTGAAGGATGTGGGGAACTTATAGCTACAGTCGGCTTAGGAAATAGTCCTGTTGTAGGACTAGGCCTCCCAGCCCCCGTTGAAGGCAAGAGCACCGAAGAAGCAGGAGATGAATATCTTGCAGGTGCAGAAGCTTCAACCCTTTCCGCTTGAGCCTCCCCTTGGTTGCCACAGGGCGTGCGAAGCTTGGCACGGAATTATCATGTCAAGAGGCTCTACGGTTGGGATAGACTCCGCATCCTCACGAAGTGATTCATCTCCACCTTCTTCCTCCGAAGATTGGTGAGAAACAGAACCTCTTAAAGCTAGCCCAGTTGAACGGAGACCCTGTTGGTGGGAAATCCCCGCAATAGATGACTCCTGGGGTTCTTCTTCTTCCACCAAGGGCCTTGCAGGAGCAGCCTTAAACGCATCAGCACGGCTACGCCGAGGCGGAGAGGTCAGTGGTGTGTAGAAGCGGACCTCTTGCTTTGACGGCGCGTGTCCTTTTCGAGCACTGGCCTTTTACCTGTAGCTTTTCCTTATTTGGTCTCGGCGGAGTAGGCTCGATGAGCCCAACCGTAATAGCCGGCTTCTTCCCGGCACCGACCTCGGCTCACAAGCCAAATATTCTTCAAACCCTCTCACACGGAATACTTTTGAACTCCTCTTCGCCTCATACATTTTTCTAATCTCCTTTAAACAAGATGAGTTCAATTTGTACTCAGTGATTATCACATTTTAATTACAAATTTATACCCTCATTACCTATTTTATATGAATAAATATCCTGCTAATAACTGTTTTTATCTTAATTTGCAGGCTAATGGAGTATTATTGAATAAGAGCCCAAATGAAGATTATTTCAAGCCCAAAAGATCTCTAATGAAGCCGAATGCCTAAATCCAAAGCCCGACTAACTTTAGAAGCAAAATCTCAACACACATCACTTTCTTGGTGAATTATTAATAACTTGGCTTACAATTGAGAATCAAATCAAATATGGAAAAAATAAAGTCAAATTCGTGCTCAGGATGGTCAACCGCAAAGAAAATGCGATATCTCTCAATCCGGGAAGCAGAATTCAACATATTATATATGAAAATCTCCTATCTCAACGAGACGAAGCCATCCAAATTACCAGATTCTCAAAATTTCATCAGCAGTAGCAGATTATGATAGAAATCCGAATTTAAGTGATATATATTCAATTATTTGAAGGCCAAGTTAAATTCTAAGAAGCCCAAGAGCATTTAAGAGAAGCCCAAGAGTCTTAAAAGAATTAAATACAAAAGAAATAAAGCCCACAAAGCCCATCTCTCAAGGATTAAATCAATGGTCTAGATTATTTGGAGAGATCCTATGGCTATGAGGGTTGTTTAGGGGCTAACCTAAATCCTATGGTTGTGAGTGTTACTTGGGGGCCAAGGCAAATCCAAAGGTTGTGAGAGATTCTTATTATCTATAAATAGAGGGGTAGAGTGAGGGCTTGAGATTGTGAAATATTTTGTAAAAACTCTATTTGGAGAGGAGGGTTACTCTTAATTGAGAAGACATTCCAAAAATTATAACTTTTGTTACACAATAAATGAAATTTTTCACCCCTTCAATTTCCTTTCTCTTCTTCTAATCCAAGGACCAAAGGAGGATTAGATTAAGATCGAGGAGTTGTTGATTTTCCTTTTATTTCTTTTCATTTTCTTTTTGTTCATTTAATTGCTTTGTAGCTTAGATTTACTTTCATGCAATTTAATTTCATGCAATTTACTTTCATGCAATTTACTTTCATGCAATATATTTAATTCTTGTATTTACTTTCTAGAATAGATTTTTTTTCTTTAATTCACCTTGAGGCTAGAACCCTCTAGGGAATTACCCTTTTCTAAGTGTGGAGCTAATATTTATGGGATCCTAGAGATTGTTTGAAACTAGCTAATAAATCCAACTCATTCTTGTGAGATTGAGATAAGCTAAGTGGATCTACTCTAGATTCCTCATATCTTTAATTAATCCTCCATACTTTACCTTCTTTATTTTCCTCTTATCCTTGCTTTTCATTTGTTTGTTATTTTTCTTTATTCTTGATTCTTGATTTCATTGATTTTACTTCTCTCTCAATCTCATATTCCCTCCATGTGAATATAATCTCAAACCTAGTTTTATTATTATGTGCATATAACCACAACCACATTCTCAACTTTATTTTCTCCTCTTTTGCACATAATCCACAACCACTCTCTCTAGCCTCTTCACCACCACTTTCACCATTTTCTCACTTTCATTTTATTTGAATAACTCCTAATTGTCATGCGCCTAATTTGAGAACCAAAACTTGAACAAAACTCTTCCTACTTCCCGTTCCTCGTGGGATCGATAATCTTAAATACTATAACTTGATAAAGGTTGTATACTTGCAACTAAGGTAATCACTCAAAAATTTACCCATCAAGTTTTTGGCGCCGTTGTCGAGGAACGGTGCATAAGTAGGATTTTTATTGACTTTGGTTCCTTATTTTGTGTATTTTCTTTTGTGTAGGAACTTGGAGCTTGAAGATCAAGAGTTGAAGACTCAAGATTGAAGAATTGCCTCCAACGAGGCTTTGGATAGCGATTGCGTGGGTAACTCTTCTTTCTAGTATTCTCAATTCCATCCTTTAGATAGTTCATTCACATTAGAGACAATTAGGATAAAAAAAATTTAAAAAAAAAAGATTTTTACCCTTGTCGACCCTAATAAACTTCATTTCTTTGATTGTCGACCATAATAAAAAATAAAAAGATTTTTATTTTTGCATCCTTTTTAGTTGCTTTTAATTCCTAGGGTTGCATTTCATATAATAGTAGGAATTCACCAAGTGATTTGAGCATCTTGATTTGGCACACACTTGAAAATATCTTAAGGGCAAAACCCATTAATCAAGATAAGGTGAGGGATTTCATCACCCTTTCCTTAGCCCAAAAATCACTAATTCCTCACTACACTTACCCAAGCCTCTTAAAATTTGATTAGATGTTGGCCCCTAAGGATTCGAGCTCATTAAGGAACAAGAAATCCTTAAGTGAACCGGTCCAAGTTTATCTGGATTAATTGGTGTCTAAGACAAGGTTTAGGGGTTGCGTAAGGCGCTCCGAAAGGAAAGAGGTACTTAATTGATCTTTGATCTCCCTCTAGTACTATCCTTACCTGGCTAATTACCTGAGTAAACTTTGATCTTTTCACTAAGGGAATTTTTGGTTAGGAGCTGGTCTAAGTCAAGTTTAGGCTTAACCCTAGAGTTAGGGTGATTGAAAAGTGATTGTCTTGATTTGCTTTTAGTTAGTTTTTCCTTTTTCTTTTTTTTCTCATCATCTTCTTAACTTTTTCTCTTATCCTTTTTCATAAAAATAAAAAAAAATTAATTTTGGTGTATACAAACTTGGGTTAGGGATAATACCAATCGTTTAATTCGTTTTGATCCATCTCTTGAACCAAACGAAATGGTCAATACCAAACCACCTGTTCTTCAAGATGTTTGTTACCCCACTAGAAATGCAATCCCCTCTTGCATAAAACTCCCCGAGGTCAATGGAGCAAATTTCAAACTTAGACCGCATTTTATTAACATGCTTCCCAAATTTCTAGGAGTAGAAACCGAAGACGCTTACATTTTCATCTCGAATTTGAAGAAGTTTGCCTCATGATCAAGATGAGGGACTTAGCAGAAGATGCGATCAAACTCGATTTATTCCATTTGCCCTTAAGGACAAAGCCAAAAATAGGCTGTATAGCTTGCCCACGATTCCATCTCAACTTGGGGTGAATTTGTATCGGTTTTTGAAAAAATTCTTTCCTATCCACAAAAGCAGTCAAGCTTAGAAACAAGATTCAAAATTTTAAAATTGTCCCGAGAACCTTTTGGAAGTATTTTGACAAATTCAAAGATCTTCTTATCCAATGTCCTCACCATGGTCTTGAAAAGTGGCGATTATGCCAAATCATTTATGAAGGATTGGATTATTCTTCAAAAACTTTCTTAGAGTTAATGTGTCATGGAGATTTCATGAAGAAAAATACCGATGAAGCTTGGGACTTTTTAGAGAGTTTATCAGAAAACCATGCAAGGGGAACATTATGATGACCGTGTTTCATCGGTTCCCAACCCAAAATCGATGGTCTTTCCTTAGAAACGAACATAGCCTCTGAAGCAAAGATGGCTACAATCATGCGTAGGTTAGAAGCTTTAGAAGTCAAAGAACGAGTTCCAGCTCAAATCAACCAAGTTTCTGCCTCAGGTTGTCATAGCTGTCTGTCTCCATCTCATGTTTCGGATGAATGTCCTCTTTTAGGATCCGGTCACCACTAGGTCGATAAACGCCGATTCCGTCCGGTGAATGATCCATTTTCTCCAACCTACAATCGGGTTGGAGAAATCATCAAATTTTGCATGGAACCGGGAAACTACTCAGAAATCAAAATTTCACTCCTCTTCAACCTAACAATTCTCTAGGGGCAATGCGGTTCCTCTCAATTTTCAACAACCAAATCTGTCATTTCAAAATCAGTCTCCTCATCACCAATCGCAAATCACACTCCTCAAATTGCGATCATGATAAACGCCTTAATGTTCGAAAAGGGTCTAGAAACTTTGATTAAAACCTCTACACGGACCACGAACTTATTGACTCAAACATCAAACACGTTAAATTCCTTCATGCAATCAACGGGCAAATCCTCACTTCCAACACTCAAGCCATAGCTAGGTTAGAAACCCAACTTGGTCAACTAGCTAATGCCATGAGTGAGAGAGAGAAAGGAACTTTTCCGAAGTCAACCCGTGCTCCAACCCAAAGGACACGGATCAAGTTCAACTTACCAGTGAAGTGAATGCAATCCATTCACTACGGTCGTAGACAGTCGATAATCGTTAGAATGCCTCTAAGTGAAACTCTTGAACCGTAACAAATTCTCTCTCCTTCGATATCTCTACTGGAAATCACACCCTTCGATGACCTTAACTTGAACCGTAACCGAGTCTAATTTTGATCAATTTAAACCGGTTGCTCCTTACGGATAGACTCGGGCCTAGGAAGCACTCCTCTCGAGGAGAAAATTCTAGAGACTTTCAAGCGGGTTAAGGTCAACATTCCTCTTTAGATGTCATTGAACAAATTCCTTCTTATGCCAAATTTTTAAAGGAATTATGTACCAAAAGAGGCAAATAAATGTTCCAAAGAAAGTCTTTCTCGCCAATATCGCTGAAGTCCTCTCAAAGTGCGTACCATTGAAACATAAGGATCCGTGTTGTCCTACCATCTCATGTATCATTGGTAATACTCAGATCGATAAGGCTTTTAGACTTAGGGGCGGTGTCAACTTGCTTCCAGATTCAATCTACCAACAACTAGGTGTCGGGAACTCAAGCCAACTAGATGCACACTTGATTAGGCGATAGATCATTAAGGTCCCTATGGGTGAAATAACAGATGTATTGATAAAGGTTGGAGACTTTATTTTTCCTGTTGATTTCAGAGTCCCGAAACGCAACCCGCTTCCAATCCCAAAGGACGATACCCGTGATCTTAGGAAGACCGTTCTTAGCCACTTCTAATGCTCTCATGAATCAGAACCGGTCACATGAAGTCAGTTTTGGGAATCATTGCTAAACTTAATATTTTCAATCCAGAAATAATATTGATAATCAGTCTTTGAAATCAATTACATCCAAGAAAGTTTAACAGTAGAGAATGAATCGACACGAGTTTTGAGGAAATTTTGGTGAGGAGTCGCAAATTTTAACGACCTCGGGTTTGATTTTTGAGAACAAGGAAGCTGTGTCAAATACATGCATTTATAATTTAACTTTTGAAGAACTCTTTTCGATGAGCTTAGATTTTGAAACAAAGAATCAAAATGACAAATTTTCATTAATCAAAATCTAAGTTCAAAATGCATAACACCAATAATATCTACCTTTATTTGTCGCAAAAATCATTGAAAACTTTGGAATTTTTAGAATATGAGAACATCATTGATTATATCATATTGAAATTTTTAAATTTCGGGTAGAATTTTCAGCAATAAGGTAGGATTTAATGTAGAATGTGAGCTTCTCATGTTTTATCTTTTATTCTACATTTTTATTTTTGTCTCATAATAATAAAAGAATTTATTCTTCTCTCATGTGAGAGTTTCTTGTTGTTCTTTATTTCAAAAAAAAAAAAAAGAGAATAAATTTTTGGCTTCACCCCCCTTATCTTGAAGGTATTTGCAGAATTTTTATCATTGTTCAAAGCTAGCCGAACAAATATAAGTGCTTCAATTATTATCTGTTTTACTTTGTGCATAATAGAATTTGCATTGAGGACAATGCAAAATTTAGGTGTGGGGGTGGGAATTAGTCATTTTTGCTCTTTATCTTAGTCATTTTTCCTCTTTTTCTTACCATTTTTTCTTTTTATGTCATTTTTCCTCTTTTCATAAAAAAGTCACTTGCCAACTTAATAGAGTTGATTAATAATTGATCTATTTGATAGAATTTAAGTCTTCTAATCCTTAGTTAGTTCTATACTCAAGTTTACCTTTTATGATAACTCCAAATAAATTTCTTAAGAAATGATTTTCAAAGTAGTATACTTTACTTAAGTTTTAACTTAGATTTTTAATTAAAGTAATGAAATTTTTGCATGCCTAACTTAGAGTTGAAAATAATTTTTCAAGTTGTCTTGATCCAAATATTGTTCAGAATGTATATACATATACACATATATATATATTATACTAACTTAACAAAAGAAGAAAAATTTCTCTTAAAATCATTGGTGGTTCTATTTTACTAAGCCTAAGTTGACTGAGTAATTAAGCCCGAGGAGTATTTCTATGCTTAATGACCTAAGCCCAATTGGGTTGGGATTCATTGGCCCAAAACTCGCTAAATGGTCACTTAGAAAGCCGATTAAAAGAACAAAACCACCAAGGAATAAAGAGTAAAAAAATTTAAAGAAAAATCATACTAACCATGTTTTTATATATAGTTATATTTGTATATGTTCTTGAAGAATTAAATGGATTAAAAGACTTGAAGTTTGTTTAAAATAAAGAGTTAGCATGTTCTTTTCAAAATTTTTAAATTAAAATTTTGAGTTAAACTTGGTTTTGTATAACTATAATGGAAGGATTTTCTTAAAAAATTACATTGGAGTTATGATAAAACGTTTTTGAGTATTAACCAACTTCATTTGGAATGGTTGAATATATCAAATGAATTAATTATTTCATTAACTTGTTTAAATTGACAAGTTGACTGAATTTTGTGGGTATATTCACTGCAAACCCTCACGAGACTACAACTTCGTCCACTAGGGTAACCTAAGGGTTTAAAGGCTTGTTGTATCGCTAAATACAACCGCGATTCTGCGAAAGTGAGTTAGGTTTTCTTTTTATGTCATTTTTCCTCTTTTCATAAAAAAGTCACTTGCCAACTTAATAGAGTTGATTAATAATTGATCTATTTGATAGAATTTAAGTCTTCTAATCCTTAGTTAGTTCTATACTCAAGTTTACCTTTTATGATAACTCCAAATAAATTTCTTAAGAAATGATTTTCAAAGTAGTATACTTTACTTAAGTTTTAACTTAGATTTTTAATTAAAGTAATGAAATTTTTGCATGCCTAACTTAGAGTTGAAAATAATTTTTCAAGTTGTCTTGATCCAAATATTGTTCAGAATGTATATACATATACACATATATATATATTATACTAACTTAACAAAAGAAGAAAAATTTCTCTTAAAATCATTGGTGGTTCTATTTTACTAAGCCTAAGTTGACTGAGTAATTAAGCCCGAGGAGTATTTCTATGCTTAATGACCTAAGCCCAATTGGGTTGGGATTCATTGGCCCAAAACTCGCTAAATGGTCACTTAGAAAGCCGATTAAAAGAACAAAACCACCAAGGAATAAAGAGTAAAAAAATTTAAAGAAAAATCATACTAACCATGTTTTTATATATAGTTATATTTGTATATGTTCTTGAAGAATTAAATGGATTAAAAGACTTGAAGTTTGTTTAAAATAAAGAGTTAGCATGTTCTTTTCAAAATTTTTAAATTAAAATTTTGAGTTAAACTTGGTTTTGTATAACTATAATGGAAGGATTTTCTTAAAAAATTACATTGGAGTTATGATAAAACGTTTTTGAGTATTAACCAACTTCATTTGGAATGGTTGAATATATCAAATGAATTAATTATTTCATTAACTTGTTTAAATTGACAAGTTGACTGAATTTTGTGGGTATATTCACTGCAAACCCTCACGAGACTACAACTTCGTCCACTAGGGTAACCTAAGGGTTTAAAGGCTTGTTGTATCGCTAAATACAACCGCGATTCTGCGAAAGTGAGTTAGGTTTTCTTTTTATGTCATTTTTCCTCTTTTCATAAAAAAGTCACTTGCCAACTTAATAGAGTTGATTAATAATTGATCTATTTGATAGAATTTAAGTCTTCTAATCCTTAGTTAGTTCTATACTCAAGTTTACCTTTTATGATAACTCCAAATAAATTTCTTAAGAAATGATTTTCAAAGTAGTATACTTTACTTAAGTTTTAACTTAGATTTTTAATTAAAGTAATGAAATTTTTGCATGCCTAACTTAGAGTTGAAAATAATTTTTCAAGTTGTCTTGATCCAAATATTGTTCAGAATGTATATACATATACACATATATATATATTATACTAACTTAACAAAAGAAGAAAAATTTCTCTTAAAATCATTGGTGGTTCTATTTTACTAAGCCTAAGTTGACTGAGTAATTAAGCCCGAGGAGTATTTCTATGCTTAATGACCTAAGCCCAATTGGGTTGGGATTCATTGGCCCAAAACTCGCTAAATGGTCACTTAGAAAGCCGATTAAAAGAACAAAACCACCAAGGAATAAAGAGTAAAAAAATTTAAAGAAAAATCATACTAACCATGTTTTTATATATAGTTATATTTGTATATGTTCTTGAAGAATTAAATGGATTAAAAGACTTGAAGTTTGTTTAAAATAAAGAGTTAGCATGTTCTTTTCAAAATTTTTAAATTAAAATTTTGAGTTAAACTTGGTTTTGTATAACTATAATGGAAGGATTTTCTTAAAAAATTACATTGGAGTTATGATAAAAACGTTTTTTTGAGTATTAACCAACTTCATTTGGAATGGTTGAATATATCAAATGAATTAATTATTTCATTAACTTGTTTAAATTGACAAGTTGACTGAATTTTGTGGGTATATTCACTGCAAACCCTCACGAGACTACAACTCGTCCACTAGGGTAACCTAAGGGTTTAAAGGCTTGTTGTATGCGCTAAATACAACCGCGATTCCTGCGAAAGTGAGTTAGGTTTTCTTTTTATTTTCTTTGCTAGAGGACTAGCAAAAGTTTAGGTGTGGGGGTATTTGATTATCACATTTTAATTACAAATTTATACCCTCATTACCTATTTAATATGAATAAATATCCTGCTAATAACTGTTTTTATCTTAATTTGCAGGCTAATGGAGTATTATTGAATAAGAGCCCAAATGAAGATTATTTCAAGCCCAAAAGATCTCTAATGAAGCCCAGAATGCCTAAATCCAAAGCCCACGACTAAATTTAGAAGCAAAATCTCAACACACATCACTTTCTTGGTCAGAATTATTAATAACTTGGCTTACAATTGAGAATCAAATCAAATATGGAAAAAATAAAGTCAAATTCGTGCTCAGGATGGTCAACCGCAAAGAAAATGCGATATCTCTCAATCCGGGAAGCAGAATTCAACATATTATATATGAAAATCACCTATCTCAACGAGACGGAGCCATCCAAATTACCAGATTCTCAAAATTTCATCAGCAGTAGCAGATTATGATAGAAATCCAAATTTAAGTGATATATATTCAATTATTTGAAGGCCAAGTTAAATTCTAAGAAGCCCAAGAGCATTTAAGAGAAGCCCAAGAGTCTTAAAAGAATTAAATACAAAAGAAATAAAGCCCACAAAGCCCATCTCTCAAGGATTAAATCAATGGTCTAGATTATTTGGAGAGATCCTATGGCTATGAGGGTTGTTTAGGGGCTAACCTAAATCCTATGGTTGTGAGTGTTACTTGGGGGCCAAGGCAAATCCAAAGGTTGTGAGAGATTCTTGTTATCTATAAATAGAGGGGTAGAGTGAGGGCTTGAGATTGTGAAATATTTTGTAAAAACTCTATTTGGAGAGGAGGGTTACTCTTAATTGAGAAGACCTTCCAAAAATTGTAACTTTTGTTACACAATAAATGAAATTTTTCACCCCTTCAATTTTCTTTCTCTTCTTCTAATCCAAGGACCAAAGGAGGATTAGATTAAGATCGGAGTTGTTGGTTTTCCTTTTATTTCTTTTTCATTTTCTTTCTTGTTCATTTAATTGCTTTGTAGCTTAGATTTACTTTCATGCAATTTAATTTCATGCAATTAACTTTCATGCAATTTACTTTCATGCAATATATTTAATTCTTGTATTTACTTTCTAGAATAGATTTTTCTTTTCTTTAATTCACCTTGAGGCTAGAACCCTCTAGGTAATTACCCTTTTCTAAGTGTGGAGCTAATATTTGTGGGATCCCTAGAGATTGTTTGAAACTAGCTAACAAATCCAACTCACTCTTGTGAGATTGAGATAAGCTAAGTGGATCTACTCTAGATTCCTCATATCTTTAATTAATCCTCCATACTTTACCTTCTTTATTTTCCTCTTATCCTTGCTTTTCATTTGTTTGTTATTTTTCTTTATTCTTGATTCTTGATTTCATTGATTTTACTTCTCTCTCAATCTCATATTCCTCCATGTGCATATAATCTCAAACCTAGTTTTGTTATTATGTGCATATAACCACAACCACATTCTCAACTTCATTTTCTCCTCTTTTGCACATAATCCACAACCACTCTCTAGCCTCTTCACCACCACTTTCACCATTTTCTCACTTTCATTTTATTTGAATAACTCCTAATTGTCATGCATAATTTGAGAACCAAAACTTGAACAAAACTCTTCCTACTTCCCGTTCCTCGTGGGATCGATAATCTTAAATACTATAACTTGATAAAGGTTGTATACTTGCAACTAAGGTAATCACTCAAAAATTTACCCATCACTCAGGGATCTGGGAAGCGGCTTGATACCAATTGCAAAAACCCATAGTGGTATAATCATACGCCTTATGGGAAGTGTAAATTTAGCCCCAGCGTACGGCTGACGTGAGTAATACCAGGCCCTAAAAAGGCTCAATGTAACATTTCCCGCCTTGTCGAAAAATTAAGTAGCCAGGCCTGATGTTGATCAGCCAGCGAAAGACACCCCCATTCAACTGGGTGAAAGAGTTGGAGTCCTTGGTGTCCTGATACATCTCCCCATACCCACCTCCTTCAAAATCAGGAAAACATCTGAAGATATGGTAATTGAGGTCCTTTGACAAAATTTACCGGACCATGACCGTGCACCAGCCCTCCCATCGAGACATCTCCAACCGTTGAACCCATGGAACGAAAGAGTCGTTATGAGGAGCGGCGGCCATCATCAGGGAAAGGCAATGCAAAACAAACCACGATACCAGATAAGTATATGGTAAAGGCACACGTGGATTGGGAGTCTCCAGAGTCTTCTTCTCACCGGTGCCAGCTTCCTTGACTTGAGTAAAGTCAAAGCATAATTCTCTCAAGCCGCTCTGTAAGCGGCATGTCATTACAGAAAGAAGGTTGATTGGTCTCCCATGAGCAAGAAGAACTGCTGGGTAGACGACTTCGGCGGCGATGGACTCAAGTGGTCTGGAAGGTACCACACACCGTTTCAGCCACAGCATCAAGAAGCCAGCGAACAAAGCCATGTCGGAAATAGGGTTCAGAGTTTGATAATGAAAACTATCAAACTCTGTGAATGGTGGGAAAGAATCCTCTTGGGCTTCGGTGGTATAGTGAGCGGTGGCATTCCCGATACGAGCTTTAACTTTATCAGATGAGCTCGCAGCAAGACGAACTACCGCAATATCCTTATTATGCAAATTTTGAAACAGATAATCAGCCCAAGATCCCTGTTTGACTCCACCCCCTCGCAACCCTGTCAGCTGAGCACAAGTTTGGAAGTGACACATCACTTCCCAAAAAGTCTCATAGATGTCAGGACCGGCCGCTCTCAAAATGGCCAACTCCTCGGACCCGGGGATAAACTCCTCATATGGCAGTTCCCCGAAAGGCAAGCCCGAGACTTCGTACATCTCGTGAAGAGCAAAACCCAGCTCTCCGATGGGTGTGAAGAATGTACAGGTCTCCGGGTTATACTTCTCCAGCATAGTAAAAAGGTTGTAAGGGCTCTGCACGATACCGAATCGTGTAGCCAAACCGGAGTGCCCAGACCGGAAGGAGTCAATAAATCTCTTAACTCATCCATTACAAAATTCACCAGACGGGTCCACCATCCTCCATCGGTTGAGTGCACCCATCCGGGTGCTCTGAAATCTTATGCAGGAAACTCTCCCTTCATAGAAATGAATCGACGAGCAAAAATATTAGCGGGAGCGGGCGCCTCAGCAGCTGGATACTCTCGAGCGACCAAGCCTGGCCTCAAAGCAGTCACTTGTCGGTGGCCTGCAGGATGCACACCTTGGTGGGTCAACATCCCAAGAGATACCCCACCTTGATTCTTGATAGGATCCCAGTTCATATGCCTCGGGATGGAAGCACACTGAAAATAAGAGAGTGGATACATGCGCTCCATGTTGGGAAGGAAAAGGAATCGTTCATCAACCTTTATCAACATCTTGTAATCCCCGTCGTAGAAGACCTTAGCATCAAGTGCAACAGGATCCCCAAAGAGAAATGCGGGCTTCTTAAGAGGCTTTCGGTTCACCGTCTCGATTTTGAGATCTGTCACGATGGCCCTAACCGTTGGTAGGCTAGTTTCAGTGACGAGCTTCAGTCGCTCTTCGTTCTTGTCTTGGATGATGGAGAACTTCTGACGTATGCTGAAAGTCACCTCTGTGTCCTCTCCACCCTCGTGGCCAAAATGGCTGTGAAAAGTAAGAGGGTCGCTTGAATAGCGCACTGCATGAGGAAATAAAAAGTTAGTATCAAAGAAAACAATCATAAGGAATTAAGTAACAGACGCGAGGATCATCCCCGTGTCTCAAGTATAAAACGCGGAGGTCAACTTCGCGTTCTTAATTCCAAACGCGGGGATCAGCCCCGCGTTTCAATTCCAGAACGCGGAGATCAGCCCCGCGTTTCAATTTCCAGAACGCGGAGATCAGCCCGCGTTTCAATTCGAAACATAGGCATCAGCCCCATGTTCTAAACGCGAGCCTCACTCGTCGTTTCCACGGCTTCACGATGACGAAAGGAAACTTGTTAAAACAAGTTGTTCTCAAAACTTACCGCTGATTAGAGGGGTCTGCTATGCTGCGGGTGCCTGGACGGGAGCGCTGCCAGCGGCTCCAGCCGCCGGCGTGCTCGAAGAAGTCACCGCAGCCTTCTTGGACTTGGTTACCGATTTCTTGGGAGACATCCTCGTCGATGGTGTCGAGTTCGCCGGAGATCTGAGAACAAGAAGTCGTTCGCTGGAGATCTGAGAACGGAAGTTCTTTGAAAAATGAAAGTCTGTAAAGACTTCTCGATTTGACCCAAGGGTCTATTTATAAGGCCTCCAACCTGTCAAATCTCCCCGAGATTCTAGGCACAGAATCCCGCCCAAACGTGAGCCTCGCGTTCGAGCCCAAATCGGTTCGATTTTAGCCTCGCGTTCAAACCCAAGTCGGTTCGACTTCAACACAGCGTTCAAGCTCCAAGACTCGAAGCTCATCATCGTGTTCAAGCTCTAAAACGCGGAGTTTAGCATCGCGTTCAAGTTCAAAACGCGGAGATCACCCCTGCGTTCCATTTTCAAAACACATGGTCATTGTCTCGCGTTTCAAGCCTCAAACGCGGAGGTCATCCCCACCGTTCTAAAAGACCAAACGCGAAGCTTAGCCTCGCATTTCAAAAGTAAAACGCCACCATCTGCTTGCACGTTCAAAAGATAAATGACCAGCGCGCAATTTCCTTAACGAGGAGCAGTACCTTTTTAGAATCAGTCAAAGAAAATATCCAAAGTATTCCGAAAGCCCGTCCCAGTCAACCGCGAACTTTCAAAAACTTTGGAGGGGGTTCTGTAGGCTGTTAAAAAATTACTACTGATAAGCTACAACCCACTAAATACTGTCGAACGAAGTTACAATCTGAAGGCTTCCACGACAACAGAATAGGGTTACGATTCACTGACTCTAAAATACAGGGATTACAACTTGACAATCCTTATAAGATCCAACCAAGAGATTACAAGAGAACAATCTCTTTAGAACAAACCATGGAGCTTAGCATCGCATCCAAGCTCAATGCGTCCAAGCTCAAAACGCGGAGTTCATCATCGCGTCCAAGCTCAAAACGCGGATCTCATGACCACGTTCCAAGCTCAAAACGCGGACCTCATGACCGCGTTCCAAGCTCAAAGCGGAGTTCATCATCGCGTCCAAGCTCAAAACGCGGAGTTCATCATCGCGTCCAAGCTCAAAACGCGGAGTTTAGCATCGTTCAAGTTCAAAACGCGGAGTTTAGCATCGCGTTCAAGTTCAAAACGCGGAGTTTAGCATCGTTCAAGTTCAAAACGCGGAGTTTAGCATCGCGTTCAAGTTCAAAACGCGGAGTTTAGCATCGTTCAAGTTCAAAACGCGGAGTTCATCATCGCGTCCAAGCTCAAAGCGGAGTTCATCATCGCGTCCAAGCTCAAAGCGGAGTTCATCATCGCGTCCAAGCTCAAAACGCGGAGTTTAGCATCGCGTTCAAGTTCAAAACGCGGAGTTTAGCATCGCGTTCAAGTTCAAAACGCGGAGTTTAGCATCGTTCAAGTTCAAAACGCGGAGTTTAGCATCGTTCAAGTTCAAAACGCGGAGTTTAGCATCGTTCAAGTTCAAAACGCGGAGTTTAGCATCGCGTTCAAGTTCAAAACGCGGAGTTTAGCATCGTTCAAGTTCAAAACGCGGAGTTTAGCATCGTTCAAGTTCAAAACGCGGAGTTCATCATCGCGTCCAAGCTCAAAACGCGGAGTTTAGCATCGTTCAAGTTCAAAACGCGGAGTTCATCATCGCGTCCAAGCTCAAAACGCGGAGTTCATCATCGCGTCCAAGCTCAAAACGCTGACCTCATGACCGCGTTCCAAGCTCAAAACGCGGAGTTTAGCATCGTTCAAGTTCAAAACGCGGAGTTTAGCATCGTTCAAGTTCAAAACGCGGAGATCACCCTGCGTTCCATTTTCAAAACACATGGTCATTGTCTCGCGTTTCAAGCCTCAAACGCGAGGTCATCCCCACCGTTCTAAAGACCAAGCGAAGCTTAGCCTCGCATTTCAAAAGTAAAACGCCACCATCCGCTTGCACGCTCAAAAGATAAATGACCAGCGCAATTTCCTTAACGAGGCGGTACCTTTTAGAATCGATCAAAGAAAATATCCAAAGTATTCAAAGCCCGCCCCACCAACCGCGAACTTTCAAAACTTTGGAGGGGTTCTCAGAGGTCGTTAAAAATTACTACTGATAAGCTACAACCCACTAAATACTGTCGAACGAAGTTACAATCTGAAGGCTTCCACGACAACAGAATAGGGTTACGATTCACTGACTCTAAAATACGGGGATTACAACTTGACAATCCTTATAAGATCCAACCAAGAGATTACAAGAGAACAATCTCTTTAGAACAAACCATGGAGCTTAGCATCGCATCCAAGCTCAATGCGTCCAAGCTCAAAGCGGAGTTCATCATCGCGTCCAAGCTCAAAACGCGGAGTTTAGCATCGTTCAAGTTCAAAACGCGGAGTTTAGCATCGTTCAAGTTCAAAACGCGGAGTTTAGCATCGCGTTCAAGTTCAAAACGCGGAGTTTAGCATCGTTCAAGTTCAAAACGCGGAGTTTAGCATCGTTCAAGTTCAAAACGCGGAGTTTAGCATCGTTCAAGTTCAAAACGCGGAGTTTAGCATCGTTCAAGTTCAAAACGCGGAGTTTAGCATCGTTCAAGTTCAAAACGCGGAGTTTAGCATCGTTCAAGTTCAAAACGCGGAGTTTAGCATCGTTCAAGTTCAAAACGCGGAGTTCATCATCGCGTCCAAGCTCAAAACGCTGACCTCATGACCGCGTTCCAAGCTCAAAGCGGAGTTCATCATCGCGTCCAAGCTCAAAACGCGGAGTTTAGCATCGTTCAAGTTCAAAACGCGGAGATCACCCTGCGTTCCATTTTCAAAACACATGGTCATTGTCTCGCGTTTCAAGCCTCAAACGCGAGGATCAAATCATCCTTCCTTCTTTTGTAAATCGGATCAACCGATAGGAGCGATTGAGGGGAGAGAGAGGTTGTAAGTCTTTCTTCAGTAAAAGAAACTAATACAATACTTTTCTCCACTTTCTCTTTAACATTTTCCGGCGAACAGGAACCCAAAAATGAAAATCCGAACATGTAGATATGATCTACTATACATGAACTACTTAGAAATAAAATTTTAAAGGATTTTAACATCATTAATCCGTGCATAATATGTCGTCAAAATCAACGTTTCAGAATTTTCATAAAATTGCTTAATTTTTCACCTCTTGATATATGATCCAAAACATATTGAAATTCTTTGAAAATTTATTTAATTTAAGTGGTTCATATGTAGTAGATCACATCCACTGGTTTGGATTTTTATTTCGGGTTCCTATTTTTAAAATTGGGTTTATAATATCCGCATTTTGGATACTATTACTAGTAACCTAACTCAACTATATATATAGCATATAAAAGTTTGGTTAAATAGAATTTTGGGATGTTTGATTTGTTGTAACAGTGAAGTACTGCTTAAAAATGTGATGTTGGTTATTAGACCTGGCCATGGGCCAGGTTTGGGCTCGGCGGACCCAGAAAAGGGCCTGGGCTTTTCCGGGTCGGACTTGACCCTCTAGTTTTGGGTTTGGGAGTTGCCCAAACCAGATCCGCCGGGCTCTAGACCAGGCTCAAGCCCACTCAGGAGCTCTTTTGTGTATTGATTTTATATGTTTCTCAAGTTAATTTACTAAAAAACTTAGAAGAAAGAAAATATAAATTTAAAAACTTAATTTAAAAAATGGATCATGCCTACATTTGGGCAATTTCCCTTTTTTTTAATAGGTTAAACCTATTTTATTTGAGCTAGGATCAATTCAGGCTCACATTGGGTTTGGGTTCGGGTCAGGCCGGATCCGTGCCTAGTCTAGGCCGGGCCCGGGTTTTGGGCTCTTTACCCACCTGACCCATAAGTAATCTATGCTAGGCTAAGGCTCAGCTAGAATGGGCCAGGCTAGGTGCGCTTTTGGGCCGGCCCAAGGCACTTTCGGGCCAGCCTAACCCGGTGCCCATGTGTGTTGGTTATAACTAGAGGACTTTTTTGCAATTGCAGTTGAAATTGCATTTATCAATAGCAATGAAACAATCAGCTGCAACCAACCCAAAATATCTCTGTAACTATGGTCACAACTCCTGCAATTGGAGCAAACCAATTACAACTTAATGAGTGATATTGCATCATAACTTATAGCAAGCCTAAATATAAGAAGTTGAAAACACAATTATATGTCCCAACGCAGTGATATGTAAGGTAAGCGATAACAAACATTTTGCGTACTGACATATATATATATATATATATATATATATATATATATATATATATATATATATATATATATATATATATAAACATCTTCAGATAACGCAAGCAAAAGCAAAAGAATTATCTGCACATTTCAATATCTCTTGAACTGCAAGTCTAACCAATATCCTAAGTCTCTCAATACAATGGAATACAATTACCAATCCTCAAAACAATTAGATGAATACAAAAACAAAAAATAAACAAAATTTGGGTAAAGTAAAATTGTGGGAAAAGGACAAAATAGAAAAATAAGCGATCCGGGCGATTCTCAGAAACAACTCAACAATGACCATCCAAGCTGCTTCTTTGCTTCTGTATTTACTAGTCACTGCGATCTGCTGCAACACCCATCCATAAATCAATGTGCTTCATTGCTTGGATCAATTATGATACAAAGGAAAAGAATTATCTTTTACCATCTGAAATGCAATTAGTTTCAGTTAACTGTAGAGGGAGGGGCATTGCTTTGCTACCACATTGCTCCTCAACTTAATAATCCTCTTTTTTATGTATCTTTTGTGCCATATTTCTGATCTATTCTTCAGGCCCCAATATGTGACAGTTTCTTATAAATTCATTGGAGTAGTTTACATGCTTTGTCCAGAAAGGTTGCAGGTGTTTGTATCCAATCTCTAGCCATGGCTTGCACTGTCCATTATAATGAATCACAGCAGAATTCCTTACACTATCTAGGTTAGACTTCTCCTGATACCCCAGACCAAGCATATGCCATGAAGGGTCAATTGGATGCACATTGCCTCTGAATGCAATCAATGCTGGAGGTAAAGTTCCGAGCTTCCACAAACTCAAGTTTGACCTCAGATTCTGCAACCAAAATATTAACGCTAAGCTGGTAAGAAAGTAGGTAACAGGTTTGATCTCAGATTCCGCAACCAAAATATAATGCTAAGCTGGTAAGAAAGTGGGTAAATCGGAGGTGGATTTTGTTTATATCCATAATTAATCAGAAAGAAAACGTAATCTTTTGGTGAAGACCTTTAAGGTGTGTTTGGTAACTGGAAAATAGATTGAAAGTTGACAAAACTTGGGAAGTGACTCCATTTCTGTCTTTTTCCTGTTTCACAGTTGGAAAGTAACTCCAGCATAATTCAAACAAATTTAGAAAGTAAGAAAATGAATTGAGAGGAGAGAGAAATTCACCATCCCTTTCCAATATCCACTTTCCGCAGAAGTCACACAGTACATATAAAGAAAGCATCAGTTATCAACTCAATTTTCTACCTTCTCGCTTTCTATCATCCATACAAGATAGAAAGTCAATAAGAAAGTACTTTCTCTTTAATTTCCACTTTCTATTTTACTTTCTTGTTTATATTTACCTTCTGGTTACCAA
This sequence comes from Asparagus setaceus, assembly GCA_012295165.1. Lineage (NCBI taxonomy): Eukaryota > Viridiplantae > Streptophyta > Magnoliopsida > Asparagales > Asparagaceae > Asparagus > Asparagus setaceus. The sequence goes on along the minus strand of CM022704.1, from coordinate 48,154,542 downwards.
ACATCTCCCCATTTTAAATTTTAGGGGTGAACATAGGAAACTGTCATTGAAAGGAACAGAAGATGTTGCCAACTTCATGTGGAAAATGGTTATAATGCATATAAAAATGGTTGAAATTTTCAGATATTACCTGCTTCACCCAATAATGATATGTATCCCTGATGTTTGTCTTCCTCCAAGCAGCCAAGTCGAAGACATTCATCCCGAAGGCCCATGCACATTCATCAGGATCCAAATTTTTGAATATGAGGGATGAGAGAAATTAAAATATGTCTTGAAGCGCTTGGACATCACCCATCCATCTTCCCCTTTACAAGTTTCGACGGCCATTTACCTTTCCTTCAAGGTCAATCTCCCAAAGAGGTGACACGTCACGCTGAATAACGACATCATCATCAAGAAAGACCACCTTGTCAAGATTAGGAAAGAGCTGTTTTAATAAACAAATGAATTCTGCATCAGTATTTCAGTAGACTTAACTCGAGAGGAGAAAATTAATCAAAACCAAGCAGGATGATAAAGAAACTGGTTCATTTTTTAAAAAAGTCAAAAGAAGTAATAAGAATGTACACCCTAGGTCCTTAGTTGTAACTCCCAGCAAATTGCAGGTTGAATTGGAGAAGCATACAGGAAACACAAGCTTTATTTCTTGGCCAACTTTGCATCCATAAAGGATGAACGTCACTGTATTTCACTTTTCTGAATGCATACAGGTTACTTGATTTTACATCCAACTGTAATTTGCTGGTTTTTTATTGAACAGGAAACCAGGATAACAAACAAAAATAGGAAAGGAGGAGAGAACTACAGGTCCTTTTCTTTTATTTCTCTCTTTTACTATTTTCAATTGATAAGGCTTTTGCAGATCTGGAAAAGAAAAGGTAACACTTTATCCTATCTTCCAAATTCACATTCGCTACATCAATAAGGAACAATGAGCCTAAATATGATATCCTTTCCTCAGGTGGAAACTGATATAGCCTTAAGGAGCATAATGTATACTCCATCTCATCCATGTTTTTTCGAATATGCTACTATAAAGTTGAAGTTAAACCTCTACAATCTCTTTATTTCACCCAGATCTCAAATAGCATGTATATCAATTCCCATTTTCACCATTCACCTAAACCCATGGTTTTAAATGTCGGCCGACATGTCGGACATGTCGGCCGACATGTCGGATTAGAGGCTAGAGCGACACGGATATGGCCATTTCAAGTCGGATATCGTTTTTAGGGTTCATGTCGGACATGTCGGGGATATTATGACATGTCGGCCGATTTTGACTTGAAAAATCGAATCGGCCGTTTTTGTTTTGTTATTTTTTGTTTTTTTTATTTTTATTTTTGAGTTGATAAGTATTGGGGTTTGGGTTTAGTACTCAAAACCCAAACCCGATTAATTCTTTTTAGCCTTTTGTTCCCATAGTAACCCGATAGCATATAATATAGATTAGGGCAAAGAAAAAAAATGTTGCTCTCTTTTCCACCGTGATCTCCTCTCGTTCGTCTTCGTCTCTACAAATTGAAATTGTGAATTCATAAAAGTGTGATGTAAACAATAAGTTTGAACCGTAGCTTGAAATCAATCCAAAGTCTAACACTTTATGTCAATTTTATGCAAGGCACTTTACTTTATGTTAATTTTATGCAAGACACTTCGAAAGTTTTAGTTTGACAATGTGTATTTTGTTTATTTGTTGGCATAATATTTCACTGTTTTCCTTCAAGAAATGGAAAACAACTCGTGTCTTGATGATGAATACTCAACTCAAGTAGGATAAGCTATAACAAGACAAGTGCATTCCATCTTGATGACCAAAATTGAGTAGAAATCCATCCGATATGACAATCCGATATTTAGTACATGTCCCCCGACATATCCCCGATTTCCGCTATCCGACATGAATTTCAGCTATCCGACATGAACCCGACATCCGACATTTAAAACCTTGCCTAAACCAAGAACTTGGTGCTAAAATCATTCAAAAAATGACACCCTTAATCTCCATAGTAGTATATTTTAGGCATCATGCAAAGAAATGTCGGAAATGATTAATTTACCTCAGGCAGGTATATACGAAGATGATTCAGTAGTGAAATGTACTTAGGACTCCTAGACTGTAGTTTGGAAGCAAAAACCCTAGGGTTATCTGTGACATTAGTACCCACTATATGATTCCCATGATAGTGGTTTCTAACAACATGGTGGTTCTCTATAGCTTCAAGAACGGGAACATTCTCTCTTGTCAACCAGTCAAACTGATGAACGCCTTTCACCTTGACAATTGCTGGATAAATAGGATACAAAGCAAACCACGAGTGCATCCCTGGATAAGTCTTTTTATCGGTTATAACATGAAAGACAATTCTTTCGGGTCTTGAAGAAGACGCCACAGCTGAGTTGACAACTACTGAAGCTGCAAGGATATTATCAGTGGCTAGAACGAAATGCTGGTAGGAGTTGTCAGTTAGCAAAGGTAGCAATTCTGGGGGTGGGAGCTGTTTCCTTGCATAAGCATTGGACGAGTACTCGTCAGTCAAACGTAAGGAGAGACAATGAATGCCTTTTGGGATAGCACTTGCTGCGAAATGTTTGTGCAACTGTTCTGCCAATCTTGACCTTTTTATCTCCCTATCCATAAGCTCCATCTGCAGTAGTGACTGGAGTTAGAAAATAAATAAAAAATACAACGAGTAAGGTTTATACAACGATTAGCAAGCAATCGCAAACAATGAAAGAAATCCCAGGCCCGGTAAGAAAATACATTTAAGTTGGAAAGCTATCGGAACAGAAGAGCACAGTTCCAAGAACCAGTCAACCTTAACCTTTAGAGACATAATGATCTCTGGGAACCTCCGAAGAATCTACTCCCCAGAATAGGCATGTTCCTAACGTGTTCGTCATAACTGACATCTCTACTTGCAGACATATAAGATAGATCCAAAAAAAATCAAGTGTAGATCAATATGTATCGTCATCAACTCAGTATTGCTCAATATTACACCATAAGGAACTTTCTGTCTGGTGAAGTATAGAAACATCTCATCATTTTGTTATAATAGCACATACTGTAGGGAAGTAATTACCTACCCTCATGGTACTAATTTACTAAAATGCCTCAATATTTGTTTATGCCTAGTAGTCTATTGATATATCCTGGCAGCAATTAACATTCCAGTAAAAACGGATGAAATTCATTGCCTCTCATACCACTTCATGATGACAGATAGAATTTCAACATGAAATTATAACCCTCAATCCTCACCATAACTTCTGAGTTTTGGTGTAGTGGCAGGGACTTTAAGATGGTAGCTGAACAACCCAGGTTCAATTATTGCTAGCCACGCATTTCTTAGCGGATTTAAAAAAAATGATACTGCTGTGTGTGTCCAAGTTTCTTCTCTTAAAAGGATCCTCAACCTGTAGGGGCATGTTAGAATATAGAGGGGGCATGTTAGAATATAAAATTATAACCCTCAACCCTTACTACAACCCCAGAGTTTTGGTGCAGTGGCAGGGTCCTTTGACAAAATTTAAGAAATGTTTACATTGAAATGATTGCTTGAAGGTACAAGCACAGAGAATAGGTCGGATGCTCAAGCCAGATTGGGACTCAATCACCAACTAAATGGAGACTCACTCAGCCCTACAACAGGGAGGACTCGATCACTCAAAGATACAAGTTTAAACTCGTGAGCAAAGAATCATAAGAACTACAAGAATCCTAACATATATCGATTTATATTAGCACCACAGTTCAATAAGGCCACTAGCTACAGGAAACAAAGTTTTATATAAGCGATATCAAGAAAACATCAGGCGACCAAAATCCATACTAGATTGTAGATATCTGGGAATATTGGGTTTATGTAGCAAACATCAGAGTGTCATATTGAATGATGCGCGTACAATATAATATCCTAAAATGTAACCTTAACATATGTAATGAAATCTAAGCATACAAAAATGTAAATAATATATGTTTAGGATCACCAACCAATTGTAGAAACTTAGCAAAAAGAGTCTACTAGAAATTGCTAATAAACTTCATAAAGCTGGAATTTTTGCATAAAAACATTAAAGAAATTTTGCAGAACTATATTATTTTGGGACAAGCATATAAAAGGACATACCGGGTGATATATTAGCCATGTCGGGCATATATCACCCAAAACCCAAAAATTTCCAAAAAACTAGAAAGGATATTGAGACCATATTGTTTTGCGGCAAGTCTTATAAAAGGATATTTCCACCGATATATTGGCCATATCGAGGATATTTAAAACAATGACAGGAAAATAATGCAATTTTCAAAATTTACATATAGCCACTGAGGACTTGAATGCTTTAACTGTTTGAGGGAGTAGCTCACATGCAAAAAAAATGACTTGAATGCTCAACTTGAATGTCATTTCCAAAATTAACACATAGCCACCGAGTACTTGAATGCTTAACTGTCTGAGGGGGTATCTCACATCATAGTTGCGCGATTCCCTGGACCCCCCCTCGAACTATCGAACAGTTCATGCGAACCGATTCTTAGTACATTTACGAACCGATTCCCTCCGATACACGAATTAGTTCCCCAAAATTAGCGTACCGCTTACTAAATATGAGGAGACCAAAGTTGATTTACAAGTCTGTTTTCACGCACATGCGCTTGAATTGTTTTTATATGTTTCGATAATATTATTGAAAGTATTCTTTCAGTAAGTGAAAGTTATCCAAAGTTAATAACTAATTCTAGATCACTATTTCTTTAACTGATATTGCTACGAAGATTTTATCTCGCCCTATTAGTAGCTCTTCAACTGAGAGAAATTGGAGTACTTATGCCTACATACATAGTGTGAAAAGGAATAGATTGAACAATGGAATGGCGGATAAGTTAGTATTCATCTATTCAAATATTCGCTTCCTGTCACGATTTTGTGAGAATTACAAAGTTTGTCTATATAAATGATGGGATATGGATCCCAATAATGATAACTTGGAGGACTCTTCAACTAAGTTGGAGGAGCTTAGATGGAATTGTTTGGACTCGGAATTAGCAGAAGATGCACTTGATGTTAAGGGGAAGAAAGTTGCAAAATAGAAAAAAAATTTATTAAGAGGCTGTCTAATATTTAATATTTTAAGTTTTATGTATTTAGAAACTATAAAAATGAAGTATTGAAGTATTTTATACGAAAAAATATTGAAATGCATAATTAATTTTCTAGTTTCTAATTTTCTACTATACACTTTGAAAAATGATAAGCGTACCCAAAAAAAATTACATCGTATCCTATATCGAACTTGCGTATCAAAGCAAGCTACCCCCTGTCGAATCCAAAATTTCAAAGTCTCGAATTGTGTACCCGAATTCGTACGACGACCCGCTACGTACTGCGAACCATGTAACTATGTCTCACATGCAATAAAAGGGCTGAGATCAGTCGTCTTTTGTCCTTGGCTTCAAATCATAATTTCCTTTTAGAATGCTAAATTAATTAGGTGATTACGCTCACTGCATCTGAAACCGACAATTATAAGCTAATGTAAGCCACAAAGAGCGGTAAACTACTCCATTTTATAATTAGATGATCAAACTTAGTATCTTCTCGGAGTATCTTTTGTCCAGTGAAGACTAGTACCGAGCACCACCTTGAGCAATATTTAATGGTAATATTAAGGTCTCAACATAGATGCATTATGCATATAATACATCAATAGTCCTCAAATTTGTAACAGTTGGATCAGAAAATGGCAAGATGCAAGGAAAATGTAAATCTTCATGAAATTGTATGATCAGATTTAAAATGATTCATCAAATGTTTATAAAGATTAAGCCAACACCAATTTTATATGTAAGCTTTTAAATCTAAATTAAGCAATAAAAGCATCAACGAAAGGTTATCTTTGTGCATGAATTTTGGGGCAGCCTTAGACTGCTGGAACTAACTTAAAACATTCATCCCATATCCCTTTTTCATTTAACTAGTGGGCGCCAGCAGGGCCGGAGCTAGCATATGAGATGTGGTGTCAAGTGACACCACCCTATATCATACAATTAATGAACCATATATGAGCTTATGAAGCAAAGTGATCCCAAATTACTTGGATAGTAATTTGTAGCCCGTCAACTCTTAATGACCATACCTAAATAAAGTTACCCTTGGACCATAGACTTAAATGGCCCACTTCACCACTTCACCACATATCAATGATCTATAAATACTATTATTTTGAAAAAGAAAAAGAGATACATAGGTTTACATTGAAAATGATGTGTTTAGTGGTATTTCGAATGAAGCATTATACAACGATTTCAAAACATGAAGACAAGTGCGGGCCAATTGTATTTAGATGTAGTTAAATATCTTTTGTATCTCATGAAAGCTCCAGATTATATTGAATTTGAGATTATATTGAATGTGAGCGAAAATTTAGTAGTAATGTCTTTTTATAAATATTGTGACACCACTCTTATGAATTTTTAGCTCCGCCACTGGGCGCCTGTTCTAATCTTTGATAACCTTAGCAAAATCTAGGCTTATCCCCTTTACACAGATAAAACATTAATGTGAAAACTCAAAATAGTTATATTATAGAACACCGCATTAGAAATTAGATGCCCATGTTAGACTAATCGTGCAACTCCAATGCCACCATCAGCAAAAGTCAACTGCCTTAAACTTAATTATAACATAATAACTATATGAGTACCTAAATGTACTAGATAATCAAGAATTTCATGCACAGATGAAATGTAGAAGTCATGATTAAAAAATTTTCTATTTAAGACCTCCGCAAAGCAAGTTATAATCGAGCATTGCATATCTCACACCACCCTATGAGAACTTTGAGAAAATTAAAGGGTTCAACAAACAAAAAAAACTTCTTTATCAAGATCAAAAAGGATTATAGCACAATCCATCAATACAGTATGACATAATGTTGGAAAATGGGGCAGTAAGAATGATACTTTTTAGGCATGGTTTAAATATGTTAATAAAAAATTTGGATAGCGTTGCACATTTGATGGAAAATTTTAATCAGATGCTGCAGTGAAATCTTAATCCTAAGTTAACCACAAAAGGTATGTCAAATCACTGTCTAGTTTCTACAAGAATTCCTATTAAGTTAAGACTGTTTGTCATAATTAATTTGCGCTCTTTCATTCTTCCCTCCCTCCCTCTTTTCTCCAAATAAATTGGCTAATAAACATAGGCCTTTCTTTAAAGTAACTAGTGAAGAGGGCATGTGCATTGCATGAGCCTGCTTTGTGGAGTTGTTGTACATCGAAATTTCTCTTAGGCCTCTCGATTCTCATAACTTGTTTCAAATAGATCCCTCTTGCTAATCGTACCCTTGATTTGAAGGACTAATTCCAAAATAACTAAAGAATCGGGGGACCTAATAGTAATTTCAATGATTTTGAGGGACTAATTTCAAAATAGCTTAAGAATTGGGCGACATAATAGCAATCTCAATGATTCGAAGAACTAATTTCAAAATATGGAAGATTTAGGATAGAAACCCCAATTAGTTATTTGGTGGCTTATTTTCAGTCCTCAAAGTTTGTCCACGTTTTCACGTTGATACCTCAAAGTATTTTCTAACATTTTCGTACCCTAAAGTCTACTCAAAGTATTTATTTAACACTTTCGTACCCCCAAAGTTTCGATTTTATTTCATTTTGATACCCCCAAAGTATTTCAACAGTTTGATAACCCAAAGTTTCAAACACATTTTACTCTGATACCTTCTCCAGATTCTGTTAGATTTTTTGTTAAATTTATATTGCGTCCTTATCATGTTATTAGCATGTGGTACATCTCATTTACCCACTAAGCATGTGATAAAAAGTATGTTATAAGAAATATTTTGTTCACCGATGCACCTTTATGAGTTATAATGGAATTGTTGCACTCATAGATCTCAGAAATGTATGATTTTCTATATTTCTTATGTTTACTATTATAAATGAGGGTAAAAGCTTTGGTTTGAAAATAAAAAATCCTTTAATATATTGGTTGGGCCTCTACTGATAAGCATAGTAGGCAGGTGGTGAGCATAGAGCAAATAATGAGTTGTAGTTACTAAATTAACATTTATATTTGCTTTAGTAGTAGGATTACTTCTAATTGGTTGTATTTACTAAATCAATGTTTACGTTTTGAGATTGATATAATTGAAGATAAATTTGCATTAATATCATTAATAAAGATGTATACATGTGCAAACATATATATAGCACCTAACTTATAATACCAACTTAAACTTTTATATGGAAGATAGAAAAAACATGAAGATACATAACCTAAAAAGACCCAACTTTTAATACCAACTTTTATATGGCAGCTAGAAGAAACATGAACAACTGAAGATACATAAGCTAAAAATAACATATGAGAAAATTGAATTTTGTACACACATGCAATTCACGTGCATTATTATTTATCTAAATATATCCAAATATCCTTGTCCAGGCCCAAGCAAAACCTAAGCCCAAAAGTCTATGGGTCTTGGACTTCGGTACCTTGAAAATCTTACTTGACTTTGTTCTTTATGTAAACTTTAATACATTATTTTGCTTAACCTCTGGGCCCTCACCAGTGTTTGTGCAAAATCGCGAGAGCCGCAACCTGTTATGGGCCCACCAGCTGTTGTTAAAATTGTGAGAGCTGTAGCGTTTTGTGGACCCCACCAACGGGAAAATTGTTTGAAGCAGGCAGGTCCGGCGAAAGCAAGCAGGTCTTTAGGCTCTTTTTATAGATCTTACAGATATTTTTTTTCACTTCAAAATTGTCAAAGGTAAGGTAGAAAATCACACTGTGGTAAAGGGTCACTTTCAATTCAAAGTATGAAATCCACTGATTAATCTGCATTCTTTGACAAAGAAAGCAAAATGCAGTTGACATGAACTTGAAAATATCAAAGATCTAAAGCAGTCTAGTTCATCAAATGTTTAATAATCTACTAGGGACATTGCATAAAAATTGTATAACTATTAACAATAATTTCCAATTTAGTTATGAAAACTAACCCATAGCATTTCCCCAAATCAAGTAAAAGCGCCAAGGGATGAATGGCAAGTTGTTATATTTAACCAGCAAAAAGCAACGAGAAACACATTTTCCTTCTTTTCCCATTATTTTGTGCCTGATGAATGTTATTCTCTATGACAAGTCACATCAGTTTACAACTTCTTCTATATGATCTTTCTTGCTATACGCAAGAACTACACAATTAAAAGTTAAATGGAGCTGCATACCAAGTGGTTATCAGTGTTCTATATAGCATTGCCATGTCATGCTGATATATTACCATGGCTAGGAATTGATACCTCAAAGAGGATTGATGTCAGGTTGATTGATAGCAGCCGTAAAAACTCAGCAACTACTTATTTGCGAATAAAAAAAATTCCACCTATATAACCCCCAAAAATCACATTTTTTGGTTTACAACATCCCCCCCCCCCCCCAAAAAAAAAAATCTTCATATCTACCTATTCACCCTTACAAATCATCCCAAATCCATTACTTTTCCCTCCCCCAACTTAACTTCTGATATATTTCTAATAAAGTCAGGATAATATATATATATATATATATATATATATATATATATATATATATATATATATATATATATATATAGAGAGAGAGAGAGAGAGAGATTCTCAAATGGGTTCTCAGAGTCAGATAAACTCATTCTTATCTATGGTACCTGGTTTGACCCCTGATTTAGTTGAACTCATTCTTGACTATGGTACCTGATTTGACACCTGTTGCTAAGTGATCATCTCACTTAAAGAATAGTAGTCATTCTCAAGTGGGCCACCACTATCGTTGAGCAGGCATGGGAGGCATGGGAGCTTAAGACGCAATCTTGAACACAGAGATTTTACCCCCAACTTTGGATCCTTCAATAATTTTATTTATTGGGACAGATGATGCAAACAGTTCAGGGAGTTGAAAAGACATCCCTCTTTTCATTAAAGACGAAGTCACTTTGACTTGGAATCAAAAAATTCCTAATGAAGCCGGAGTGAACATCTAGTGGTCTGTTTGGTGATACTATGAGAAGCATGTTATTTGAAATAAAAGAGCCGAATTCAAACAGGCCTTCAGCTTCCACTTCACTAAAGAAGCACAGAAAGAAGCAAAGACAAATATAAGGATGAAACTGAATGGAAAGCATTCCTCGTACTGGAAGAGCTAGGCTAGCACCTGACTTAGTGCCATTAGCCTGGAGTATTGGACTATTAAAGCATGTCCCCATCTATATAGTAGAAAACTCAAGCAAAGTCGAGACTTCTCTGTCTATCCTTGTCAACCTGCACTATTGATTGCTATTCATTGGGTTTTCAGGAGCGAGTGTTGTCGAGAGACGCGGAGAACTCGGCTTGGGTCTTGATGGGGAACCCCAACTCTCTTTAGACCAGTAGGTGACGGAGCGGATCACATACTCTTCAAGATCCAACAGTTTCCCATTCTTTGCTTTGCATCCAGTGCTTTAAAAATAGGTCGATTTTATCGATTTATCGCCGATATATAGGGTTTGGGCCATGGCCGATATGATTTTTGTAAAAATTTATCGCATATCGTTATTGGCCGATTTGTCCCGATATATCGACGAAAATCCGATAAAGCGGCCGATTTCTCGTGGGTTAAAAATCGCCGGATTTTCTATAATTTATATTTTAAGTGAACCGGTTCGGGTTTGGAGACAAAACCCCTCTTTTTTCCATACCTGACCTGCATCCACTAAACAAAAACCATGCTATCCTATTCTATTTCACATCCGCTCATTGCGTAACCCTAATTCTCTCCGCCTCCACTGTTCTCTCCCCCAAATTACTTACAAATTTCTCATTCAAAGGCCTCTTTCGATGACCTCTCTCGAGGACCCCCTCTCGATATTTCATTAAATGTGCTTAGATTATATTTTAGAATATTATATTATATATGCTCACCATCCGATATGACACTCCGATTTTTACTACTTATCTCCAATATATCCCCGATAACTGGGATCCAATATGAATTTTGACCGTCCGATATATTTCTGATAACTGATATTTAAAATCTTGTTTGCATCATATCGAAGTTGATGGATGAATGGATGGCAAAAATCACAGTGTTGTGTGGAGAGAGAGATGGGTTAATAAGTTGGGAGTAGGTTAATTAATTTAATTAAGCATATTGGGTGTAGTTTGGTCATATTTTAAAAATACAAATATATTCTCTACTAGAGAATTGAGAAGTGACTTCGAAGTCTAACTAAAAACTGAGGTGCAGTGTAAAATTGACAATATCACAATTCGGGAGATAAATTTAAAAATATGATAGATTTGGGGTATATACGTGAAAACCCCTAAAAATAATAATGGTTGAAAGCAAAATAATTGAGAACCTATTTGGTAAGAAACATTTTTGCTAGTCTATAATGATGTTTTCAATAAGTAGAAGAAAACCCCTTAGCAAATTAGAGGTGTTGGAAATATGCATCTTAATTATGCTAGGTACTGGAGAGAGTTTGGGAAGACAAGGACTTTATAAAAATCTCTCCCAACATTTCTGTTTCTATAGTTCATCTCAACTTCAACAACAGTTTGCATAGTTCTTCATAACACGTCCTAGAACCTATGTCGCAATATTAATTTTGCTTGTTAAGGCCACAACATAGTTGAGAAATAGTTTTGATGGGTAAGGAGAGAAAGACTTCCTACATTTAGTAAAGTGAAGTAGATTCGTATAATTTACTCATTTCTAAAAAAGAGTAGTCACTTAATAGAGTTTTAAAGAACATTCATAATTATGATAGTAAATTAGATAAATTTGTCCTTTTATCTAAAAAAAAGGCGGTTTAGATTAGAGGAAAAGAGGTATTAGAGCTTTTGGTAGAAAGATTTTGCACTCTCATTGAAGAACTCCCTCCCTATCTCCCTCTCTTCTATGTGTGCAGATACTACAATGGTAGCAATATCTAATAGACTAATATGCAGATATCATCATATCATATAATTAAGTACATGTCTGAATCTGCTACCTGGAAACTTCATATCCATCTCTTGAAACCCGTTAGACATGGAGTGCTTATGTGGAGCTTCATTGATGACATTGCAGGTGATTTAACTAATCCTAAATTCCCCAAATCCCCAAATTTCCAAATCTCCTAAATTTTGATCCAACAATATTTGTTGCTTCATTCTGTCCTTAGATGCATGTCAAGTTATTGAAACCATGTTCATTCCTTACCTACAATTGAAATTTTCCAACATTGTTGCTTAACCTTAAACACGAGCTTGAGCTTGAAGACAGTATGATGTCCTTGCTTCGGCAACGAATTTGATGGCTTATTTGCTCAATGTTGAGTTCCCTAATTAATTTTCTCTTGGTTGCCTCCACTCTAAAAATCCTAATTTGAGATCACATCCAAAATTTTCCCTAATTTGAATCTTCTTCCCCAATCAAAGGTATCCCAACCAAGATTATCGATAGCGGATAGCGTCGCGTAGCGGTGAGGCATCGCTAAGGCTATTTGGGGCTATTGCGGCAAAATAGCGGTAAAAAGCGCAAAGTCAAATAGCGGTCTAATTTAGATATGTATGAATATTTAAAAAAAAGAAAAATTAAAGAAAAATCTAGAAAATCTAAAAGTACATATTTGATGATTTAAAGAGTTCCTAAACATGAAATACACATGTAACCGTCACACAATACCGGAGACAACTAGAGGAGGAGTCAAAGAGTCGTCTTCGAGAAGATGAGCTGAGCTGTGAGAGGACTACAGTAGGAGGAGCTCACAACGAGAGGAGATGAGAGGAAGTGCTGAGGGAGGTGCCGGAGACTATGGGAGGCGACAGGAGTACGTCGGAAATCGCGGGAGGCGGTGGGATGCAGTGGTTGCGGGTCGGGTTTAATTTTAAAAAAAATAAACCTCAAACCGCTTTTAAATAGCGGTCAAGAAATCGCGGTAGGCGGTGGGATGCAGTGGTTGCGGGTCGGGTTTAATTTTTTAAAAATAAACCTCAAACCGCTTTTAAATAGCGGTCAAAAAGCGGATTTTGCCCGCAATCGCCCGCTATTCACCTCTATAGCGCGCTATTAGCCGCTTTTGCGAGCGGAAAGCGCATATTCCGCAATATGTCACCGCTATTGGGGGATAGCGTCGCGGGAAGGAACCGCTAACGCTATTAGCGCCGCTATTGCGGGGCTATTTACCGCTATTTATAACAGTGATCCCAACTAGCAACTACCTTGGCCATGTCACTAACTCTCTGCAACATGAGCAATTAAAAAAGAAAAAATTCAATAACGTGCAAACATGTGAGAGGTGCGTGCACGATTTCTCGCTGGCAGTGAGAAAATGGGCCTTGTTGCATCGATGTTAATGTTTAAATACTTAAATGTAGCTAGAGCTGATTAATGTTCCATATTGGTAAAGAGGGTTGAAATAAGTACCAATTTGGTAATTTATTTTTCTTTTCCACGGTTATAAGACACAATATTTGTGTAGATATAATATTTGTGTAGATGAGACTCCAATTTGTGCAGTATGCAATAGGTGGAAGAAAAAGAATCAAAACGATTAGGAATATGTGTGACCTGACACCCCTTTTTACTATTAGAACGGTCAGTCATAAGATATGAAAGAAAGGACTAAAGAAAACACAGCTGATCGCATACCATGGCCTTTAATCTTATAGCAAATGTCTTTGCATCATATTGGTCATTCTTCATTTCAGAAATAAACTCACTGAACGATTCTGGCAACTTGACTCCTACCGGAACTTCCACAGGGTTTACTTCTTCAAATATCTTATACAAGTCTCTTACAATTCTCTGTTAAAAATTCAATCAATCAACCAGGATAAGGACCATTGCATTTAAGTCCTTAATAAAAACATGCCAGTAAGGACAATTTGAAAGTTCTAATTAAGTGTAGTGAAACAAAAAACTCACCACTGAATTGTCTCCACTTCTACCAAGAAACTTTGGTCCCAGCCGCCTTCCCAAACAATCTGAAAGAGAATAATTGTAAGATATGTATGTTATCCTGAAAAAAAAATATTACATTATTGAAAATCAATATAATCTGCCAGCTTAGATATGGAAAAGGAACATAAGTAAACAGCACAAGTTCCATATAAAACCAACTCAATGAGAACACAAGATAATATCCTATGAAGATGATAAAACCTTAAAATTGCAGGATATCATAAAGACTATTAAATGGGTAAAGGTTAATAATCAATATATATGACACAACACTAAAAATATCCATGTAAAGTTGAATATTCCTACAGATAAAAAACTGGCTTACAAAGTAGTATGCATTCAAACAACAGGCAAAGTATGAAAAAAAAAGAACCGGTAGTCAACATAGTTCATAATAACCAGAAACTAAAAGAACAGAATTCGACATGAAAAGATAAATCCAAACACAAAAGAAGCACAGAGCAAAACAATGTACAGCAGCTCCTTGACAAAATCTTGTGATCCTATGCTAATGTAATGAATTAATATGATTAAAACATTAGATGTACAGAAGTAAATTTATATGATTAGTCCAAAGTACCTAGATGCTGATACCAAAATAAAGCTAATTGAAAGATATGACAATAGAAAATTGCCAGCAGACTATTGCCAAACAGAAAGCACTACAAAATTACAAGAATAAAAAGAACTCGTGATTATGAGAACCCCCATCCCAGCACACTTTTAGGTTCACATAATTAATCAGGCATATTTGAAAAAATCCACTCATGATGCCAAATCTATCAGGTATAGGAGAAAAGTTCCAACTCAAACAAATTCATCAATTCAAATTTAAAGCCCAGCAAACTGCCAGTGCCTCATCAGAGTTGAAAAGATAAGATTCATTTCCATCTTTCTGAAGCATAAAAAGAACACACAATGATAATATAACATCTCTAGCCAATTTATCATAGCTTCAGAATTGAAAAACCAGACCTACCACTGTTAGTAATTTGACAATCTCTCAACATGGAAAAAAAACTACCAGCAATGCGAAACAAGCATGTTTCTTATCAACCAATCATTCTAAAGAATCTAGAGCCAATGAAGGAATAAATCTCATGAGCATATAAAAATATCAAGCTTAGAATTAAAAGCATTTAATACAAATCATCTCAAAACTTGAGATATCATTAGGATTCCAAGGCCATCCCAATCCGTTTCAGCCTAAAGCTTCAACAAATCCACAAACAATCTGACTTGAGAAAAAACACACCAAATAAAATCAAAACCTGTCCTCCAAAATATAGGAAATTACTGAGTACAGAACGCGGCAAAGAACTAGAGGTCGCTTCGAGCCTAATGGATGACATAATACAAGAATAGAAGCTCAACCATCCAGTCTATCTCCCTAATAATTCCAGAAGTAAATTCCAGTACATCATAAATCGCAACATTCCAATTATAAACATCCTAACCCAATTCAGCAAACATTCCAAATTCACTATTCAATAGGTATTGAGAAACTAAACTACCAAATGAAAACAAATTCCTCGCTAAGGGTCTGATTGTTTGCACGGAAGTAATTATGAAGTAACTGAAGTAAAGGAAGTAGGGGCTACTTCTGCTACTTCCAAGCAAAAAAAATATTTGTTTCTCTGAAAAAACTACTTCCAATACTTCCTTAAACGCTGACGTGGCGTCTAGGTGTCATCCTTACTTCCAAAATATTTTTCCAACCCTCAAGGCTTGGAAGTAGCTTGGAAGTAGGTGAAATGCACATTTATTAGGAAATAAATAATTTTTCTTATTAATATTTCCTTTATTAGTTATTTCCTAACAACTTTTTATTGCTATCCAAACAAAGAAAGAGAATGAAGAATAAAAAGTATTATTTCCACTACTTCAAAAAATATGTGAAACAAAAAAAAAAAAAGTACCACTTCCAGTGCTTCCTACTCCATAAATTTAGAAGTTATTTTTTTGATCTATTTCCTACTTCCGTACTTCTGTCGAACCAAACGGGCCCTAATCAGCAGAGCAGTTTGATTCTATACATAACCTTTGATTCTCAAGACTCCAAAAGAAAATAACCCATCAAACCCCCAATCAGCTAACTTATCCCACCACAACACTAAACAATCAAAACGCAGACAAAATCAAAACTTTTGATTACCAAGAGATGAGCAGTTGTTGACCCCCTCGAGTGTGACGACGGCGGTGAGAATGAAGACGAAGGGGAGGAGGAAGGCGAGGGCGAGGATCGTGTGGAAGAGGGTCCTGTACGAGAATCCTCGGGGGGCAATCTTGACCCTCATCAAATCCGACATCCCCATTTCGTTGCCGCCATTGACGATGCTCCCATTACCGTAATGATGATGATGGTGATGGTGTTGGGATGTTGAAGAGGAGGAGGAGGATGAAGATGGCGAGGGTGAGGGTGATGATGAGATGATGGTAATGCTTCTCATGCTCGGCGAGATCCGAACCTGCATCTTAACGGGTTCGGATGGGTCACCATTTGTTATCGGATCTTTGGGCGCCGGCGCCCGGCCCGATAAGGGGGAGGGTCATTGACAGGGAGAGGTTGAGGAGGAGAGGAATCTTCCCTTCCCTACTTCCTCCATTTTTTTTTTTTTTTTAGAGTGAGAGAGAAAGTAAGTACAAGTTTTGTTATGTTTTCCCCCTTTTTCTTTTGGGTTTGTTTTGGGCAAAGAAATGGCCAAAATTTTGGGAAATGGATTATCCAATTTCTTAAGATGGGGGAGTATTGTCTAAATTTGGGGATTAGAAGGAGTGATGGGGAGCTTATTAAGGAGGGTTGGGAGTATTGGTCTAAACGGGAAAGTTGAGAATGGAAGGACAGAGGATAATTTTAGATAGGTTTACTCTATTTTAAGAATGGATCTAAGAACTAGAAGGGGGAAAAAATGTATGTCATCTCAATATCTTGTCAGTTCAACACGTCATGATTTCTCGGATATATAGTTGCGTCGTGAGTAATAATCTTTATAGATCGGTTGGCGACTCCATAAATAGTTTTGGCCTTTTGCATCATTCATGTGTCCTCTCTAATATGTGCATACGATAATAGAGTCATTTCAGACTTGTATCAGGTATGATAACATGATATTAGTATATTTCAAAGATATCGGATATTTACTTCGTGTAAACCTTAAATAAAGGCGTAAATTTCGTTGATTTATCTACTTGAATATATTTCTTGCTCAAAAATTAATTCTAAGGTTTTGGGATATATGAAACTTATTGAACTTAGGCAAGTTGATCAAATTCATCTATTAGAATTATAAGTGGACTGGTACATTGAAATATCTAATCTAAGCTCTCAATTTATAAATCTATTTTGAGTAAAGCTTTTGTGATAAAATTGTTTTGGAAAAGTCCCCACAACTCATGGTAACTTTATTTTAGGATTTATGTTGAAATATGGAATTCTATATCTAGCTAAATATTTGTATTTTCTAGTGCACAAGAGGCAT
Organism: Asparagus setaceus; assembly: GCA_012295165.1. Classification (NCBI taxonomy): domain Eukaryota; kingdom Viridiplantae; phylum Streptophyta; class Magnoliopsida; order Asparagales; family Asparagaceae; genus Asparagus; species Asparagus setaceus. The sequence continues at coordinate 48,137,069 of CM022704.1, read as the reverse complement.
CTTTCCCTCTCAAACTAAAAATGGTACTTATATATTAGAAAAACATACATTTACTTTTTGAGAGACTTTAAAATACGATGATACAGATAACAAAAGTTTAAGAATTAAATGTTAGAATTTAGGAATTACTAATACATACACCTACATAATGAAACACACCCACAAGTTTAGTTATTGAAAATTGTAGGTTATGGTTAAAAACGAACAATAAGGTATGGATATCGTCGGTGGAAATTTTTTAAAACGTGACTTACAAAGGGTGTATCATCAAAATTTTGAATTAAATCCCAAACTTCTCTTAATAATAGTAATAGATAACTCTATATTTTAGGAAAAATGTTAAATATAGGGAAAATTTAAGTCCAAGATAGTATTCCTCGAAACTTCTTAGAAATCAGAGATATATACAATGTAAGTTCTTTAGACAGAGAATTTAGTCCATAGATTTACAGAATAGGAGTTTGTTATAGCCATCAATTGAGCTAAGTGTTGATCGCCCTTGATAGGTCGACACGTGTCCGTCCCACTCCTAATCAAACATGTCCAGAACCCAGTCGACTCCCCTGCAATGGGTCGACAACTTGCGAGGCTGACTAAAAAGGCGGTACGAGTCGACCCTTCCGATAAGAAGTCAACCCATCCATCCGGCCAGGAGGAGCCACCCTTCCAATAAGGAGTCGACCCATCAATCCAGCCAGGAGGAGTCGACCCATCCATCCGGCCAGGAGGAGCCACCCTTCCAATAAGGAGTCGACCCATCCATCCGGTCAGGAAGAGTCACCCTTCCAACAATGAGTCGACCCATCCATCCGCCCAGAAGGACCCTTCCAACAAGGAGTCGACCCATCCATCCGGCCAGGAGGAGTCACCCTTCCAATAAGGAGTCGACCCATCCATCCGGCCAGGAGGAGTCACCCTTCCAACAATGAGTCGACCTATCCATCCGGCCGGGAGGAGTCACCCTTCCAATAAGGAGTCGACCCATCCATCCGGTCGGGAAGAGTCACCCTTCCAACAATGAGTCGACCCATCCATCCGGTCGGGAAGAGTCACCCTTCCAACAATGAGTCGACCCATCCATCCGGTCGGGAAGAGTCACCCTTCCAACAATGAGTCGACCCATCCATCCGGTCGGGAAGAGTCACCCTTCCAACAATGAGTCGACCCATCCATCCGGTCGGGAAGAGTCACCCTTCCAACAATGAGTCGACCCATCCATCCGGTCGGGAAGAGTCACCCTTCCAACAATGAGTCGACCCATCCATCCGGTCGGGAAGAGTCACCCTTCCAATAAGGAGTCGACCCATCCATCCGGTCGGGAAGAGTCACCCTTCCAATAAGGAGTCGACCCATCCATCCAGGCGGGAGGAGCCACCCTTCCATAAGGAGTCGACCCATCCATCCGGTCGGGAAGAGTCACCCTTCCAACAATGAGTCGACCCATCCATCCGGTCGGGAAGAGTCACCCTTCCAATAAGGAGTCGACCCATCCATCCGGCCGGGAGGAGTCGACCCATCCATCCGGCGGGAGGAGCCACCCTTCCAATAAGGAGTCGACCCATCCATCCGGTCGGGAAGAGTCACCCTTCCAACAATGAGTCGACCCATCCATCCGGCCGGGAGGAGTCGACCCATCCATCCGGCCGGGAGGAGTCGACCCATCCATCCGGTCGGGAAGAGTCACCCTTCCAATAAGGAGTCGACCCATCCATCCGGTCGGGAAGAGTCACCCTTCCAATAAGGAGTCGACCCATCCATCCGGTCGGGAAGAGTCACCCTTCCAACAAGGAGTCGACCCATCCATCCGGTCAGGAGGAGTCACCCTTCCAATAAGGAGTCGACCCATCCATCCGGTCAGGAAGAGTCACCCTTCCAACAATGAGTCGACCCATCCATCCGGCCAGGAGGAGTCACCCTTCCAACAAGGAGTCGACCCATCCATCCGGCCAGGAGGAGTCACCCTTCCAACAAGGAGTCGACCCATCCATCCGGCCAGGAGGAGTCACCCTTCCAATAAGGAGTCGACCCATCCATCCGGCCAGGAGGAGTCACCCTTCCAACAATGAGTCGACCTATCCATCCGCAAGGGCAAGTTGAGAAGCCAGTACATCCTCGAGCCCCCCGCCAAACAGCCAGCCACTATCACATTAAATGTATTGTCAGAGTCATCATTGCTCTAGTCCCAAAAATCCTTATGACCCATCACCCACTATGTCTCATCAATCGCCATCATATCAAATCAGAAATGACTCACGCCACCCACAGCTAACACGTGTAAAGTGACTGTTGACTAAACTCATTGCTTCAACTCGGCCGAAATTATAGAATTGCCCTTGAGAACCTACTACAAATAGAGGGACTATTCTTGGCACCAAGGTGAGGGCAAACTCGCATACTTAGGACTTATAACTCTTGATTCATTTGGTTACTTCTCCACTCAATCTCAAAGTACTGACTTCATCATCGGAGGAAAACCCGGAGAACCTAACTCCAATCCTCTAACTTGTTGCAGTTTTTGCAGGCAGCTCCGGCGGCGATGGTTCTCCGGGGGATCAGCCATCAAGGGGGATAAAGGACCCTTAATCATCAGAAACTCGCATTATATTGACTGTGTGATCTGTAGCATCAACGGTTTGGCATACCGTGGGGCCTCTTCATCTCTTCGAGAAAGTGGTCAATCCCCGTCTTGAACCTTCCCTTGAGACAAAGTTCCCTTCCCCAGTGGAGACAAGCGACCTTCTCGCCGGGCTCGAGACAAGGTTCCCTTCCCACCGGCGGAGGCAGGCGTCCCTTCGCCGGGCTCGAGACAAAGTTCCCCGCCCCATGCGGGAATAGGCGACCTTCTCACTAGGCTCGAGACAAAGTTCCCTTCCCCAGCGGGACAAGCTTCCCTTCTCGCCGGGCTCGAGACAAGGTTCCCTTCCCACTGGCGGAGGCAGGCGTCCCTTCGCCGGGCTCGAGACAAAGTTCCCTTCCCCAGTGGAGACAAGCGACCTTCTCGCCGGGCTCGAGACAAAGTTCCCTTCCCCCCAGCGGGACAAGCTTCCCTTCTCGCCGGGCTGAGGCAGTCTCCTTCCCACTGGCGGAGGCAGGCGTCCCTTCGCTAGGCTCGAGACAAAGTTCCATTCCCCTCGGCGGGGATAGGCGACCTTCTCACCAGGCTCGAGACAAGGTTCCCTTCCCACCAGGCGGAGACAGGCGTCCCTTCTCGCCAGGCCGAGATAGATTCCCTTCCCCAGCGGGACAAGCTTCCCTTCTCGCCAGGCTCGAGACAAGGTTCCCTTCCCACCAGGCGGAGACAGGCGTCCCTTCTCGCCAGGCTCGAGACAAAGTTCCCTTCCCCAGTGGAGACAAGCGACCTTCTCGCCGGGCTGAGACAAAGTTCCCTTCCCCAGTGAGGGCAGGCGACCTTCGCCGGGCTCGAGACAAAGTTCCCTTCCCCCCAGGCGGGGACAAGCTTCCCTTCTCGCCAGGCTCGAGACAGGTCTCCTTCCCACTAGGCGGAGACAGGCGTCCCTTCGCTAGGCTCGAGACAAAGTTCCATTCCCCTCGGCGGGGATAGGCGACCTTCTCACCGGGCTCGAGACAAAGTTCCCCGCCCCCATGCGGGAATAGACGACCTTCTCACTAGGCTCGAGACAAAGTTCCCTTCCCCCCAGGCGGGGACAGGCGACCTTCTCGCCAGGCTCGAGACAAAGTTCCCTTCCCCCCAGGCGGAGACAAGCGACCTTCTCGCCAGCTCGAGACAAAGTTCCCCGCCCCCATGCGGGAATAGGCGACCTTCTCACTAGGCTCGAGACAAAGTTCCCCGCCCCCATGCGGGAATAGGCGACCTTCTCACTAGGCTCGAGACAAAGTTCCCTTCCCACCAGCGGAGACAAGCGACCTTCGCCCGGTGAGGCAGGTTCCCTTCCCACCGTGAGGAGCCACCCTTCCAACAAAGAGTCGACCCATCCATCCGGTCGGGAAGAGTCACCCTTCCAACAATGAGTCGACCCATCCATCCGGCCGGGAGGAGTCACCCTTCCAACAAGGAGTCGACCCATCCATCCAGGCCGGGAGGAGTCACCCTTCCATAAGGAGTCGACCCATCCATCCGCCAGAGGAGTCACCCTTCCAACAATGAGTCGACCTATCCATCCGGGCGAGTTGAGAAGCCAGTACATCCTCGAGCCCCCCGCCAAACAGCCAGTCACTATCACATTAAATGTATTGTCAGAGTCATCATTGCTCTAGTCCCAAAAATCCTTATGACCCATCACCCACTATGTCTCATCAATCGCCATCATATCAAATCAGAAATGACTCACGCCACCCACAGCTAACACGTGTAAAGTGACTGTTGACTAAACTCATTGCTTCAACTCGGCCGAAATTATAGAATTGCCCTTCAGAACCTACTACAAATAGAGGGACTATTCTTGGCACCAAGGTGAGGGCAAACTCTGCATACTTAGGACTTATAACTCTTCAGTTCATTTGGTTACTTCTCCACTCAATCTCAAAGTACTGACTTCATCATCGGAGGAAAACCCGGAGAACCTAACTCCAATCCTCTAACTTGTTGCAGTTTTTGCAGGCAGCTCCGGCGGCGATGGTTCTCCGGGGGATCAGCCATCAAGGGGGATAAAGGACCCTTAATCATCAGAAACTCGCATTATATTGACTGTGTGATCTGTAGCATCAACAGTTTGGCGCCCACCGTGGGGCCTCTTCATCTCTCTTCCAGAAAGTGGTCAATCCCCCGTCTTCGAACCTTCCCTTCGAGACAAAGTTCCCTTCCCCCCAGGCGGGGACAGGCGACCTTCTCGTCAGGCAGAGACAGGTTCCCTTCCCACCAGGCAAAGACAGGCGTCCCTTCTCGCCAGGCTCGAGACAAAGTTCCCTGCCCCCATGCGGGAATAGACGACCTTCTCACTAGGCTCGAGACAAAGTTCCCTTCCCCCTAGGCGGGGACAGGCGGCCTTCTCGCCAGGCTCGAGATAGGTTCCCTTCCCACCAGGCGGAGACAGGCGTCCCTTCTCGCCAGGCTCGAGACAAAGTTCCCCGCCCCCATGCGGGAATAGGCGACCTTCTCGCCAGCTCGAGACAAAGTTCCCTTCCCCAGCGGGACAAGCTTCCCTTCTCGCCAGGCTCGAGACAGGTCTCCTTCCCACTAGGCGGAGACAGGCGTCCCTTCTCGCTAGGCTCGAGACAAAGTTCCATTCCCCCTCAGCGGGGATAGGCGACCTTCTCACCAGGCTCGAGACAAGGTTCCCTTCCCACCAGGCGGAGACAGGCGACCTTCTCGCCAGGCTCGAGACAAAGTTCCCTTCCCCCCAGGCGGAGACAAGCGACCTTCTCGCCAGGCTGAGACAGGTTCCCTTCCCACCAGGCAGAGACAAGCGACCTTCGCCAGCTCGAGACAAAGTTCCCTTCCCCCCAGGCGGAGACAAGCGACCTTCTCGCCAGGCTGAGACAGGTTCCCTTCCCACCAGGCAGAGACAGGCGACCCCTCTCGCCAGGCCGAGTCGACCCTTCCCGCCGGGAACCAAAAGACCTTGCCACCCTCCTAAGCCCAAGGCCCTCAACCAAAAGACCTTGGCATCCTCCTAAGCCCAAGGCAAGTACTCAAGACCAAGTCACTCCAACAGCGACCCGTCGCTTTCTTTATAAAGATACCTTGAGAGTCGGCAACCGACAACTATTTGAATTTTCACCTGTACTCGGCCAGCCGAGTTCAAGTGAAAGGCGACCACTATTATAGCCTGCAATTGAGCTAAGGGTTGATCCCCCTTGAGAGGCCGACACGTGTCCGTCCCACTCCTAATCAAATATGTCCAGCCCAGTCGACTCCCCTGCAATGGGTCGACAACTTGCGAGGCCGACTAAAAAGGCAGTACGAGTCCCAATAAGGAGTTGACCCATCCATCCGATCAGGAGGAGTCACCCTTCCAATAAGGAGTCGACCCATCCATCCGGCCAGGAGGAGTCGACCCATCTATCCGACCAGGAGGAGCCACCCTTCCAACAAAGAGTCGACCCATCCATCCGGCCAGAAGGACCCTTCCAACAAGGAGTCGACCCATCCATCCGGCCAGGAGGAGTCACCCTTCCAATAAGGAGTCGACCCATCCATCCGGCCAGGAGGAGTCACCCTTCCAACAAGTAGTCGATCCATCCATCCGGCCGAGTTGAGAAGCCAGTACATCCTCGAGCCCCCCGCCAAACAGCCAGTCACCATCACATTAAATGCATTGTCAGAGTCATTATTGCTCTAGTCTTAAAAGTCCTTATGACCCATCACCCACCATGTCTCATCAATCGCCATCATATCAAATCAAAAATGACTCATGACACCCACAACATGTGTAGCGGCGTTGACTAAACTCATTGCTTCAACTCGGTAGAAATTATAGAATTGCCCTTCATAACCTACTATAAATAGTGGGACTATTCTTAGCACCAAGGTGAGGGCAAACTCGCACACTTAGGACTTAGAACTCTTCAGTTCATTTGGTTACTTCTCCACTCAATCTCAAAGTCTTGACTTCATCATCGGAGGAAAACCGGAGAACCTAACTCCAATCCTCTAACTTGTTGCGGTTTTGCGGCGACTCCGTGGCGATGGTTCTCCGGGATCAGCCATCAAGGGGATAAGGGACCCTTAATCATCGAACTTCGCATTATATTGACTGTGTGATGCGTAGCATCAACGAGTTCAAACTATACATCACATTAAGCATTGTTTGCTTGATTTCATAGAAAAACTATATATTCACTTTACAATAAAAAACATAACAAGGAAATGGTTAAGTCTATTTTCTCTAAAAAAAGGCTAAGATTGGTTTCCCTAAGTGACTGTCAAATCAACCAATTAGTGGTTGACACATTCTCCTTTTATTGTTCTTTCTTGTTTCAAGATTGCATCCAAACATACAAAAGTGAAAAGGTGAAATATGGCCCCACATTCAGGAGATTTTTCATCCATTTTCATAAAACAATAAGCAACTAAACAATGTTTGGCAATTTGCTTATTTTACTTATAAGTATATTTTTACATAAATGGGTACTTCTCCATGTTTGGTAAGGGTTTATTTTTACTTATTTTTGACTAAGAAAAAATAAGTTGGCATTCTCAACGTATTTTCTCTACTTATAAGTAGTTTTACTTATTTATATCAAAAGACAATATTACCCTCCAAAACTCATTTTCAGGTCCTTCAACCGTTCTCACGTTTGTTATTGTTGATCCCCTTGAGAGGCCGACCGTGTCCGTCCCACTCCTAATCAAATATGTCCACCCGATCGACTCCCGCAATGGGTCGACAACTTATGAGGCCGACTAAAAGGCGATGCGAGTCCCGATAAGGAGTTGACCCATCCATCCGATCGGGAGGAGTCACCCTTCCAATAAGGAGTCGACCCATCCATCCGGCGGGAGGAGTCGACCCATCTATCCCACCGGGAGGAGCCACCCTTCCAACAAAGAGTCGACCCATCCATCCGATCGGGAGGAGTCACCCTTCCAACAAGGAGTCGACCCATCCATCCGGCCAGGAGGAGTCACCCTTCCAATAAGGAGTCGACCCATCCATCCGGCCAGGAGGAGTCACCCTTCCAACAAGTAGTCGATCCATCCATCCGGCCGAGTTGAGAAGCCAGTACATCCTCGAGCCCCCCGCCAAACAGCCAGTCACCATCACATTAAATGCATTGTCAGAGTCATTATTGCTCTAGTCTTAAAAGTCCTTATGACCCATCACCCACCATGTCTCATCAATCGCCATCATATCAAATCAAAAATGACTCATGACACCCACAGCTGACACGTGTAAAGCGACTGTTGACTAAACTCATTGCTTCAACTCGGCCGAAATTACGGAATTGCCCTTCATAACCTACTATAAATAGTGGGACTATTCTTAGCACCAAGGTGAGGGCAAACTCTGCACACTTAGGACTTAGAACTCTTCAGTTCATTTGGTTACTTCTCCACTTAAGCTCAAAGTACTGACTTGATCGTCGGAGGAAAAACCCGGAGAACTCAACTCAGGTCCTCTAATTACAGTTTTGCAGGCAGCTCCGGCGGCGATGGTTCACCGGGGGATCAGTCATCAAGGGGGATAAGGGACCCTTAATCACCACAAACTCGCATTATATTGACTGTGTGATCCGTAGCATCAACAGAGTTCAAACTATACATCACATTAAGCATTGTTTGCTTGATTTCATAGAAAAACTATATATTCACTTTACAATAATAAGCTAATTAATAATTTTATTAATAATTACTATTTGAACAATATGAAATTAATTAATTAGTCTCAAATAAGTAATAAGCAACTTAGAAGGTTTCAAAAATTGGTAGATAAACATACTCCATCACTCCTTGTATAAACTCTAGAATTTCTCATGTCAAACTCATGTCAAATACTTGGTTACAGGAATAGTATGGTGAGGATCTGATCCCCATCACTCCTTGTATAAACTCTAGAATTTCTCATGTCAAACTCATGTCAAATACTTGGTTACAGGAATAGTATGGTGAGGATCTGATCCCCATCACTCCTTGTATAAACTCTAGAATTTCTCATGTCAAACTCATGTCAAATACTTGGTTACAGGAATAGTATGGTGAGGATCTGATCCCCATCACTCCTTGTATAAACTCTAGAATTTCTCATGTCAAACTCATGTCAAATACTTGGTTACAGGAATAGTATGGTGAGGATCTGATCCCCATCACTCCTTGTATAAACTCTAGAATTTCTCATGTCAAACTCATGTCAAATACTTGGTTACAGGAATAGTATGGTGAGGATCTGATCCCCATCACTCCTTGTATAAACTCTAGAATTTCTCATGTCAAACTCATGTCAAATACTTGGTTACAGGAATAGTATGGTGAGGATCTGATCCCCATCACTCCTTGTTATGTGTACTAATCTTGTAGTTTTACAAGTTACTCTAAGTTCTCATTGAGCTTGTTAGCCAAGAACCTTATCAATCTAACAAGCAGATCTAATTCCATTGCTCCTTTAAACTAAAATTGGATAGTAATCTCTGTTTTGTCGAGTCTTAGGTTAATGAAGGATAAAGATGGAGCACATTTTATTTTGTTCTAGTTGAACTCTCTCTATGAACTTTTTATACTTTAATTAATTTAATATATGACTTATTAAATATGTCTTGTCCTTGGAATATCCTTGGTGTTCCATAAAATTTCCTCAATCTCATGAATTGCTTATCCTTTTCGAGTTCTGAGTTGATGAGACAAGGGATATATTAGGAACAAGGGTCCATCCTGACTCTCTATATAATGTTATTGACTCAATTCAATTTGACAATTTTGCTTGCAAATAGTTATGGCTTTCTTTTCAATGCATTGTTTATTAATGTCTTTGTTATTGCATTGAAGCTTCAGTCATTTATCACCATGAGTCATGTACAACCAGCATTTAACATGGATTTGACGGACTTCATTTCCCAGGAGTGTAAACGCAAAAATATAAGTAAACCAGTTTAGTCTTCGTGAGCAACAATGAAGGCTCATCTTGAGCATAAAAAGCAACTTAATAATCTTAGTGGGCCAATTTCTTATTCTAAAATATTATTTTAATTAATTAATTAGTCTCGATATTAGTAACTAATATCCACAATTAGTGTGATATATAAAATCATTTAATTAAATATTTTTAGTGTGAAATAATTAATTTGTTATTAATTATTTTGTTAATTATTTATTATATTTACCATTAATAATTATTTCATTAATTTGAATTTAATTAATTGATCACAATAAAGTAATTAATAATGATGACTAATGTGATATATAAAGTATATTTTAGTTAAATATTTCCTATTTTTCCTTAAATAAATTTTATTAATAATTTTTTAATTAATTAATTTTTCTAATGATAATGTTTTATTAATATAAAATTAATTAATTAGTCTCGATATTAGTAACTAATATCCACAATTAGTGTGATATATAAAATCATTTAATTAAATATTTTTAGTGTGAAATAATTAATTTGTTATTAATTATTTTGTTAATTATTTATTATATTTACCATTAATAATTATCTGATTAATATAAAACTAATTTTTAGTCATGATATTAGATTTCAAAGTATGTTCTTTTGGTCATTTGATAGTTATTACAATCTTATAAGTTATTAGTTTACCAAACACATAACTACACACATATCCTTACAAGTTAAGCAAATTACCAAATACTTTCCTTATTGTTTTACATCCTTATGAGTGTTTTGGAAAATAAGTAATAAGCAACTTAGAAGGTTTCAAAAATTGGTAGATAAACATACTCCATCACTCCTTGTATAAACTCTAGAATTTCTCATGTCAAACTCATGTCAAATACTTGGTTACAGGAATAGTATGGTGAGGATCTGATCCCCATCACTCCTTGTTATGTGTACTAATCTTGTAGTTTTACAAGTTACTCTAAGTTCTCATTGAGCTTGTTAGCCAAGAACCTTATCAATCTAACAAGCAGATCTAATTCCATTGCTCCTTTAAACTAAAATTGGATAGTAATCTCTGTTTTGTCGAGTCTTAGGTTAATGAAGGATAAAGATGGAGCACATTTTATTTTGTTCTAGTTGAACTCTCTCTATGAACTTTTATACTTTAATTAATTTAATATATGACTTATTAAATATGTCTTGTCCTTGGAATATCCTTGGTGTTCCATAAAATTTCCTCAATCTCATGAATTGCTTATCCTTTTCGAGTTCTGAGTTGATGAGACAAGGGATATATTAGGAACAAGGGTCCATCCTGACTCTCTATATAATGTTATTGACTCAATTCAATTTGACAATTTTGCTTGCAAATAGTTATGGCTTTCTTTTCAATGCATTGTTTATTAATGTCTTTGTTATTGCATTGAAGCTTCAGTCATTTATCACCATGAGTCATGTACTGTAGAATTTTATGTAAAACAAAGTTTAAGATACTGAAGGTTTGGATCAAGGCATTCTAAATCCAGTCCAAAGTACTAAGTAAACCAGTTTATTCTTCGTGAGCAACAATGAAGGCTCATTTTGAGCATAAGAAGTCACTTAATAATCTTAGTGGGCCAATTTCTTATTCTGTTATCAATATCAGGAATAGGATATTGAAAAAGCAAAGGGACCCAAGAAAAAAGAAGAATGAGCAATGATTCAAATGCTGCAATGAGATCAGATATGAAGAACATATTAGTACTATAGCTTCTAGCTTCTTTTACTTTTTTTTAATAGAGGGACTATTCATGGGACTACACATATGGTAGTTCTCATCACTGATGCTAGCATGATGCAATGCTGGTGTAATATTATGATCAGCTGAGGTCCAATTTAGGGTATAAATTTAGGGTTAATCGCGAACACAACCAGGCTTCAGGTATTTAAACCTATAACTACTTGAAACCCAATAATTTCTCTAACTGTGACATTGAGAACAAGCGAATCTAAATAAGTTAGCATTTGTACTCTTGGCTTTTAAAATTCCCAGGCTTCAGGTATTTAAATCCTAAGGAAAGCATGATTGAATCAACATTAATATCGAACAATTACATGTGGGGTCTTGGATTAGATGGTTATTGATGCCCTTAACTTAAATGATCAAGAATATATTGATGAAGAAATGTTTCTACTTGGATTTTTGGAGAGGTTTTTTTGTGGTTTTTATTTTATTAGTGCAAATATAGTTTGATTTTAGAATTAATATATCCCAACCAAGTTGTATATCCCTCTACAATTTTACATGTATATCCCTCCTACAATTTTAAACAATATGCAAATTCAATAGAGTGACAAATTTTATTCCACATCAATACATGACTTCAAATGATGATCAATAATTTAAACCAATAAATCCACATTCAACATACTAATAAATGACAATGCCACAAAGTTTTTAGTATTAGAAAACAACCATACAAACTTTAACATTCCACTCTTGATGAGTCTTACATCAGCATTTCCAAAATGCATAACCGGTCAATTATAAAACCAGATTCTTATTCTCCATAAATTTTTCTACTAAAGACTACAAAAACTTTATACAAAATTCACTTCCATAGCAACAATTCGCAAAGTCTTACTTAGTTGAAGTTGTCTCTTTAGAATGTTCTTGGAATCTCCCCCTTTCATTGATTATAGGCTTATTGTGTGCTCCAAATATCAACTTGTTCTATGATTCACTCAAATGGTTAGTGATTGTATCATATTTCACATGCACAAAGCATCCATCTAGCTCAATTATCGACATGCTTTGCATCTAGCTATTGATATCCTTTTTGTTCTCCTCTTCAATAACCTTCATTGCTTTGTTGAGCTGGACTTCGTTGTATGCATATGATGCTTGTCAAATCTTATCTTTTAATGAATTTCCACATCTAAATTTCTCTTTGGAAATTGGCATACATATTCCACATGCAAAAACAAATATCACCATGAGCATATGATCTGTCAAACGTCTCTAACAATCTCTACATTACCAAAAAAATTATATATCAATAACTTCAGGTTTAACATAAAATGTTTCAGTTGAGACCTTGTCGTTGAAATATCTCTAACTTGCTATTATGTTTCAGTTATTTCAGTTCAGAGCTGGAACAGAATAAAACTGATCTGTTCTAGTACAGAACTAAAATAGAATAAATTTCTCTTCTGTTTCAGTTCTGAACCTCATAATTAGAATATTTTAGGTAAAAGGATTGATAATTTGTCATTCTTTCCTCCACTCTAATTACCCTACAATAGCATTAATGCTATTAATGCTACCGGTGTTTAATTACGGTATGAAATAATTTATTGCGAAGAAGAAAATATATATATATTTATGCTGGTTGGTGCATTATGATCAATATAAACATTGAATAAGTGTATACAATCATAAGTCTAGATAATATTATTAACTCAGAAAATTGCAAACATTAAAGACATAAATAATCTATATAGTTTGTTTACTTTGTGTTGGTTTGACGTGAATGTCAACCAACACCCTTCAACTTAGCCTATGACCTCCATTAGATAATGTACACCAACAGTTCATGCAACAGGAAACCATTGATTATTTCCATCTAGCCTAATGACACTTATTAAACTTACCACAAGTTTCATGCTTTAAGTGATAACAATCTATTCCAATTAGTGGTATGCAATGATTTTTATATCCATCAATTGAAACTTTTAAACAGGTAAAAGTTGTCTTAAAATTATTTGTTCAAAATCATAAAATTATTTTTCGAAGAATCCAATATGGTGGACATAAGTTTAGATTCTTTTTCAATTGGCAATCAAATAGAAAGTCCAAAAAAAACTATCATCCATGTATGTCAGGATATTATATCAAAATAGAAACGAATATGTATTATATCATAGTCTTTGTAGGTCTAAAATACTCGTCATCTTTTGTGCCACAGTTGACTTCGACGAACAATTTTGATGCTGGAGTTTTCGTCGTTGAGGTCGAGTTGCGAAAACAAAGGGAGAAGACCCCTGGGATTGAGAAAGCAAAGGGAGAAGAGAACGGATGAAACTAAACAATAAATTAAATTTTGAGATAAGGGTTGTTTTTTGTTAGGGGCTAACTTTGTAATTTTTATCACATGAGTCATGTACAACCAGCATTTAACATGGATTTGACGGACTTCATTTCCCAGGGAGTGTAAACGCAAAAAATATAAGTAAACCAGTTTAGTCTTCGTGAGCAACAATGAAGGCTCATCTTGAGCATAAAAAGCAACTTAATAATCTTAGTGGGCCAATTTCTTATTCTATTATCAACATCAGGAATAGGATATTAAACAAGCAAAGGGACCTAGCTCTCTCATATATACTACAGATATTACTAAGTGTAGCTCTCTCATACTACAGGGGGTGTACTTGCAATTAACCCTATAAATTAAGTAGAATTTATTTTATCCCCTTGTTATAATCCTTAGATTGATGGATTTGAAGTTAATTTGATGATCAAGAGATCTTAATCTTAGTTTTGAGATATAATGAACATATTAATAAACTCTCTTGTATCGTATGAATTATATTTTTCAATATTATCCGGTTTTCTCATATTCTTTTGTATCCACATGTATATCCATATGTATATCTATATTCGCATCCAATTTTAGCAAATATGGATTTGAGTTTTCCTCACCAAGGGATATCCATATCTGTGACTGCTAAGCAAATATAGATATGATAACTAGTAGCACAACCAGGACTTGAGGGGGTAGTGGGGGAAACAAATTATAAATAAATAAAATAAACTTTTTTATAAATTCACTAAAATAAATTCATTAAATACATTTCAACATAAAAAAGACATTAACTATCATCAACAAGTTTTCATATTTTGAAATCTTTGTATAATCAACTCATTATCAATCATTATCAAATACATCTCTCTCACTGAAAATAGCTTTAAAAAATCATTCAACTAATTGTCTCCCATTTGATTGTGTAGTCGAGTCTCACAATTTTCATAGCTGAAAATCCTCTTTTTACAGTTGCAGTAGCAATAGGTAAGAGTAACGCTAACTTGGCAACAAGATATACGAATGAATAAGCAAAATTTCTTCATATTACCATACACTTCTCTGCAAAGGTCAAGAATCTCTTTCAACTCTGAAATGTCATTGCTAGTGCTTATGTCAACAGCATAAGTCATTTCTCATGCTTTCTATTTTTTCAGGTTTTTATTTTGGGTTTCCAGATTTGGAGAGTTAAGTTTAACTAAAGGATATTTTGGTTAACTAAGTGGGTTTTATTAAAGTCTAATTGCAAATAAGTAAACAACAAGTATTGTTAACAATACGAGCCTCTATTTAAAATACATGTCATTATAATGGAAAATATCTATACTACTTATAAAAAGGATATAAGTGTTAAAAATTTTAATTGACTTTTTCGCCCCTTTCAGTAGTCTTAATTCCTAATTTTATTTTAGATAATTCCCAATCCCAATTATTAGTTATTAATTACTAATTAAAAAATAATTACAGAAGATCAACAAAAACCCTTCTCTCTGGGAGAAAGTATCCCATGGGCGTCCCTATAGGGGCCATTATAATCATTGGATCCCCTTGGGATCTAAAAAATTTCAGATCCCAAGGAGATCCAATGGTTCAAAGGGGAGGGGTGCAATGCACCCGTCCCCATGGGATACTTTCCCCCTCTCTGGTAATCACTCTTCTCTCTCTCTATAAATTGCCAACGTTGTCTCTTCCTCTTCTCCCCTCCACACCCCTAAAAAAAAGAATCTACCATATTTCTCTCAACCTGATCAAATTTCCATCTAGGTAAAAGTAAAAAAAAAGAGACTAGTCAATTCTTTTTTTACTCTTTCAAATCATGTATCGTTATAGTGATGGAAAAGAATATATGAATCGAAATTCCATAGCGAGGTTACTTGTTTAGAAAAGCTCTAAGCATTCTATTTGTTATACGTTACAAAAAATAAGTTTCTTAATCATTAAACTTTTAAATTTTGTAGGAACCTGAATATGAGTCTATTGTGGGGAACAAGCCAAATCAACAGCCTGCATCAAATCGAAAGAGCCAAGTCGTTGAAGTTCACAACCTATCAGAGAGGGTAAGGTCTATTTGTTATATTTAGATTTCATCTAGCCTGTGTTCTAAATGTTAGTGTCTTTTGATGTAGAGAAGAAGAGACAGAATCAATGACAAGATGAGAGCATTGCAAGGACTCATTCCTCATTGCAACAAGGTAAATGCTACTCTCTTTACGAAATTGTCTCCCCCCCTTCTCTCTTTCTATCTCTCAGTTCAACCTCTCAGATATCTCTCAATTGCTCTTGGGCGACGAGGTCCCCTAGCAGCAGCCCTTCCTCTTGAGATTGTACGACGAGGAGCCATTGAAGGTCGGTCTTTTGGGTGCTAGGAAAGCTAGGGTTTTGAGGAAGTTAGGGTTTTTGAAAATCAAAGTGAAGAAGAAAGGAGGTAAACAGTTCTATTTATAGACTGACCTCGAACTTCGCTGAAGATTTTTTACCCTAACTTCGCCGAAAATCTCGCCCCGAGCTTCGCCAGAGATTCTAGCCTTGAACTTTGCCGATAATCTCGCTCTGAACAAACTTCACCACAATTTCAGGTGTAGAAATCGAGGATTCAAATTTTGAATTCTCATGCTGAGCTTCGCCTAACCGACTTGTTGAGCTTCGCCTAACCGACTTACTGAGCTTCGCCCAGCCGACTGTTTCTCAAGTAAGTGAACTTCGGCCCCATTCAGTTGGGCACTAAAGCGAACCTCGCCAAAATCACATGGCGAATTTCACTAAGTCTCTAAATTGAGAAAATTCTAACTCAATTTGTTTGAGACCCTACTTAGCAAATTTCACTAAGTCTCCAAAATTGAAAAAATTCTAACTCAACTTGTTTAAGACCCTATTTGGCGAGCTTCAATTCGATTCTCGCTGACATAAACAAACTTGAGCTTCGTTTCCAACACCACAACTCCATGCAGAATTCAAGTTCACCACAGAAGTAAAGTTCACACAGATCAAACACACAAAGATGGACAATTTTAGAAAAAAAAGTTTATTTTTATTGATCGAAGACTCTACTACATAAAGGCAATATTCAGACTATCCAATTATAGGGATGATGGGTATTCGTTGCTATTTACTACTACCCTATATTCCTAAATATGGGTAATGTGAAAGCTGAGGATCATACATGAGCTGCACTAAGCTACAGCCCTTGCTCCTCTGATCTCACAAAACTTGAGGAACAAAATATTTCCCCATGCAGAAAAATAGCTCCTACTTACTCCTCCCTAGGCCCTATGCCAGGGGATGAGAAAAAGTTGTTAAACAAGAAGTGTCCCCGTTGCTGCGAATTGAAGCATATCAACAGGAAGAAGCACTTCTTGCAACTAAAATTTGACGTTAGGCCTGAGACAGCCACACGACGTCTAATTACGTTATAGGTTCACATTTGTGAAACCTAATTACTGTCGGAGTCCTCACTTGTGGAGCTCCAAGGATCCTTCTTCAACCGCCATCTCAGTCGTCGAACGCTCTTACGTAGAGCGTGGCACTCAAAGCTCCACGAATCTCTATCGCGATTCAACTCGCCCGAAGCTATCGACTGATTCTCGACGATCTGCTCGAGCTTTTCCTTCTCGGCCGACAACAACTCCGCCAGTCGACGACGTATGCAGAGTTCATCCGCTTGGTTGCCCTCTACTTGGCAAGCTCCTGTTGGAGCTGTTTTATTTCAGCTCCTCTATCGAGGAGCATCTCCGATCTAAGCGATGGAGTCTTAGACATGAAGAAGAAGATGGAGATGAAGATGATAAAGTCGAAAGGGAAATGGTGCTATTTATAGCCTTTTCTGAGTCCAAACTTTTGAGAAAATTACATCTTTTGAGATTTGATTGGACGGGACAAATAGGCTAAATCTTAGCCTAAAACTTGGTCAAATCTACAGCAGATCTTGTGAATCTTCACTCAGAAGATCTCGGCCGTAGATCACGGCGCAAATCCAGAGGCAAAATCTCAACAACCATCACCAGTTAGTGAACTTCACTAATCAACGAACTTCGCCCACACAACTCAAAGTTAAGCGAACTTCGCCGATACCCAAAATCAGCTGAACTTCGCCGATTTATCAGCTTCGCCGCAACAAAAGAGAGGACGAACTTCGTTCCAAACACAGAATTGGACGAATACAAGTATCATAGAGCCTTTAACACAAGTCTATAATAAAAGAAGCCACGTTCAACAGTACACATCTGGCGACCAAGTAGAATGAGGACAATTTTCAACCCAAACAAGACGACTCGAGCTACGTTCAACAGTACACCTCTAACTAATTACCCAAAATATTTCAATCCTAACTACAAGTCAAATGCAGGATTTTGAAAACTTTGGGGGGGAGGGGGGTCTTGTAGATGGTTAAAATATATCCTATCCAGGCCAATGTTCAGCTTGAAATCAAGAAGTGAACGCCCATGGGCTGAACACTTCAAATGGGCCCAAAGTCAAGCTCACAACAGGCTATGGCGAAGCTCGCTCGAACCAGCACGCGAACATCGCCACACAGCCCATTTTAGTTCAGCCCAAATGAATCAATAGCGAGCCACGCGAAGTTCGCCACTTGATATCAGCGGACTTCACCAACAACCACCCACGTGGACCGCGCCATCCACGATTCAGAAGCAACAGCCCACCCACGTCTTCAGCGAGCCTCGCCTAAATGTCTTCAGCGAGCCTCGCCTAAACGTCTTCGTGAGCCTCGCCTAAATGTCTTCGTGAGCCTCGCCTAAATGTCTTCGTGAGCCTCGCCTAAATGTCTTCGTGAGCCTCGCCTAAATGTCTTCGTGAGCCTCGCCTAAATGTCTTCGTGAGCCTCGCCTAAATGTCTTCGTGAGCCTCGCCTAAATGTCTTCGTGAGCCTCGCCTAAATGTCTTCGTGAGCCTCGCCTAAATGTCTTCGTGAGCCTCGCCTAAATGTCTTCGTGAGCCTCGCCTAAATGTCTTCGTGAGCCTCGCCTAAATGTCTTCGTGAGCCTCGCCTAAATGTCTTCGTGAGCCTCGCCTAAATGTCTTCGTGAGCCTCGCCTAAATGTCTTCGTGAGCCTCGCCTAAATGTCTTCGTGAGCCTCGCCTAAATGTCTTCGTGAGCCTCGCCTAAATGTCTTCGTGAGCCTCGCCTAAATGTCTTCGTGAGCCTCGCCTAAATGTCTTCGTGAGCCTCGCCTAAATGTCTTCGTGAGCCTCGCCTAAATGTCTTCGTGAGCCTCGCCTAAATGTCTTCGTGAGCCTCGCCTAAATGTCTTCGTGAGCCTCGCCTAAATGTCTTCGTGAGCCTCGCCTAAATGTCTTCGTGAGCCTCGCCTAAATGTCTTCGTGAGCCTCGCCTAAATGTCTTCGTGAGCCTCGCCTAAATGTCTTCGTGAGCCTCGCCTAAATGTCTTCGTGAGCCTCGCCTAAATGTCTTCGTGAGCCTCGCCTAAATGTCTTCGTGAGCCTCGCCTAAATGTCTTCGTGAGCCTCGCCTAAATGTCTTCGTGAGCCTCGCCTAAATGTCTTCGTGAGCCTCGCCTAAATGTCTTCGTGAGCCTCGCCTAAATGTCTTCGTGAGCCTCGCCTAAATGTCTTCGTGAGCCTCGCCTAAATGTCTTCGTGAGCCTCGCCTAAATGTCTTCGTGAGCCTCGCCTAAATGTCTTCGTGAGCCTCGCCTAAATGTCTTCGTGAGCCTCGCCTAAATGTCTTCGTGAGCCTCGCCTAAATGTCTTCGTGAGCCTCGCCTAAATGTCTTCGTGAGCCTCGCCTAAATGTCTTCGTGAGCCTCGCCTAAATGTCTTCGTGAGCCTCGCCTAAATGTCTTCGTGAGCCTCGCCTAAATGTCTTCGTGAGCCTCGCCTAAATGTCTTCGTGAGCCTCGCCTAAATGTCTTCGTGAGCCTCGCCTAAATGTCTTCGTGAGCCTCGCCTAAATGTCTTCGTGAGCCTCGCCTAAATGTCTTCGTGAGCCTCGCCTAAATGTCTTCGTGAGCCTCGCCTAAATGTCTTCGTGAGCCTCGCCTAAATGTCTTCGTGAGCCTCGCCTAAATGTCTTCGTGAGCCTCGCCTAAATGTCTTCGTGAGCCTCGCCTAAATGTCTTCGTGAGCCTCGCCTAAATGTCTTCGTGAGCCTCGCCTAAATGTCTTCGTGAGCCTCGCCTAAATGTCTTCGTGAGCCTCGCCTAAATGTCTTCGTGAGCCTCGCCTAAATGTCTTCGTGAGCCTCGCCTAAATGTCTTCGTGAGCCTCGCCTAAATGTCTTCGTGAGCCTCGCCTAAATGTCTTCGTGAGCCTCGCCTAAATGTCTTCGTGAGCCTCGCCTAAATGTCTTCGTGAGCCTCGCCTAAATGTCTTCGTGAGCCTCGCCTAAATGTCTTCGTGAGCCTCGCCTAAATGTCTTCGTGAGCCTCGCCTAAATGTCTTCGTGAGCCTCGCCTAAATGTCTTCGTGAGCCTCGCCTAAATGTCTTCGTGAGCCTCGCCTAAATGTCTTCGTGAGCCTCGCCTAAATGTCTTCGTGAGCCTCGCCTAAATGTCTTCGTGAGCCTCGCCTAAATGTCTTCGTGAGCCTCGCCTAAATGTCTTCGTGAGCCTCGCCTAAATGTCTTCGTGAGCCTCGCCTAAATGTCTTCGTGAGCCTCGCCTAAATGTCTTCGTGAGCCTCGCCTAAATGTCTTCGTGAGCCTCGCCTAAATGTCTTCGTGAGCCTCGCCTAAATGTCTTCGTGAGCCTCGCCTAAATGTCTTCGTGAGCCTCGCCTAAATGTCTTCGTGAGCCTCGCCTAAATGTCTTCGTGAGCCTCGCCTAAATGTCTTCGTGAGCCTCGCCTAAATGTCTTCGTGAGCCTCGCCTAAATGTCTTCGTGAGCCTCGCCTAAATGTCTTCGTGAGCCTCGCCTAAATGTCTTCGTGAGCCTCGCCTAAATGTCTTCGTGAGCCTCGCCTAAATGTCTTCGTGAGCCTCGCCTAAATGTCTTCGTGAGCCTCGCCTAAATGTCTTCGTGAGCCTCGCCTAAATGTCTTCGTGAGCCTCGCCTAACCCACAATTAAAGGCCATTAACTCTCTCTTTTAGCCTATAAAAGGAGTGGAGATTGCTCATTTTTAGGATCTAATCTGATCATAGAGAGATCAACCCACTTACACACGATGAATCGAGAAATCGACCCAACTTCGGTGCTAAGAGAAGACTGAGTTATCTTCCAAGCAACCAAGTTCTCATCAACAATAAAAGACACATTGTCTTAGGCGGTGCGTCAACGGAGTACAAGATCGACGCTCCATCGGCACGCAGAAAAGAACCCCCAGGAAATATAAATTTTTTCTTTGTTTCATTGTAATCTTTTTAATTGTAATTTGTGTCAATTGCAATACCAAAAGACCCGAAACACCGATGACTACTAAAATTGATCTGAACTGCCCAAAATTGGACAGTTTGGTCAGTTTTGTCGATTTAGCCCAAATTTTGCACTGCCCTAAATATTAGTGCTATGTATCAACTGTAAATATAAAACACAGATAGGTATATACCCAAACAAAAATCCAATGGGTTCATTTGCCCCTACTGGGTTGTATGTGGTTCTGCCACTGATGATAAGTATCATATTTGAGCCATAAATGAATTGCTTTAGCCCCTAGCCCTAGCTATCACCCCATAACATTCTAAATACCAAACTGATATTTAATATCGCACACATTTACCACTTTGGTTTTTAAAATAACTTTGTCATCTTTTTAGTATTTAAAGTTTGGTAAACCAGCAATTGGATACCAAATCTTGTCGGTGATGAATTTTTCTGGCAAGAATTGATGGGAAAATTTCTTCCACCCCCTGACCTCTCAAAGTTATTGTATTTTAAACTATTCTTCTCCGTCAACCTCCCCAAACTTAAATTTCTTCTACCCTTTACTCAATAAGACCTCCTTTCAACCCCCCCCCTCTGTCTCTCATCAATAGAGCCCCATCCTTATCCTTCAATCTCTTCCAATTCAAACGCAAACCCTAATCCAATTTTGATCATTTTAATTATGGTTTGGGTTTGAATTGAGGGAGGCTAAAGGAGAAGGAGCTCTATTGATGAGTGAGAAAGAGAGGGTGCATGAGTATTTTATTGGGTAACGAGATAGAAGAAATTTGAGTTTGGGGAGGTTGAAGGAGAAGAATAGTTTAAAATACAAAAATTTTAAGAGGTCAGTAGTTGGACGAAATTTAACCAACAGTTCTCGCCGGAAAAATTCACTGCCGACGAGATTTGGTACCCAATTGCCCCTTTGCCAAACTTTAAATATTAAAAAGGCACCGAAGTTATTTTTTATATCAAAGTGGTAAATAGAGTCTATTTTAAATACCAAAGTGGAGAAAACTCACCACTGATGAGATTTGGCACCTAATTGCCCTCTGGCCAAACTTTAAATATTATACACCAAAGTAATTTTATACACCAAAGTGGTAAATAGAGTCTATTTTAAATAATGGAAAAAATTCAACGCCAACGAGATTTGGTACCCAATTGCTCATTTGCCAAACTTTAAACATCTAAACGACACTGAACTTATTTCATAGATTATCTCACAATTTCTGGGTACAAAAAAATATTCTCTAATTTTAATCATATATATTCTCACAACGCTTAATCATTGAAACTAGCAAAAATGTTTTCTCCAGAATCTTCACTTCTCCACTTCTTCACTAGTTTTCCACATATAACCGTGCATCCCACGATTCTTTATTATGCTATTAGCACTGCACTGCCTGAGGGGCCCGAATTATCTTAGAACCTCCCACATGTAAGTGAATAGTTCTTACACACACATGGGAAGGTAGGCGAGCAGTTTGACAATTTGCCCTCCCATGTGCGGCTACGAACCGCTCCCGCTCACATACAGGCGATTCTAAAGAGATTCCCTGTTCCTGGTCGAGATCTTACAATGTCTTATTTATTTATTTCTTGACTTTATAATGAATATTCAATTTCCATAGTAACATAGGGAACCAAAGCAGTATTCATTGCAATCATCAACATTCTCCATTTCTCCTTTTTTTTGCGTGTTACAAGCAATACTTTCCCATACATCTTCCGAAATAAGAAGTCCTATACTAGGATGCAATATACATTATACATGCCTCTTGGTTTCAACATCATCCAACTTGTCTAAGAAAATTTTGCTACAATATATAGCTAAATGTATAAAATTTACCCCTAACGGTACTGCCATGATCCTTTGGCTTGAAAAATTAATACAGTACTTGACCTAGAATAAAAATTCTGTATCCATGAGATCGAGTACCTTATGTGAACCCTTTGATTTTGCCCCGGGCTTGAACTGGTTACCTTCAATGTACCTGCAATCAACTCATATAGAATAAGTACCATTCTCAAAATTCTTCAGAAAACAGTAACCTAATACTTACAGTTCTTTGAGGAAGGGGTGTTTGTACAGTGCCTCAGGAATCCTCCCAGTAAAGGTATTGTGGTCCAAGTACCTGAGGTAACCAGAAAATTGAATGACATTTAAGACCTTTTTTTTTTTTTTGGGTATGAAACTGGTTTAGAAAATAAGCTAGACTTACAGATAAGTTAGTCTAGGGATATTAGCTAGCTTTGCAGGCACTGGTCCAGCCATTTTGTTGTAAGAAAGATACCTAAGACCACAAATATAAAGAATAACTCGTAAATGTTCCACCCTTATTATATCAAGCTGGATATGTCGAAGAGAAGCACTTACAGGATTTCTAGATTGGTAAGGTTTGCAAGCTGATCTGGCAAGCCTCCACCCAGCAGATTATTGTTCAGATATCTGGTTTGTAATTCAGAACTAATCATTTACGCACCAAAATATGACACTGCTCTAAATACATAGATTGAAAACAAACCCCACTTACAAGTTGCGAAGGGAAGGGAAGCCATCTCCATTGCGGATGAAATCCCTCAACGTTCCTGACAAGTGGTTGTTGCTAACATCCCTGGAGAGTTTACAGCATTGCTTAGCATAATCATTTTAGTAAGCACGTCAAAAATTGTCACAATAAGGAAAGAGAGGGAGGGAGGGAGAGTATACAGATGTCGTAGATTCTTGAGACTCCCCAGCTCTGGAGGAATTCTTCCAGTAAACCGATTCTCATGAAGATAGAGATAGCGGAGTTCTGGCAAATTTGCAAGCTCCACAGGGATCTCTCCTTTGAAATTATTGAAGCTCAGATACCTGCAGTATTGTTAGTCAGATAAATGTGTTAATTTTGATTTCTCAAGGAACAAAGGATACATTAAAAAAATGAGTAGCAAGGAGTTTCTTACAAGTGAGTAAGTTTCTTGAGTTCACCAATTTCAGAAGGGAGCACATCTTGAAGCTTGTTCCATCTCAGATTTCTACAAAATCAGGTAATTAAATCAATCAGAAAAATGTCCACAAATGAATTCATCGAGCACCTAAAACTTTAATGAGCATCAAAACCGATCATCAATTTGCCCGTGAACTTATAATAAGCACAACGAATTATGATAAATAATTACTTCTTATCAGACATATCACATGCGAGCATGTAATCACTGACTCAATCACATCTGTAGAAAGTTTATCTGGAAAATTTTGTAACAGATAAACATCCTTCCTCCAAGCTGAAGCCTCAAAGTAGTATATTTACCTCCATTATTTCCTCTATCCCTAATATGTCCTCCCCAGTGCTAACTTAAAAATGTGAGCATTATTTTAGTAAATGAGCTCCTTTTATGGTGGACATATAATGCAGTTCTAAATTGAACTCAACATAGAAGAATTTCAGCTAAGTAGCTATTTTATGTATGAAGAAGATTACTAGTTAACAAGTACAAAATATATGGAAATAAAGCCAAGACCAGATGAAACTTAAGATCGGGAACCTTACCTCCCTTTTCATGTCGATCACCATCAGGGGCAGATCCACATAGTGTTCAGTGGTATGACAGGACATCACTAAATTACCTACTTTATAGATATTTTTATTTACTTTTACTTGTATTTACTACTTAACCCTCCACAAAGCCCACAATGCTAGGAGCCTCGTGCACTAGGACACCTTTTTTACCCGCATATACTACTTAGGACGCTACTAGAATCAGGGTACAAACACCAGCAAGGAGGTAAAATTCTACAATTGTAAATGTATATTCCAAGCTTTTTTTTATGAACTAATAAGTTATATGAGGACACCACTGGTCAAAATCCTGGATCCGCCACTGATCACTATACTATAATGTGCAAATCCTAAAACATCAGTAATATAAGCAAACAGACTTTTAAATTTTTTTAATGTTTTGTCTGACCTTTAGTGGCCATAGGGTGAGAGTATCTAGATCATTATGCAACAGCAAAAGAGTTCACCACTGTGCCACGGAGGCACTCAGAGCAGAAAAATTTTAAACAACACAACAAAGAGCTTTGTTGTACATATCTTTGTTTGCTAACTGGGAATACCAAATGAAAATTCATAGAGAGTTATGTCTAACCCCAAGTCAAGCAAGCTGCAGCCTGAAAACCCAATTGCATAGCTTTCATTAGTTCAAGGTAAGATTTGTGTATTTGCATGACCAAAAAAGTGAGTTTATTCATTCACATGCTTGATCAACAACCTACATCTATTACAATATACTGCAGGCTAAAACTATGAAAAACATGCTGGTCTACATTTCTTGTCAATAACACCTCTCCAATTGGTACCCACACAGAGGTTCAGAATAGTGCATGATTTACCATATTTCCTATCTCAATGATCATAGTTACACCAAATGCATGTGCAATGATGAAACATGATATTGGCCTTTTAACAGCCACCAAAAGACAAAAAAGGGAAACAGTATTTCATACATAAAATCATCATCTGAAACTTCACCATCAACATGAGATCAGCTGATGATAACAACTTGAAGGCAACACAAGGTCTCATTAACTAAACTTTAGTATTTTTTTTCAACATGATATTAATCAAATAAATATATTTGGTGGCAATTTCCTGTCCATGGAATCTGTAGCGAGAAGGGGCTTTCCATAAACCCTAGAAGAGTAGAATGAAAACTATTAAACATGTAATTTAGGCTCATACTCTCAAACTTATTTCGTGGAGAAAAGGAGATATGATAACTGACGGTCCACCTCTATCAAGACTAAGATGGCCAGAATTTAAGAACTTTAGGATCCAACCACGTTTTATCAGTCACTGAGCCAAAGATATTCCTCCTTGGAGAATACGAAAACCAAAATAATGAACGACACCAGCAACCAGTCTATAAAAGGCCAATGGTGGTGACTTTGTCATCAAAGAACCTGTGTTTGTCCTACAGTAAAATTAACGATTTATACTTGGTATCTTTATAATCATTCTGCTACATAGATCACAAATTATTAACTATGTAAAACTTAGAAATGCTGCATTCCAACTAACACCAATACAGGTTCCAGACTTCCAGTTTATTCCAAATCATTTTTAGAGAAAACACATCTTCAGTTGAGAATACAAAACAAACATAAATGCCATAGAAGATATACTCTTTCAGAAAATGATAATAAATCAAAAGGTTCAATAATTTTGGTGCTTAACTTCTCATAAAGTATAAATAGAAAATTGTCAAGATAATGAAACAAGTCAACAATGTTGCACTAAAATAAAAGGTGATAGCTAGAAGAGGGAAAACATACAATGATCTGAGGTGCCTCAGCCTTCCAATTTGAGGAGGAATCGGCCCGGTCAACTTGTTGTTATGGAGATCCCTGCCATTGAAAAGAATGTCTACATAAAAAAATTATCCTCCAGAAAAACATTAAGGTTAGATAAAATGTAATTGTTCTACTCCTAAAATGTACGTTCACAATGGCCTGTTGAGTTACCCCATTAAATATGACACTCGATGACAATAAGTTGCTACAGAAGATAGTACTAATGCTTCCTACTACTAAGGCTTTAAGAACAAGAGAACGGGTTTTATTTTTTAGTGGTTTGGGTAGGCAGGGCAGATTATTGCTCTATACATTAATCTAACTAAATGTTTTAAGCTAATTTACCCAACAGATTTCAAGAGTATGCATAGAAAATTACTATCTATGCATTTTGCCAACAACGAAAAGAAAATGTTTATGAATATTGTCTCTATTCCTTTCCATCTTTCTACAGATAGAGAGAAGTTATTATGATGACTATGATGATCCAGACTCCAGATACGGTGTATGTTTTAGTAGCAAACCAACAAAAGAAACCAGTATGTGCATATAGGCTTAGGGCTATAGCAAATATGTAAACACCTCCAAGTCCACAATGTGCAATACACTCATACTAAAGTTAGTAATTGGTACTAGCATTACTACACGTGCAAATGCACACGTGCAGTGGACATTAAAGCACTACTTCAATACCCAAAGTTATTCTATTTTTTATAAAAGGTTACTTTAATATCCTAAAGTTTCACTTATCTTTTACTTTTATAACTTGAAGTTTGAATTTATCCAAAAATAATATTCTGATAAATTGAAGATCTGAAAATAAAGTTATTAGAACAAGACATTGTTACATTAAATTATACTAAATATTTCAATAAAATATGGTAAACACTATTTTCATAATAATAAACAATATGGAAAATTATAAGGAGTTTGCATTGATTCAAGGGTTTATAGTTTTAAAAATAAGGGTTACACTTTTGAAGTTTCCTAAAACTTTTCTTCTGAAAAAAATTCAATGCATTGGACCTTGAAGTAAAATATGTTATGTTGGAGGCCTTCTTGGTAAAAGTACTTTTTATTGTTTTAATTGTTTGGGGACACTTGGAGGAAGGAAAAGGGAAAATGGTGAAGGAAAAAGACAAAAAACTTTGTAGGACAAATCACTGTAGCAATGAAGAAGGTTTTTTATACAACAGGATTGATTATAATCTAGTGGGCCTCCCACGGTTTTTTAAGGAAATAAATACAAACAAATTAGCTAGAAAATGTTCATGTGCTTCTTGAATGTGCATGTCAGGTAGTTGTGATTCTTGTGGACCTACATGGCCCAAGTATTTTCCAACAGTAGATATGATACCAAAATTTGCTAATAGATACCAGATATTTGACCAGCAAATCCTGATATTTCATTGACCAGGCATTAGGGTGACATATTTACTACAAAATAACAAGATAATAGAAAACTTACAGCCTCGTTAAGTCTAGCAAGTTTGTAACAGCAGTAGGAAAAGGACCAACAATTGATACTGCGTAAACCTCCCTGCACGTGTACAATCATAACATGAGTTGTTGTGTAAAATATCCAGTAAAAACATGGTTTCTACCTGGAAATTATTGTAAATTAACTTTCTCTTATAAAATATTAATTGCAATGCCAAACAGGTATTAGGTATCAACTATCTTTTACATTGAGAAGTCCATCCTTCATCAAAATATTTCAGGCAGCCAAATATGAAAGACTTAAAAACTTTTTCTGCTATCTGTCCAACTATCCAAATGCTAGAGGACATAAGAAGCAATACTAACCATAATAGAGCAGCATAATGGAAGAGACATTTAAAGTTACTAAAATCTGAGCATCCATCATAAATAAGACAGATTTTATTGACATGTGGTAGAAGGTTTCTTGTAAGCTGTTGCTCTTCAGAAATGAAGGGACAGTATTGTGATTTTATTGAAATGAAAATTCTCATATGCTAGTTTTAATCATATACAATTTCAGAGCAGAATGTCTGTAAAAGAAAGTGAATGGTATTAATTACTCAGTATCTGCATAGAGTTACTGCACAATCTCATGCTCAGATAACCAGTTTTTGAGAATAGATGAATATTAAGATCGTCAACATTGTTTACAGTTAGTCTCCTTAGTTATATGCAACAGGATGAAATCCACTTAAATTTATGGATTTGTTAATTTGTCAACTTAGTTGCTAAAAAAAATTTACTGAGCACTTCTTGATGATGTTGGTGTTTGATTAGCATAATGCCAGATTGGAAGTTGAAGTATCATATTAATACAAACAGTAAGTATAGATTGTGACTCTATGGTAAGAAGAGAAATTTTCCATAAATATCTGAAACATATTTCTAATTTGAGCAGCAAACAAAGGGACTCTCACGAAGAGCTTTGTCCAAAACATATTTGCTCCTTTTGTAGTTCCAGAACAGCAGATAGATATGACATTCTAGGTTCAACCATAAATCCATTACAGCTCATGGGTAATACACCAAAATCAAGATTTTGCACATGTTGGGAGAAATAGACTAAAGCATAAGGGAATAAGACTGATTTCTTACAGTTCAGTTACAACTCGGTAATCTCCCTGTTGAGAACATGTAACTCCAGACCATGGGGGCAGGTCTCCGTCTCCGCATGGATCATCTCCAACCCATGCATAGACAACCCTCCATCCAAGGGAGGCCTTAATTTCATTCAATGCTTTTACTGAAAGAATAAAGTCATTTTTAAAGCGTTAGAGAAGAACCAAGAAGTCTTAACATCTATAATAACATGAAATTACAGAGAGACTTTATATCCAAGTGGCAGTAAATGATGAACCTTGAGACGATAAAAACTTGTGTTGCTAGAAAGGAATTTTCACTAGTAAAGCAGTATGATAGCCATTTATATCTAAATTGAACCACATGGATCATATCTCCTTCTGCACTAAGTTAATAACTTCTCATTAACAGTCTAGGAATAAAGATAAAATGGGTTCAAATTTGGTACTAAGTCGTGTTTGAATATACAGAAGTAAAAATTGAAAGAAAGAATAAATAAATGTGTGCATATGCTGGGAAAGGAGTCAGAAAGAAACAGATGCACTATTGAATAAAGTACAATCATAGGTTTCATGAGAGGGACATAGTGGGTAGTGAAATTTTACCTGGTCCTTACAGTTGAGAAACAAAATGTGATAGCAAATGATTCTAAGAATGATATATACATATATAGAAGCGATAGGATGAGATGGTGAGATGGTTTGCTTAACGTGAGATGGACATTCTACACCGTTAGATTGAAATTAATGGTTAGATTTAAACTAATAGGTTAATTAATTAAAGATATGTGGCCCCTACATTTATTTGATTTCTCTGCCAAATCTTCTCTAAGATTTCCTATATCCTCCCTTCTGACTCCTCTCTTTCTTATTTGGGTTCGGATTCAGGTTCGGGTTCGGGTTCGGGTTAGTGGGTTTAGGTCTGGGTTCGGGTTTAGGGTTAGGGTTTGGATTCGGGTTCAGGTTAGGGTTAGTGAGTTCGGGTTCGAGTTCGGGTTAGGGTTAATGGGTTCGGGTTCGGGTTAGGGTTCGAGTTCGGGTAGGGTTCAGGTTAGAGTTAGAGAAGATTTGGTAGGGAAATCAAATAAATATGGGGGCCACATATCTTTAATTAATTAACCTCTTAGTTTAAATCTAACCATCAATTTGAATCTAACGGGTAGCTACTTCCTACATCGTCCGGAGAAGGCATTATGAAGTTCACTCAAGATGAAATGTTTAGGGGGTGTTAGTCAATCAGAATTTTTCAAGTACAATTGGAATAATTGTTCAAGTGGGATAATTTTATGCAAGTGGGATATTTTAATAGAACAATCTTTGGATAATTTTAGAAGTGGGATATTTTGGTAAAATGATGTGGGATAATTTGGAGTAATTAGAAAGTATATGATTATGTATTTTGATAGTATGGCCTTAATTTATAAATTTTTGAAGTTTGTGAATATAAATTGATAATTATATAAAGCAATATTAATAATTCTTATAAAGAGTAACTATTACTTAAACTATATATAACCTTATTGTTAATACTTATTACTATCAATAATCATGTAAAATAGCCTAGTAATAATCATAAAGTAGTTCATCAAAAATAATAACACTAAATTATAAATTAATATTGCAACATACTTGATCATCACAAATACTATAATAATCATGAAGTATAAAGCACTTTTAATCATATATAATCATGTATTACGGCTAAGTCCCTTATTTCCTAAATCAATCTCAAGCTTTTGATCACTTGCTATTAATCTTTCATCTCCACTCTTTTCTCATTCATACTAATTAACTTTAATACAATTATTCCCATCCTTATGTTATGCATTACTTATTTATTAAAACTTCTCACAAAATATTATTGATTCTAGGTAAATATCTATTATTCTATGTGATTTACGTGTATCAGCAAAACATTCATTATCCTTTTTTGAATATCAACCGTTAATTATTCAAATTTTCCTATATGCATTGCAAATGCTATTTGCATACATTTATAATGTGTAATAATGCATAATGTATTAGCAACATTCATTTTATTGGACTCAACTATTAATAATTTTTCAACAATTCAAAAAATCTAGTTTGTTCTCATCTAGTTATAGGTTGAAAAGTGGAATAATTTGGAGGAAGAACTCATGTTTTTCTATATAGGTAGAACAATTAGTGGGATAATTTTAAAAATTATCCCAGTTCTAGTTCTTCTAGAATTCTACTTAACTAACACTTTAAAAATTATCCCAATTATAGTTCTAATTGACTAACACCATAAAAATTTATCCTCTGAATTATCCCAGTTCTAATTTTTAGTTCCAATTGACTAACCCCTTTAGGAGTTAATTCTACATGTTAAGCATGGTCCAAATGGATGTCTATCAACAGGTAAAGAATGTGGTTTGTGTGCTGACCTAGGTACAATATAACACTTGAGATCCATTATAAACCCGTATCTCATAATCAACCAGCAAAATTCCAATCCATTCAGTTTATGGTCACAAAGATTCCTTTGACATCTTCGGCAAGGAAACGAAAAAGCATAATTTACACTCATATCATCAAATTTCAGATATAGTCATAGTAAAGCATTACTACCTCTACAAACTAGTCTCAGAGAATAGGGATATATTAGTTCACTAATTGAAATTTTGCACTGTTTGCAGTTGTATAAGATCTCAATAATATCAAAATTTTGGTCTTTTGCCTTAACAATCAAGCTAAAGCTAAAAAAAATTAGATGAACAGCCAAATCAAGCTAAACTATGAAACTAATGCAAGGAGATTTGGAGATCTACCGTCTCTTTTAACGGTTTTGGATTGGGCGAAGCTGAGGAGGAGGAGGAGGAAGCAGCAGAGGGAGGCTAGAGCCGAGGAGCTTCCCATCGGCGGAGATACGGATCTAGGACGGCGAAGAACCGGATCCGATCGGATCGGATCGGATCGCGATCTGGAAGCGATTCGATTTGAATCTCCGAGGTTGCCTCAGTGATGAGAATGAGATTTTATTTTCGCAAGAAGCAACGCGCTTTGCTTCTTCGGAAGTGAACAGACTTGTTAGTTTCAGCCAGTAGCCGAGCACTAGTGATGAGCGTCGGTGCCGAAATTTTGCTCATGAGTTATCATAGAATAACGATTTCAGGGATAAAGTCAAAATAGCGTACATATTCCAACCTAAATTTTGACTGCTGTCACATTTCGGCTTTTTTTTTCCCCACCGGGTATCCCCACGCCTTATTATGCATAGGATTAATCCCATCCTTATGTTATGCATTACTTATTTATTAAAAC